>CM024753.1:156540262-156922071 GCA_014218235.1 Colocasia esculenta | reverse complement strand
GAATGTTGAACTTTAGCACAGAAGATTAGGTCATTGCAGCTTGGACAGAATCAGAAAACTCATCAAATATAATCTAATGGAAGGTCTATCGATAATGAATTCAAAACTAGACAATATCTATGAACCATGTGCAAAGGAAAGCATGCAAAATCCTCCTTCAAATCCAAGACAATGGTCACCACCTCCAAACCACTAGAACTGCTTCATATGGACTTGTTTGGACCAATGAGAACAACTAGTTTGGGAGGAAAGAGTTTCGGATTTGTTATAGTTAATGATTATTCTAGATTTACATGGGTATCATTTCTTGAGAGCAAAGATGACACCTTTGATAGCTTTGTGAAGTTTAGAAAGATAAGAACTACAATATTATAAGTATTTAATAAGATCATGGAGGCGAGTTTCAAAATGATAAGTTTGCAAAATTCTGTGATGATCTGGGGATAGATCATAATTTCTCAGCACTAAGAACACCACAGCAAAATGGAGTAGCTGAGAGGAAGAATAGAACACTTCTAGATATGGTAAGAACAATGTTATCTAAGTACAATCTTCCAAGATATTTCTGGGCAGTAGCTATCAATACAACTTGCTATATAATTAATAGAGTCATGATCAGACCCATTCTGAAGAAGACTGTATGTGAATTGTACAAGCAAATGAAGCCCAAGATCAGCCATCTCAGAACATTTGGATGCTCATGCTTCATTCACAACAATGGTAAGAGAGATATTGGTAAGTTGGATCCTAAATAGGATGAAGGTATTTTTATGGGGTATACTTCTAAACCCAAAGGATATAGAGTCTTTAACAAAAAGAAGTTTACTAATTGAACAAACAGTACATATTATTTTGAAGCGTCTAACCCTTCCTGAGAAAGGAAAGGGTAGTGATGATGAAGATGCAGAAAATCTTTCCAAGAAACTGAAGGAAGCAACCATCAAAGATGATGAATATCCACCCTTGGAAGAACTGCAACAAAAAGATATCATCCATGATGATCTTCCATAGGAATGGAGATACCTAAAGGATAACATCATTGGAGATCCACCCATTGGGATAAGAACTAGAGGTAATACCATTCCTTGTGATTACTTATCATTTGTCTTACAAATAGAACCGAAGATAGTCAATGAAGCACTATCTAATGAATCTTGAATTTTAGCCATGCAAGATGAACTTAATGAGTTCAAGAGAAATAAGGTCTGGTCCCTTGTTCCTAGACCATCAGATCATCTTGTGATTGACACCAAATGGGTGTTCAGGAACAAATTGGATGAAGGTAGTGTTATCACTAGAAATAAGGCTATACTGGTTGCTCAAGGCTATCCCAAGAGAAAGACATAGATTTCAATGAAACCTATGCACTAGTTGCTAGAGTAGAGGCTATTTGAATATTGCTTGCTGATTGCCTCAATGCACTAGATTTAAAACCTTTTCAAATGGATGTGAAATCAGCCTTTTTGAATGGTTTTATGAAGGAGGAAGTTTATGTGGAATAGCCTCCTAGTTTTGATGTTTCAGACTTTCCAAACCATATTTTCAAATTGCATAAAGCCTTATATGGTTTAAAACAAACGCCTAGAGCCTGGTATGAAAGACTTAGTATATTTTTATTAGATCATGGTTTTATTAGAGGTCAAGTAGATAGTACACTCTTTATTAAATCTAATGCCAAAGATATATTAATTGCACAAATCTATGTAGATACATTATCTTCGGATCTACTGATGAATCTCTATGCAAATATTTTGAGAAGCTAATGCAGGGAGAATTTGAAATAAGCATGATGGGAGAACTCAACTACTTCCTTAGATTACAAATCAAGCAAAGTAATGAAGGAACACATATCATTCAGGTAAAATATACCAAGGATCTGTTAAATAAGTTTGGTTTTATGAATGCCAAACCAGTGTCCACTCCCATGAGTACATTAATCAGGTTAGACAGTGATCGGGAAGGTAAGAAAGTTGATCAGAAACTTTATAGAGGTATGATTGGTTCATTGCTCTATTTAACAGCTAGTAGACCTGATATTTTTTTTAGTGTATACATGTGTGCAAGATATCAATTTGATCATAAAGAATCCCATCTAATATCAGTGAAAAGAATCTTTAGATATTTAGCTCATACTCATAACTTAGGCTTATGGTATCCTAAAACCTATGTTTAATTGGATACTCAGATGTTGACTATGCTGAATGCAAAATGGATAGAGAAAGCATCAGTGGTTGTTGTCAATTTCTTGCAGGATGGTTGATTTCCGAGTCTTCAAAGAAACAAAACTCAGTAGCTCTATCAACAGCTAAAGTTGAGTATGTAGCTGCTGGGAGCTGTTGCACTCACTCCTCTGGATCAAACAACAGCTTGAAGACTATGGACTACACATCAAGACCATTCCATTGCTGTGTGACAATACAAGTGTTATAAATGTCACTAAAAATCCGGTGCAGCACTCAAGGACAAGCATATTGAGGTTAGATATCATTTTATTAGAGATCATGTACCAAATGGTAATATTGGTATTCATTTGTAGATACATAAAATCAGTTAGCAGATATCTTTACAAAAGCCTTACCTGAAGATATTTACGTCTCTTAGACGGGAACTAGGCATGTGCAATTTGTAATAGATTTATCTGTATATAACTGGAAAAATTAATTTATTTCAGAATAAGACTTATCTCTCCCCACTTTATTTAAGTAAATCCATTACCTTTGCACCATCGTCATCACCTATTTTGTCGCTTCCGTATTAATTGCTCCGCCTTTTCAAAAGTTACTTTATGTTACGAAGGGAACTCATCCCTCATCGCTTCTCCCTCTCTTTATATCTCTCTCTCTTGTCCCATTCGACTCCAAGGTTTGCAAAACCCTCATCGACTCCAGCATCCTTCCTTTCTGCTTTCGGGATTTGACTCTTCCCGCTCAAATTTCTGAGGGGTCTTGTTCTTCTTCCTCCCACGATCCTCCAGAACCCTTCCTTGAAAACTTCCATGGCTACTTCTGGGAGTTCCAGCAGTGTGGGTGATTATAGCGCTGCCTTCCTCATGGCAGAGGAACTGGAGAGATATCAGGCTGGAAGATCAAGATCTGTGGAAACAAGGCATTTGTTTAAATGATTTGAAGAAGCATGTTATGATGAGCAGTATGATTGAAGCTCTTTAGAGTTGAAATGGACAGAGGTGTGCACCATTTCTGACCCTAGTTACCCGCATCTAGCCAAGGCTTTTACATGCTGAAATCCGAAGAAGATGGGTCTCTCACCTCCCTGTCAAGGTAATCTATTCACATTACTCATGACTTGTTGGAAAGATTGTTTGGAGTTTCTATAGTGGGCACCATTTAGTCAACTCAGTGGATATTCATGCTAAGGGCCTAGGGATCATTGGAACAGAGTATAAGTTAAGGGATGGCAAAATAGACATAAATCAGTTCGATACATTCAACAGAATATTACACTTCATAGTCTATCAAATTTTGGTACCTCGCAGTGCTACTTTCTCTTCCTGCACGAAAGGAGATGCAGATGTGATGTTCTAGGCTATACAGAAGCAAGATATAAACAGGGCACATATTATTGTTGAAAAGATGAAGTCTGCTAACTGAGGTTATCTGGGATAAGAAGAATAAGTTAGCAGTTTCTCTTCCTTATGCTCACTTACTTACCAGGATTTTCAGACATTTTGAGATTGATTTGGAAGGAGAACTGATGGAGAAGATGGGTCAGCCAATTCACACCAGAAATCTAAAAAAGAGTGGATTCTCCTTGCTAGGAAATTTGTGGACTAAGACGTCTGTGGCTGAAGGAGAGGCCATCATTGGAGAAGCCTCTACTACTGAAGCTCCACCTGTCCAAGAAGATGAGGTTGTAGTTAGAGAGGATGAGCCTACTGCATCAGAAAGGAGGATTGAAGACATTGCACCAGAATTCATTGAGCCCTTTGGATAATCTTCTAAAAGTGTGATTCCTCCTCCAATTTTTATACCTCTTATTGTCCAAGAGTCAGCTGCTAATCCAATGGAAAGTGTTTCTCACACTGGGGGGGGGGGCATGTAGATACACATAATGAAGAAACCCCTAGTGTTCCTATTGTAGAAGCTGCTATTGAAGAAAGCCATGAAGAAACATTTCCAAAGGTTATGGCACCAGGCCAGTTTGAAGATGTTCATATGGAAGATGCTCCTACTCAGAGGGAGCCTACTGCTAGTGCTCCTGAAAAACAATTTCAAGAAGGTTTAGTTGAAGACACTTCTAATGATGATGATGTATGTGCTCACTAGCACACTAGTTCCACAACAAGCTTGATGAGCCAGCTACCGGCTCCGGAGGAAAAGAAAAGGGGCTGCTGAAGTATTCCAATGCTCACCAGAAGGGCATAACACAAATCCAGAAAGAAGAAGATCCATTCCTGTTCATTGGAACCAGTCATGCTCAGTTGATGCTCAAGGAGAATCTGTGCTTTCTGTAGTCTGATGTAACTTCCATTTTCCTCAGCCGAGCACTCAAGCTATGGACAGTGGAGTAGTCAAGTCTGAGCTCCATGATATGGGAAGTGAACTGGGAAAGTTTGAAGAATTTGGTGACTGACCTTCCACAATTTGCGAGGGAGCACTTATCAACTCAAGCACCTCATATTCCTTCTGATTCAGTACCAAAAGATGCTGCTGGGCCATCAGGGCCTCCTCAACCAGATCAGCCAGACCAGTCAATGCCAGCTGAGCCAGTTGCAAGGCCATCAGGGCCATCAGTAGAAGAATCATGGCCATCTGCAGAGGAATCTGGGCTATCAGGGCCATCAGAGCAAGTGGAATCAGTGGCTGGGCCATCTCGGCCTCAAGTGATTGTGGAGGAAGCTGTTGTGCCCCTAGGGCCCTCTGATCCTCTTGTTCTTCAGACTCTAGCTCCTTCCTCTCCACCTGCCTCCTTCATTGCCCCACCTGCTCCTGAGCTATCCAAGAAACCCCTTCCCAAACATATTTCTTCTCCTACCACTTTCCTTGCTGAATCCTCTTCTTCACCCAATCCGTCATCTCCCATTCCTCCTCCAACTTTTGAGGAACCTCCAGCCTCTTCTGTTGGTCCCTCTTCTGCTGGTACCTCCTCTGCCGAACCCTCCTCTCAACCTCCTCCCACTTCATCTTTCTCCTCTCTTCATTCACCTACTCCACCATCCTTCATCACTCTCATTCCTGAGGGTGCTAGTATCATTCGCCATACTGTGCAAGATACCAAAGATGAGTTTGAAGAAGCCATCCTTCGCACAGTCCTCTCTGTCTCTGCACATATCCACAGGACTGATTCTCTGCCTTCTTCCAGTCCTGCCTCAAAAAAGAAAGTCTCTAAACAGCTTGTTTTTCCTTCCTCTCAAGCTCTCTTTCTTCCTCTATGGTACTCTCATTCTTTTGTCCACAGAAGAAAGTCCTTGTATTCTGAATATTTTAAAAATATACATTTGCTGCCACCTTTGGTCTTCCTTGCCTAAATCTCTCTGAACATCTCAATCTCATTATTCCTATCTCTCTTGTGCCAAATCTTGACCAATCCAAAATCCTTTCCTCAGCTGAGTCCAAGACTGAGGATCAGTGGGCCAGGGCAAATAAAGCACTTTACAAGAAATTCGAGGTTTCCAGGGCCAACACATTTCCACCTCAGACCATCCTCTTACTCTGTCTGAATGGTTTGTCTGTCAGCATAGATCCACCTGGGGTCCTTTCATTCAGAAGGAGATCAAACTGGTTAGGCAGTTCCAGATGTATCAAGATTACTGCTTTGTCAATCGCCTTCCAAAAGTTTAGCTTGGCCAGTTCAGGGCGCTATCTCTCTTCTTCTCGCATGAGAAACCCTAGTAAATGTCCCCTTTCAGGTTGATTTTGCCACCTTGAAGATGCACTGCACTCACATTTCTCCCTCAATTGCACTTTTTGCTTATGGACTCTGATGTGGGTCCTATTATCTTTGAGATTGTTTTCCATAGTTAAGGCTCGAATTTTTGTTCAAAAGGAGACCCTCTTGCCTTTCCTCACATATTCCTTTTCAGACAGCATACACAGAGTTCAGATAGAGTCAAGTCCTTATTTTTAGGCTCCCCTCCTAGCTGAATCTGAGAGATTCCTCAACACTGAATGGCGCAAAGTCTATAATCAGGCAGTACTTTAGTTGAATCAGATAAATTTCTCCCTGGAAAAATCACATCAACCGATTCTGTCTCCTGATCAGTTCATTGATCTCAACTCCGTCAACCTAGTTTCTGATCCCTATTCTATTTGGGTTGAGAGATTCAAGATTTTTAAAGCCTTGAAGAAGGACCTGAAGTCTCACAAGCTAGATTATCCTATCACTATAGACAAGTTCCTTCAGCATGCCAGTTTTGGGATTGCTGGCTTCTACAAGTCATCTCTTAGTACTGAAAAATACACTCTATTCATTGAAGATCAGAGAAACCTTCACATCCAAAGACTCAGTGCAGAGATGGGGCCTTCCTATAATATTAGTTGGGGTGTTTTTAGAAATCTTTTTGAAGAGTAGGAAGTCCAAGCTTGGCAGATTATTACTCGCCATGCTTCCCTTCTGTCTCCTCCCTTCTATATTTCTAACCCTCACTAATTAATAAGATTTGCATCTTTAGCTCTCATTTATCTTTGTCTCTTTCTTCCTATTTTATTTTCTGCTCATTTATTACTTTTTTTCTTAATGACAAGAAGGGGGAGCAAACATTCTGAAATACATACTCTAACATTTTCCAAAAAATTATTTCAGCTCTTTCATATATGTAATTTTTAATGTTTTGTCATCAACAAAAAGGGGGAGATTGATGATCAGTCCATCCCCATATAACTTGTCATTTATTATATGTATTTTTGGTTATTAACAAAACCCTGAAAATTACTGACCAACATCATTTTATGAAGGTCTTAAACTAAACAAACTCAGTAAGTTGTCTACACTCACTGTTATTTGAAGTTCATTGCATATGTTTTGCCTAAGTATACATCGACTTCTATTAAAAGCTCACATCGATTACTATTCTGTTTCTACATCGATTTCACTCAAATAACGACTACCTTATTAAAACATCGATTTCACTTAAGTATCGACTTCATATTCGAACATCGATTTTGCCTCTACATCGATTTCATGTAGAACATCGACTTCACTTAAAACATCGATTTCGGTAGAACATCGATTTCATATGGAACATCGACTTAACTTAAACAACGATTTCATTTCAAACATCGATTTCACTTGAACAACGATTCGTTTCGATAATGATTTCATTTAAACATCGATTTCGGTAGAACATCGATTTCATATGAAACATCGACTTCACTTAAACATCGATTTCACTTAAACACCAATTTCATTAGAACATTGATTTCATTAGAACATCGAATTTACTTGAACATCGACTTCGGTTCAAATAACGATTTCATTTGAACATCGATTTCAGTACAACAATGACTTTACTTTGAACATCGATTTCACTTGAACATCGACTTCAATTAAACAATGATTTCATACAGAACATCGACTTCACTACATTTACATGGATTATGTTCACATCGGCTTCATGTCAACATGGAATACATTTTCACATGGATTATGGTTATATCTCAACATCGATTTCATATTTACATCGACTTTCATTGTACACAGACTGTCTCTACACATCAACTCTCTTTTATATCGATTATGTTTTAGACAGTTGATGAATATTTCTATTATAATCATTCTAGATAATTTTGAATACATTTCATTCTTCATAATATTCAATATATTTAAATCTCTGTAGATTTCAAACCTTCCCGTGAATCATGTTGTATCCTGTGCTCTCTAACATTTATTGTGTTGGTACAATATCTTTGCATGATATATCCTTTGCTTACCACACTCATGTCACATAAAGTAGCTTTATAGGATGACAGAATGGAATTTCCTTTTTAGTAAATCCTCTTAAAGCACGACTACTAACGTTAACTTACAGTTTAGACAAAGATAAGTTGTCTATGCTTCAGCATTTATTGTGTGCAGGGTTCTGGTAGAAACACATGTTACAATGTTGGAACTGTTAACCTGACAGAAACAAGAAGAGATCCAGATAATCTTCCTCTACGTCTGTGTCTATCCCAGCATTAAATGGCTACAGGTTCTCTTGCTCCCTACATCGGACTAGACACATCTAACATGCATGAAGATGAGAGACAACAGATACTTCAATGGTTCAAATCATTCAAAGGAAAATAGAAGACTGGTGACTTCATGAACATATAGTTCTTGAATAGCTAGAACACCTTAGTCACCTTGAAGAAAAAGAAAGAAGAGCTCGCTCGTTCATTTAAGAAAGTCTTCAGCTCTTAGCTCTCCATAGAAACTGGTTTATTTTTTTGAGAGCTTGTGTAGATCTGAGAGACCTCACAATGTGCAAATCTTTGTCTCTCAGATTCCGCCTCAGATCAAGCAATCTCTATAAGCTTGGTCTAGGGGCCATCCACTCTTTACTCATTTTTCATGAGTGTTCCTCTTCGTGTGTGAAGAGTAGACCTGCTGTGGAGTCGGTGATTGTTCCCTTTAGTAAGAAGGAAAATCTGTTGCATCAGGTGGTATAGTGCCTCTTCTTGTAGAGAAAAGAAGGCCAGCTGTGGCTGGATGTGTAAGTATCCTTAAGGGGGATTGTACCCTTATTTAGTGAAATCTTAAGCTGTTGCTTGGGGACTAGATGTAGGACTCCTTGTGACAGGAGATCTGAACAAGGATAAAATCCTTGTTGATTGTGTCTTTATTTTATACTAACTCTAACTATCGAACTTAATGTCTTCTGTCAAAGTATTTTATTTACAAGAATATTCTAAAATAAATTTTAGCAATCCATTCACCCCCCCCCCCCCCCGGGCTTGCAACCTGGTCAACAGGTCCAACGTAAGATCTTAGAAAAACCTGCAGTCATTAAATGGTTGATAGAGACCCAGTGAGAGAAGGATCTTCTGAATATCTCTTTGCTTCCGTAAACACGACATGTCCAACGTTTGTAACATGTGAGACTACTGGAAACCTACACACATAAATGCAAGAGTGTAGACATCTTAAATGTGTTTAAAATGTCAGTCAACGTCACTAGCCAGGCTGCAGGTGGATATACTAAAGAGGAAACATCGTCCCCGTCATAATTTAATATTCTAACCTATGTGACATGAACAAGTATCCAATAAATGATGTTGTGTATAGATATTGTATCAGAAGTAATAAATGTTTGAGCGCGTAGGGTACGCAACAGTTCGCGGGGACAATTTGAATGCATAGTGTTTCAGAAAGCATTTGAATGAAATTTGAGGCAAAATATAATCAAGACTGTCTTACTTAGGAACCAGAATATTTATAAAGATCATTATCAATATTATACATTTACTATCCAAACATAATCGTAGTTTAAAAGAAAGTGATGTTTTCAGATAGTCTATATTTAAAGACATCGATATCCAAACACAACTGATGTTCAAGTGAAGTCAATGTGAGTGTAATCATTGTTGGAATGAAATCGATGTTGAGATGAAATTGATGTGACCATAATCTATGTTGAAGTGTAATCGATGTTGGAGCATAATCAATGTTTTTGAGTGAAATCGATGTTGAAGCATAATCGATGTTTAAGTGAAATCGATGTGAACGTAATCTATAATGGATCGTAATCGATGTTTTAAGTGATGAAATTGTTGATCAGTAATCGATGTTGAATTATAATTGATGTATAAGTGAAATCAATGTTGAACCGTAATCGATGTTGTATTGAAATCGATGTTGAACCGTAATCGATGTTTAAGTAAAATCGATGTTGAACCATAATCATGTTTAATTGAAATCGATGTTGAATCGTAATCGATGTTTAAGTGTAATTAATGTTTGAATGAAATCGATGTTTAAATGAAATCGATGTTGAATCGTAGTCGATGTTTAAGTGAAATCGATGTTTGATTGAAATTGATATTTAAATGAAATCGATGTTGAATTGTAATCATTGTTTAAGTGAAATTGATGTTTGTGAAATCAATGTTTAAATGAAATCGATGTTTAAGTGAAATCAATGTTTGAACAGAATCGATGTGATGTTAAAATAGTAATTATTGTAAGCTTACAATGGTAATCGATGTAGACTTAGACAAATCATATCCACTTGACCCACTTGACTTGTAATATAAATGAGTGTAAATAACTTAGAAAATTTGTTTCATTTGATACATGTTGACAAGCTTCAGAAAATTGTGTTAGTCAAATATTTTCTAAGGTTTTGTTGATCACCAAAAATATATAATACATATATATGGGATAAACTGATCATCAATCTCCCCCTTTTTGGTGATGACAAGATAGTAAAAGTGTGTACACTAAATCTGCTGAAATAAATTTGCCAAAAACATTTAAAGTATTATTTCATAGTGGTGTTTCTCTCCCTCTTTTTGTCAGGAATCAAAAAGAAACTAAAGGGAATAATAGAGACAAAGAGAAATGGGGCCAAGAGATCATGAGGTATTATTAGTGAGGTTTGAGATGTAAAGGCAGGAGACAGAAGAGCATCAGAATAGCAAGGTATGATATAATTGCCAAGCTTTGACTTCCTGTTCTTCAAAATGGATTCTTAATTGCTCCAACTGATATTATAGGAAGGCCCCATGTCTGCACTGAGTCGTTGAATGTGAAGCTGCTCTGAGCCTCAATAAATTGATTATACTCTGGACTGCTGAGAGACATTCTGTAAAAGAGGGGGTGTTGCCCAGCTAGCTAGCCCAGAGGGGGGGTGAATGGGTTATTAAACTTCTATCTCTGATTAAAACCTGTTTACTAAAAGGATTGCACAACTTAATAACAAGGTTAGAGTTAGAGCAAATAAGACAACAACCACACAAAACACATCCACAAGACACAAGGATTTTTATCCTGGTTCGGAACTCCTCTCCACAGGAGACCTACGTCCAGTCCCTGAGCAATACCTCAGGATTTCACTACCAAGGGTACAATCCCCCTTATGGATCCTTACACCCAGCCTCAACTGGTCTTCCTTCAACCTGAAGGGAAAAAACGACCACCCTGGATACCACCAGGTCTTCCTTTGTCCAGAAGGGAACACAACTAAAGAAGAAAATGTGTGAACAGGCTTCAGACTCTAGCTTAACAGGCTACAAGCTGAAGCTATCAAGGCCCGAGAGAAAATAGATTTAGCAAGGTTTTCTCTCCAAGGACTACACAAGCTCTCACAAATAAAATCTTCTTTGATCACTGAGAGCTAAGAGCTAAGAACTAAGTTGGAGTGGAGCTTCGCTCTTCTTTTCAATCTTCTAAGACTCGAAGAGATGGTATTCTTTCCTTTTTGAAATGCAAGTCTTGTTCTCTCTATCTTCTATGATCTTCTCCGTCTTGAGTCTTTTATTTATACTTCTGATTCAAATTTGAACGTTGAAGTGTCCGTTGTCTCTTATCCTGGTGTACGTTAGACTGGTCACCAAGGAAGCTTCTGATCTTCAGTCTTTATCCTTCAGTACACGCCAGAGAAATGTTTTAGAATCTTGTATCTTGTATCCAACGTTGTACAGATGAGTCTTGTCAGATATCTGCAAGCATATCAACAATAAATAGAGGACAGCTAGGACTGTCGTTGATTGTTAGTTACAGATGGAACATATATTGCAATATATAGCAAGGCTCCGTTCTGTCTAAAAAGTACGTAGACAGAGTAGCATGGAAATAGAAGATATTGTCTGCATGCATGGGAGATACGATCAGAGAGCATTTAATGCGTAGCAGTCAACAGACAAGATATGACTTTGACTTTTCAACGCTATTAAAAAGCATTATACTGATACAACAAGAAATTCAATATAAATAATCCTGATGCTTTCATGACTTATGAAATCGTTATGAGTTATAGCAAGTCGTTATGAACACTTATCAAGTCGTTATGAACTGTAAAGAAATCGTTATGAACTCTAAAGAAATCGTTACAGCAATCAAGTCGTTATGAATGATAAGAAATCGTTACAACAAACAAGTCGTTACGAGTTTCAAAGAAATCGTTACGAGGTCTAAAGAAATCGTTACAAGGTCTAAAGAAATCGTTATGAACTCTAAAGAAATCGTTACAGCAATCAAGTCGTTATGAATGATAAAGAAATCGTTACAACAAACAAGTCGTTACGAGTTTCAAAGAAATCGTTACGAGGTCTAAAGAAATCGTTATGAACTCTAAAGAAATCGTTACAGCAATCAATCAGTCGTTATGAATGATAAAGAAATCGTTACAACAAAGAAGTCGTTACGAGTTTCAAAGAAATCGTTACGAGGTCTAAAGAAATCGTTACGAGGTCTAAAGAAATCGTTACGAACTCTAAAGAAATCGTTACAGCAATCAAGTCGTTATGAATGATAAGAAATCGTTGCGATGTCTTAAGGAATCGTTGCGATATCGATTTGTTTTGAGTTTTCCGGTCAAAGAGGAAATCGTTCTGCTTATCAAAGAAGTCGATACAAAGACTTGGACAGAATGAGAGATGAGACTTACCTGATTGTCTTGAACTTTCATTTTTCTTTTATTTCCTGTTCTCAAGGCTCAAGTAATCCATTAGTACTATTTGTTAATCATCAAAATTAATATATAAATAAATGAATTATTTATTATGGGGACAGTTTGGTCATCAATCTCCCCCTTTTTGATGATGACAAAATATACTAAACATCATACAAAAATTAAACATTCATGTTTTTCAGATTGACTTCATGTTTTTCAGATTGACTTTAGTTTTCTCCCCCATTTTGTCAATAAGCAAAAAGATAGGCTGAGAGACAAAGAAGAGAGATATCATTGGATTAAGTATGAGAAAGGTAGTACAAGGGAGATAACAAGGAGGCATGCTGTGAGATGACAGCCCATGCCTTGATCTCAAGGTCTTCAAACGTCTGTTGGAAAACCCCAGAAGCAACAGAGAAGTTAGGACCCATGGATTGGGTGGCCCTTTGAATGTACAAAGCCCTTTGCTGATCCAAGAATTCTGCATACTGATCTGGGTCCAGAATGAATCTGAAGTAAGTGCTTTTTCCGAAGCTGGCACGATGGAGAAATCTATCCAAAGAGATTGGATAGAAGAGCTTCTGATCTATCAGATCCTGCTTCAGAGCGAAGAAAGCTGTATATCTAGCTGCCCACTGAACATAAATCTCTTGAATAGGATTTATGGAGTTGAGATCCATGAAGGCTTCAGCTGAGAGAGAGGGCTTATTTTGATGAACCAAGGAACTGTTGATGGCCTCTAACTGAAGGTGGGTTTCCTTGTAGATGATTGCCCACACGGAGGGTGTAAGCCTTTCACACTCAGAAATGAGTGGAGCCAAAACCTGAGAGGAGATGCGGCCAGAGTGGTATTCTCTGAAGATAAACCGCAGGAAGGAGGGCAGTCTGCTCTGCTTGGCTGACATTCTACCCATCTGCTTGGCAAACATGTCAAATGCATGGGATCCTGCATCTGAATCAAATACTAGGAATGCAGCTTTGGCAAAAGGACTAGAGAGTCAATCCGGATATCAGCAAAATTCACTGTTAGGGGAATATTCACTGGACGTTCGGATCTTAACATTACTATAGCTGAATGGAATTGAGAGAACTGGACTTCTGGCAGTTTGTTCAGGAAGCAGAAGTCACTGTACTGCTGGAAGCTTTTGGCAATGCGGATCTCTTTCAAGATGAAAGGACCCCACAAATTCTTATGCTTGAGAAAGAACCACTCAGAGAGAGTGAGAGAATGAGCTCCATGTGTAATGGATTCGGCCCTGGCAGTCAAGAACTTGTTGTATTGAGCTTTGTTGCCCTTGACATTTGCCCACTGATCTTCAGTCTTGAACTCAGTCCCCTCAAAGATTTTGGATTTATGAAAGTGGGATAACTGGGTAAGAGGAAGAACAATATTTAGGTGCTCAGTAAGGTTGAGGAAGGGAATACCATAAATGGTGGAGAGGATGCACTTTTGAAGATATTCCTTATAAAGGAATCTTTTGTGAGGTTCAAGGGTAAGAGAGTACCAAAGAGGTGGAAATAAGGAGGAGGAGATGGAAGCAGAGGATGATTGTTTCCTCTTTTTCTTGGCAGGACTGGGAGGATCAGTCCTGTGGATATGAGTGGCAGTGTAGAGAATGGTGGAAAGGGTATTTCTCTCAAAGTCATCCGGCAAGTTTGTGTCAAAGACACCAAGTAGAGGAGGATTTTCTGGAATAAAAGTAACAGAGGAAGGAGGAGTAGGAGGATAGAAAAGGTGTTTGGGATTGAAGGATGAAGTGGGTTGAATTGGAGTGGTTTGAGTTTGAGGTGATGAGGGTGAGAATGATGATGGGGCTGAGGTGTGAGAAGGAGTAGGAGAGAAGGTAGGTTGAGATGAAATGATAGAGGATGATGGTTGGGTGCGAGGTACTGGGTGTTTTATAGTTGGTGGAGCAGGAGGGGCTGTGAGAGGAGAGGTAGGTGAGGACAAAATTGGAGTTGCAAGATTTGAAGTGTCAGGGGCCGAAGTAGCTAACATGGGCTCTTTCCCTTTGGCTTCTCTGACAACTGAAGAGGGTCTGATGACCCTGAAGCTTGCCCTGATGGCCCTGGTGGCCCTGATGCTTGAACTGGTAGCCCTGTTGGCCGAGAGACTTCTGCTGGAGGCCCTGGTGGCCTAGGAACTTCAGCTGGACTGCTCTGAGTGGGTGCAGGAGGGACACCACTAGACCTTGAAAGATTAGCCAGCAAATTCTTCATATCAGACATCTCTTTATTGAACCACCTCATTGCATTTCGAATTGAGGATAGATCAGAGGAGGTTGAAGCTTGATTAGAGATAATGCCCTGAACACTTGTCTGAACGGATGACAAGACTTCTCCTTGAGCTTTCAACAATGCCATAATAGGCTTCAGATTGACTTTTCTGTGACTCTTTCTTGGCCTTTTGTGAGCCACTCTCTTTTGCTTCCCTTGCTGAATGACAGGCTCCTCAAGATTGATATTGCTTGCACCTGGGCCTTCACTAACAGGAACACTGGCAGGAGGTGGAATTTCCTCAATGCCTACTTGCTCCCCCTGACTAGGAGCGGGGAGTTCAACACTTTCTTGCTCCCCCTTAGAAGGAGCTTCTTCCAACACAACTTTCTCCAAGTGGCCTTCTGCCACGGATTCAGGCACTTCAGGTTCAAAGAGACTTTGCTCCCCTTGGCTAGGAGCTTCGTCTATGACCACATCTTGTTGAGTACCTGCTTGTACCTCAACATTAGCAATTGTTTCAGACAGAATTTCTGTATGGCCTGCTGCCATAGCTTCTTCTTCAACACATCCACCTTCTTTAGAAGTAGCTGAGGTGGAGGGAATGGAATCCAATACTTCTCTTAAGATTGAGGTGACTAAGGTGGTGGGCAAAGAGTCTGCCACACCAGCTGCACCTTCTTCCAACTGAACTTCTGGAGAATGAGAGATAATCTCCACAACAGGTGAGACTGAACCTTCTGCCTGGCTGGACACAACTGGTACTGCTGCTTCTTGAACAATTGCTGCTGCTACTTCTTCTTCTTCTGCTACTGCTGCTTGCTCTGCTGCTGCTACTTCTTCTTCTGCTACTGCTGCTTGCTCTGCTGCTGCTACTTCTTCTTCTGCTACTGCTTCTTCTTCTTGAACTTCTAGAATATCCCCAATAATTGCTTCTCCTTCAGCCATAGAGGATTTTGACCAAATTCCATCTTGCACTGAAAAACCACTCTTCTTCAGGTTTCTGGACCTTATAGACTGGCCCATATTCTCTACTACTGCTCCAGACACATCTACTCTGAAATGCTTGAAAATCCTGGTGAGTAGATGAGCATAAGGCAAGGAAACATTTAGCTTGCTCTTTGTTTCCCAGGTTTGAGTACTGGAAAATTTCATTCTCTCAATCATAACTGCGGCCAGATTTATCTCCTTGTTCTGGATTACCCAGAACATCAAGTCTGAGTCTGCCCTAGTGCATGAAGAAAAGGTAGCACTCCGAGGAACTATGATTTGGCAGACAATAAAGTGGAGCAAATGATTGAAAGCTGACATCTGATTTATATCCAATTTTCCATCCTTCAGCTTAAACCCTGGACCAATAATGCCAAGTCCCTTAGCTTCATCATTCACTGAGTCCACACCACCAAAGCCTGATGTCTTCACTCCAAACAACTCATGCAACAGATCATAATCTATCTTGATCTGGGTGCCCTTTACTGTGGAAACAAGGGACCCATCTGCCTCTGATTTCAAACAAATGAAAAGGCTTTCACAAGGTCCGGGTAGCATACCTCGGTGAGAGTAACAACATCCATCCACTGCATTCTTCTCAAGGCTTCGACTAAACTGGACATGCCACTCTTCTCAAGATTCTGAACATCCACTGCCTTATTTCCGCAAATCTTCGTCTTCACAAACGTAAACCTCTCTTGCTCCTTTAGGGACAAATACTCAGCACTGTAGCCCCCTACGCTTCCGGAGATCATCGGAGCGGCCATGGGTTAGAGGAGAAGGAGATTCTGGTGAAGGGAAATGACGGAAGAGGTGGAAGCTCTCGAAGGGATTCTTCGCGGGAAGAGGAGAAAGCTTCGAAAGTTGCAGAGAGTCGATCCTAAAATCGTTAGGGCATCGGCTTTGGGTGAACGGATAGAGGATAAAAGGGTAACGGTAGAAGACAAGTCGTTCTCAGAACGATTTGAATAAATTATTACTATTTTATCGAAAAGTGAAGCGCCAGAGGCAGTAAAGCCAGAAAACGACAAAATCGTTTGACGGGTCAAACAGCTTTTAATACGATAGCGGTCAAGGAATATAGACAAACTGAATTTTGCTCATTGTTAAAGAGGGAAAATTTCATTTCTATCTGAAAATTTTTATGGCAATAAAATTACAGAGATCTTTTCACACATTGCACATCCCTAATTCCCTTCTAAGAGATGTAAATCTCTCTTCAGGTAGGGCTTTTGTGAAGATGTCTGCTAATTGACCATTTGTATCTATAAAAGAAATTTCTAAATTACCACTAGCTACGTGGTCTCGAATAAAATGATATCTTACCTCAATGTGCTTAGTCCTTGAGTGCTGAACTGGATTTTTGGTGAGGTTGATGGCACTTGTATTATCACACAATAGTGGAATTGATTTGATGTGAATTCCGAAATCCTCAAGTTGTTGCTTTATCCAAAGAAGTTGTGTACAGCAACTTCCAGCAGCAACATATTCTGCCTCAGCTGTTGATAAAGCTACTGAATTTTGTTTCTTGGATGACCATGATATTAAACATCCTGCAAGAAACTGACAACAACCACTGGTGCTTTTTCTATCTACTTTGCATCCAGCATAATCAGCATCTGAATATCCTACTAATTCTATTTCACAAGATCTAGACTACCAGAGACCTAAATCATGAGTTCTAGCCAGATATCTAAATATTCTTTTTACTGAAATTAAATGAGACTCTCTAGGGTCTGCCTTATATCTAGCACACATGCACACACTAAACAAAATATCTGGTCTACTTGCAGTTAAGTAAAGTAATGATCCTATCATACCTCGATAATTCTTTTGATCTACCTTTTTACCTTTTTGATCACTGTCCATTCTGATTGATGTGCTCATTGGGTTGATAAAGGCTTTGCATCTTCAAATCCAAATTTCTTTAACAGCTCTTTCGTGTACTTGGCTTGACAGATATGAGTGCCATCCTTCCCTTGCTTAATTTGCAATCCAAGGAAGTAGCTTAGCTCCCCCATCAAGCTCATTTCGAATTCTCCCTGCATAAGCTTTTCAAAGTACTTGCAAAGAGATTTATCAGTAGATCCAAAAATAATATCATCTACATATATTTGCACAAGAAGTATATGTTTATCCTTAGACTTTATAAATATTGTACTATCTGTTGCCCGGTTGGCTAACCCAGAGGGGGGGTGAATGGGTCTTTAAATAAAATTTATCTGATAAAACCTGAACTCAAACAAACATAAAAAGTTCTTGGAAGGGATTAGTAATGGTTAGTAAAAGCAACAATCACACGATAAAGACAATCTCACAACACACAGATTTATCCTGGTTCGGATCTCCTCTCCTTAGGAGTCCTACGTCCAGTCCCTGAGCAACCCTCAGGATTTCACTAACTAGGGTACAGTCCCCCTATGGACAAAAACAACCATCCAGCTCAGCTGGTCTTCCTTCACTCCTGAAGGGAACACAACACCCTGGTACCACCAGGTCTTCCTTCACTTCCGAAGGGAAAAACACCACCCTGGACACCACCAGGTCTTCCTTCACACACGAAGGGAAGAACACAAGAAAATCTTGAAGGAAATGACTAGCCCCTAGATCAAGCTTTTACAAAACTCAATCTGAAGCTACAAGCACTGAGAGTCAAAGATCTACACAAGGTGGACTCTCTCAGAACTAATCTAGCTCTTCCTTGATTTTTCTTCTCACAGCACGAGAAGCTAGGAGCCAAGATCGAAAGGAGAGAATTTCTGGCTCTAGTGATCTTCTGAAGACTTGAAAGTGGCAGAGTTCTAGACTCTCTTAAAATGACAATAAAGCTTCCTTCATCAATAAAATATCGTCTTCGGAACTTCGTCTTGTATTTATATCTCCAATTTGAATGAGGACGAAGAGATGACCGTTGTCTCACAGCTTTAGTGAACGTTAGACTGAAGGATTTGTGGAAGCTTCCTGTCGACAGTCTTTTGTTCTTTGGAGCACGCAAAGTGATGAGATCTTCTGAGTTGGCTTGTAGTTCTATCTGTGTCAGATGTTGTAGGATAGTATATCCTTAAGGTTCTGCAAGGTTGAGCTTTAATGGTAGACAGCTATACTATCTCCAGATGTCAATCAACGTTAGAGCAGATAGACACAAATATGGTAGTGACAGTTTATCGTTCTAGAAGATGCATGCAGAGGATACACGAGAATGGAAGATATGTTCTGTATCCGTGCAGAGATACGTTCAGTCTTTATTAAATGCATGGCAGTCAAACAGACGTGATGCGACTTTGACTATTCAACGTAGCTTAAATCAAGGAAAACATTTAATTAATGGAAACATGACTTATGCAGTCGTTATGAAAGTCTGATAGAATCGTTATGATCAAGTTGCTGTAGACTCATAAGAAGTCGTTATGATAACTTATGAAATCGTTACCACAACCAAGTCGTTCTATAACAGATGATATAAGAAATCGTTATGAAACATGGCAAGTCGTTCTGATTCTGAACAAATCGATATGAAACACTTATCAGATCGTTATGAGATGCAAGTCGTTGTAGCTTTCTAAAGAAATCGTTACGATGTCTTACAGAATTGTTGTGACGAGCAAGTCGTTATAACTCTCTAAAGAAATCGTTACGATGACTTACAGAATCGTTATGACGAGCAAGTCGTTATAACTCTCTAAAGAAATCGTTACGATGACTTACAGAATTGTTATGACGAGCAAGTCGTTATAACTCTCTAAAGAAATCGTTACGATGACTTACAGAATCGTTATGACGAGCAAGTCGTTATAACTCTCTAAAGAAATCGTTACGATGACTTACAGAATCGTTATGACGAGCAAGTCGTTATAACTTCTGAAGGAGTCGTTACGATAACTTACAGAGTCGTTATAATGAGCAAGTCGTTATAACTTCTGAAGAAGTCGTTACGATAACTTACAGAGTCGTTATAATGAGCAAGTCGTTATAACTTCTGAAGGAGTCGTTACGATAACTTACAGAGTTGTTATAATATCGACTTGTTTGACACAGCAAGGTTATTCAATCTTACAAGTAAATCGTTGAACTTGAGAGGAGATCGTTATAGCTAATGAAGGAATCGTTATGGCTCTTCTGAGAAATGATGTATGTAAGTATTTACCACAAATGCTTGACTTTCTTTGTGCTTAAGGCTAAATAAAACAGGGTTAGAAAACTTTTGACAGGTTTTGTTTATCACCAAAATAAGCATGTAATTAATTTAAAAGTATATGGGGATGGACTGTTCATCAATCTCCCCCTTTTTGGTGATGACAAAACTATGATCATCATTTGAGTAGAACTTAACAGTAAAGAGGAATTAAAGTACTTAAATCATGATTCAAGAATGTGTCGGACACATGTAGGTTAAACATTCTCCCCCTTTTTGTCATTAAGCAAAAAGCAATAAGAAAGAGACAAAGAATAAGAGACAATGAGGAGAAAGAGCACAATCATTCATTAAGGTTGAGGAGGTACAGGCAAATAAAAAGCAGGAGAGAGAAGGGAGGCATAATGAGAAATAGCTTCCCAGGCCTGCTCTTCCTGACGCTTGAAGAATTGCCTAAAGGCACCACTCTCAATGGAGAAGGTTGGTCCCATGGTGGGAGCCATCTTGGATAGATAGATGCTGCGCTGCTTGGTAAGAAACAGGTCATACTCATCGGGATCCATGGAGGAGCAGAGGATGAGTGTTTTACCAAAACTTGCACAGGCAAGAAATTGATCCATGGTGACAGGGTAGAATATCTGTTTCTCCTTGAGTTCCTGGCGAAGAGCTAAAAACACCTTGTACCTTTCAGCCCAAACTTTGTAGGGATCAAGGACCAGATGGATTGAGTTCATATCCAAGAAGGTGGCAGGAGAGACAGGAGCTTTTCCTTCCCTGGCCTGAGCAGCATTCAGATGAGTAAGCTGTTGTGCTGACAGGGAGTAAAGCTTGGACCAATCGGAGGCATTCAGCCTTTCACATTCTGAGAGGAGAGGGGCAAGAACATCAGATTTGACAAACCCTCTATGATATTCCCGGAAGAGAAATCTAGGAAAACCAACTTGAAGGCCTTTCTGAATCTTGATTCTGCCCATGACTCTAGCAAAGCGCTCAAAAATGATTGAGCCAATTGAAGATTCCATGACAAGAAATGAATCTGAGGCAGGAAAATTTCTTCAGGTAAATGAAGAGTTGCAAAATCTACTCTGATTTCCTCAGACTGCTCAGAGTGGGTAAGGACCTTGATGGCTCTCTTGAACTGGCTAAGCTGAACTTCAGGCAATCTATTGAGATACCTGTAGTTGTTGAACATTTGGAAATGCCTGACCAGCTTGATGAGCTTCTGAATAGCAGGGGCCCAGGTGTTCTGGTGGTGAAACTGGAACCACTCAGAAAGGGTCAAGGAGTGATCCCTGGGAGGAAACCTTGCTGCCTTAGCCTGAAGAAAGCGATTGTACAAATCTTTATGAGATTTAGCCCATTGCTCCTCAGTTTTGGAGTGGGCTGAGGAGAAGATTTTGGATTTTTCGGCTTTAGACAGAGGAGTATAGGGAAGAATGACATCTAAATGGTCAGAGAGGTTAAGAAAAGGAAGATTGTGAAGAGTGGCAAAAACAACCTTTTGAAGGTATTCTTTGTACAGTGAGGTATGCTTGTGGGTGACTGTAAGAGAAAACCACAAAGGAGGGTAAAGAGGAGAGGTGGAGGAAGAAAGCTTCCGTTTCTTGGAGACAGTACTGGAAGAGTCTGTCTTGGAAAGGTGGTCTCCTACCTTTAGCACAGACCTAAGGATAACCTCTTCAAACTCATCCTTAATTTTATCAAGAAAGGGAGAGTCGATTTGGACATCTGTAGGAATAATAGTGATAAAGGAGGGAGGAGCAGGGGGGTTTAGAAAAGCATCAGAATTGAGAGATCCTACTTCTGGAAGTGAAGATGTACCAGAAGAGGATGAGGCTCCAGCTGAGGATGCTGGAGGGGCCTCAAATTCTTGAGCAGAAGAAAGATGAGAAGTAGAAGAAACAGGAGAGGATGTGATGGGATGAGGAGGAAAAGGTGTGGGAGAGGAAATGGGCCTGGATCTAGGCTTTTTGAAGGGAGGTGGAGCAGGTGGAGCTGTGGAGTTAGAGGGAGGAGAAGGAGGAATGGGAGTGTTGGTAGAAGTGGGAGCAATGGGTGGAGGATCTGAAACCACTTCTTCAGGCAAGGGAGGCAAAGGATCCAACACTGCCGGCCCTGGTGGCCCTGATTCCAATACAACTGGCCCTTGTGGCCCTGAGTCTTCAGCTGGCCCTGATGGCCCTGACTCTTCAGCTGGCCCTGATGGCCCTGAGGGTTCGGCCTCTGCTGCTACCTGGGCTTCATCTGCTGGGGCTGCTGCTGCTGACTGCCCAGGGCTCAGGTACACTTGAGTGAGGCTCCTGAGCTGCTGGAGGAGCAGGAGCTTGAGCTCCAACTGCCTGAAGGATGTCAGATAGCATTTTCTTCATGGTCCCCATTTCCTGATGGAACCATGTCATGGCAGAGCGAATCTGAACCAATTCCTTGCGGGCTGAGGCTTGGCTTAGAAAGATGGAATTCACATCAGACTGAAGTGAACAAAGCAGCTCACCCTGAACATCCAACCTCTCAATCACAGGTTTTAAATTGATGACAATCTTTTGCTTGACCTGTCTTTCAAATGGTGCATCAGCTAAAAGGGGTATTTTAGGAGCTATATCTTTCTCTTTGCCCTTTGTAGCTGGAGGAGGTGGATCATTATCCTCATCAGAACTTGATGAACTAGCTGTCTCCCCTTCTCTGGCATCCAAATTTTCAGACTCTCTCTGGTCTTCCTCCTGATCTCTGGTGGCTGGAGGTGCAACATCTGGTGTCTCTTGGGATTGCTCCCCCTCAAGTGGAGCATCTTCTGCAACGGCACCAGTCTCCCCCTGACAGGGAGCATCCATTTCCATCGAATCATCCTGAGGATTTTGCTGCTCCTCTTCCACTGGACCTTCTTCAAAGATGTGGCCTGATGCCACAGACTCTTCCATAACAGGCAAGATGTCTTCTGGGAGAATGTCTCAATTCTCCTTTCAGCATGAAGCACAACTGGATCTGCTGCTGCTGGCCTGTCTTCTTCTGCCCTCACTGCTGCTGCTGCTGCCTCTGATTGATTTCTGGCCATAGATGGCCCTTCCTGCTCTGTTTCTACAAGGACTGGAACAGAACCTGATTCCAGTGGCAATTCGGGCATCACAGAATCTGCCTCCAACTGGGATTGAGCAACTGAAGGCTCACCAATGAGTCCTTCACCTTCTGCAACTGAGGCCTTGAACCAGACCCCATTGACTACTGAAAAACCGCTCTTCTTTAAATTTCTGGACCTGATAGCTTGGCCCATCTTCTCCACAACTGCCCCTGAGACATCTACACCGAAGTGTCTGAAGATTCTGGTGAGTAAATGGGCATAGGGCAGGGACACATTCAACTTGCTTTTAGTGTCCCAAATCTGCTCCCTGGCAAATTTCATTCTCTCTATCATCACTGCGGCCATATTGATTTCCTCATTTTTAATGGCCCAGTACATCAGGTCGGAGTCAGCCTTAGTGCAAGAGGAGAAGGTTGCACTTCGGGGAACCAAAATCTGACAAACAATAAAGTGAAGGAGGCGGTTGAAGGCACTTAACTGATTGATATCTAGCTTGCCATCCCTCATCTTGAACCCTGGCCCAACAATCCCCAAACCCTTTTCTTGGGTTTCTACTGAATGAATTCCACTGAAACCGGATGTGCTTACTCCAAATAGCATCCTAAGCAATTCCTGGTCGATTCTGATTAGGGTGCCCTTGACTGAAGAAACGAGGGCCCCATCTTCTTCTGTTCTTAAGCACACAAAGAACGCCTTTACCAGGTCCGGATAACTTACCTCTGAGCAAGTGGTAAGCCCTTTCCACTTCATCTGGTTGATCTTCTCAATGATGCTGCTCATTCCATTCTTCTGCAGATCTGAAACATCTACTTCCTTGTGACCACAGAGCTTTGTCTTCACAAAGGTGAAACGCTCCTCCTGCGCTGGGGTGAGGTATTCGGCGCTGTAGCCACCCACACTGCCGGCAATAGCTGGTGCGGCCATGGATTCAGGTAGGAGAAGGTTTGAAGGGTTGAAGAGAAGGGTGACGAGAAGAAACCCTCAAACGATTTCGCGGGAAGGAGATGGAAGCTTCAAATTTGCAGAGGATAGAGGCAAGAGTCGCTAGGGCATCGGCTCATGCGTCGGGACGAAAGAGGGGAAAAGGTGAATGAGGAAGAGGAATCGTTAACGCATCGATTTAAAGAATATAAATGCTCCAAAAGGTGAGGCGTCAGAAAACGACAAGCGAGGTTGACCGCCTTGAAGGACTATGACTTATCGGACGGAACGCTTAAACTGAGACTTTTGAATTGATTTTGCCACAAAAGGAGAGAGAGAGAACCTTCTTAAATTCTGAGAATTTTTATACCAGCTTTAAATGAAGATCTTTTCACAAAATACACATGCCTAACTCCCTTCTAAGAGATGTAAATCTCTCTTCAGGTAAGGCCTTTGTGAAAATATCTGCTAGCTGATTGTTTGTATCAATAAACGATATTTCAATATTGCCATTTGCTACATGATCACGAATAAAATGGTATCTGACCTCAATATGTTTGGTCCTGGAGTGCTGAATTGGATTTTTGGTGAGGTTGATAGCGCTGGTGTTGTCACATAGCAGAGGAATTTTCTTGACTTTGAGTCCAAAATCCTCAAGTTGTTGCTTTATCCATAAGAGTTGTGTACAGCAACTTCCAGCAGCTACGTACTCGGCTTCAGCTGTAGATAGTGCTACTGAATTTTGTTTCCTTGAGGACCATGAGATTAAACACCCTGCAAGAAATTGACAGCATCCACTGGTGCTTTTTCTATCTACCTTGCATCCAGCATAATCAGCATCAGAATATCCTACTAATTTTACATCACAGGAGTTTGGATACCATAGTCCTAGATCATGAGTCCTGGCTAAGTATCTGAAAATTCTTTTGACAGAAATTAAATGTGATTCTCTAGGGTCGGCTTGATATCTAGCACACATGCATACACTAAATAATATATCAGGTCTACTTGCGGTTAGATAAAGTAATGAACCTATCATACCTCTGTAGATCTTTTGATCTACCTTCTTACCATCCTTGTCACTGTCCATCCTAGTTGATGTACTCATTGGTGTTGACAGTGGCTTGGTGTTTTCAAATCCAAATTTCTTTAGCAGTTCTCTGGTGTACTTTGCTTGACAGATGTGAGTTCCTTCCTTTCCTTGTTTGATTTGAAGTCCAAGGAAGTAGTTAAGCTCTCCCATCATACTCATCTCAAATTCTCCCTGCATTAGCTTTTCAAAATACTTGCACAGGGATTCATCAGTAGATCCAAAGATGATGTCATCCACGTAAATTTGAACCAACAGTATATTTTTGGCTTTTGTTTTTATAAAAAGAGTGCTATCTACTTGACCTCTACTGAAACCATGTTTTAGGAGAAAAGAACTAAGTCTTTCATACCAGGCTCTAGGTGCTTGTTTTAAACCATATAAAGCCTTATGCAATTTAAAAACATGATTCGGAAAGTCTGTATCATCAAAACCCGGCGGTTGTTCCACATAAACTTCTTCTTTTATAAAACCGTTTAGAAATGCAGATTTAACATCCATTTGAAATAACTTTAAATCTAATGCAGAAGCATAAGCAAGTAAAATTCTAATAGCCTCAAGTCTAGCCACTGGTGCATAGGTTTCATCAAAATCTATGCCTTCCTCTTGACAATAGCCTTGAGCCACCAGTCTGGCCTTGTTTCTTAGAATTACACCAGATTCATCCAATTTGTTTCTGAACACCCATTTAGTGCCGATCACAGGATGGTCTGATGGTCTAGGAACAAGTGACCATACTTGGTTTCTCTTGAATTGATTTAATTCATCTTGCATTGCTATTATCCAAGATTCATCAGTTAAGGCTTCATCGACTGTCTTAGGCTCTAATTGAGATACAAAAGCAAGGTAATCACAGGAATCAAGTTACCTCTTGTCCTTACCCCTACCGATGGATCACCAATGATGTTTTCAGGTGGGTGATCTTTCTTGTATCTCCATTCCTTTGGAAGAGTTTCATGAGAAATTTCTTCTTGTTGCATTTCTTCCAGAGGCGGATCATCCTTATCTTCAAGTGATGTGTCTTTCAGTTTATTGGACAGTTCATCTGCATCATCATTATCACTTTCTACTTCCTTTCTCAAGGAGGGATTAGTTTCATCAAAAATAATGTGTACAGACTGTTCAATCAATAAGGTACGTTTATTAAACACTCTATAGCCTTTGGGTTTAGAGGTGTACCCCATGAAGATGCCTTCATCTGATTTGGCATCCAACTTACCAATATCCCTTTTTCCGTTGTTGTGAATAAAGCAAGGACATCCAAAGGTTCTGAAATGGCTGATCTTTGGCTTCTTCCCTTTAAACAGCTCATATGCAGTCTTCTTCAGGATTGGCCTGATCATGACTCTGTTGACAATGTAGCTGGCTGTGTTGACTGCTTCTGCCCAGAAATATCTTGGTAACTCATATTCACAAAGCATAGTTCTTGCCATATCCAAGAGAGTTCGGTTCTTCCGTTCGGCTATGCCATTTTGTTGTGGTGTCCTTGGTGCTGAGAAATTGTGCTGAATTCCTTGATCATCACAGAATCTAGCAAACTTTTCATTTTGGAACTCACCACCATGATCAGATCGAATGGATACTATACTGAACTTCTGATCTTTCTGGACTTTCTTGCTGAAGCTAACAAAATTATCAAAAGTATCATTTTTGTGTTCTAAGAATGATACCCATGTGAATCTTGAGTAGTCATCTACTATAACAAATCCGAAATTCTTTCCTCCAAGACTGGTAGTTCTCATTGGCCCAAATAGATCCATATGTAGGAGCTCTAAGGGTTTTGAGGTGGTCACCACCGTCTTTGACTTGAAGGAACTCTTTGTGTGCTTTCCCTTAGCACAAGGTCTGCAGACACTTTCTAATTTACTATTGATTTTCGGTAGACCTTCCACAAGATTCCTCTTTCTGAGCTTGCTCAAGCCATCCAAGCTGCAGTGGCCTAGCCTTCTGTGCCACAGATCAGTTGATTTGTCTTTGCTGGCTGCCAGACACACATTTTGCTCTTTGAGTTCTTCAAGGTAGAGCACGTACAGATTCTTCTCTCTATTTGCTTCAAAGATGACTGCACCATCCTTTAGTATGCTGCATTTTGACTCTTGAAATTTGATTTGATGTCCTCTATCACACAGCTGACTGATACTTATGAGGTTGTGCTTTAAACCTTTGACTAACAGCACATCTTCTATGACTGTTTTTCCTTTGCTGTTTACTGAACCACTGCCAACTACAGTTCCTTTTCCATTATCTCCATAAGTGACTGTTCCTTCTTCATCTTGGAGATGGGAGAAAAGCTTCAGGTTTCCTGTCATGTGCCTTGAGCATCCACTATCCAAATACCATTTGGATGCTCGAGGATTAACCTGAAATAAAGACATCAAGATTTAGGTACCCAAGTTCTTTTGGGTCCTGATGGGTCAGTATCATTACTTTTACTTTTTATTATCCACTTCTTATGTCTTGTTGGACAGGTGGATTTTAAATGTCCTAGCTTGTTACAGTGACTACAGCATGATGTTATTGTTACTCTTTCTATGTACTTAAAATTCGCTTTATATGCTACATCTTGTTCTGGAGTGAATTTAGGAGTTGGATATTTTTCAGGATAGATCATTTCTTCTTCATTAACTGGAGGTATGTATCCTAAACCTCGTTTGTTCTTACCAGATCGTCTAGCACCCTTTAGTAATAAGGAGTTCTTCCCATTTGTAAACTTTTCTAAGGTGCTTGCAAGTGTATTGTTTTCTTCATTTAATTCTTTTACCGTTTTTCTTAAATCATCTGAGCTTTCCTGTTTTTCTAATTTAATGATTTGATTGTTCTTGTCTTTTAAGTTTTCACATAATAGTTCATTTCTCCTCTTAAGCTCCATTATCTGTCTTTCTAGTTCTTCATTTTCAGATTTTAAATCTGAGTTGGTATTTTCGAGACAGGTGATATTTTTCTTGCTAAGCTTAAGTAATTTGGACACTTCTTTATACTTATCGTAAAGTTCATTAAAGGCACTTTCCAAATTATCGGAATCTGAATCATTACAGGAATCAAAAGAGGAATCAGAGGTTACCTTATCCCCGGTATTTACCATAAGAGCTAAGTTGGCTTCTTCTTCTTCACTGCTGGAGCTTGACTCACTGTCTGAGTCGCTGCTGTTTTCCCATGCAGCTGCCATGGCTTTCTTTTTATCTTCTGAACTTCTTGGAGCTGTCCTTCTTTTTGTGATCATTTTTCTTTAGCATTGGACAGTCTGCCTTGATATGTCCAGGCTTCTTGCATTCATAGCAAAGTGGCTCATTTCTCTTCTGATCTTTTCCGTCTGATTTCTTGAGATCTTTGTTTTTCTTGAAGTACCTCCTACCAGACTGAAACTTCTTCTTCTTGGCCAAGATTCTCTGCAATCTTCTTGACAGCATGGCTTCTTCATCATCACTATTTTTGCTATCTTCACTGTTATCCAAGGATTCTTCAGATGAGTCCCCATTAGCTTTAAGCGCATTGGACTGCTTCTTTCTACTGGAGGATTCTCCTAATCTTTCCATATTTATTTCATGGGCCATGAGAGACCCGATGAGTTTTTCTACTGACATTCTCTTAAGGTCATTAGCTTCTTCGATAGCTGTGACCTTTGCCGTCCATGAAGATGGCAAGGATCTGAGAATCTTCCTTACCATATCTGCAATCTCATATGACTTTCCTAGACTGGCTAGACCATTAGTGATGTCAGTAAATCGACTAAACATTTGAGTAATAGACTCACCTGATTGCATTTGAAATCTTTCATACTGAGTGACAAGAATGTCGATTCTTGTCTCCTTTACTTTGTCTGTACCTTCATACGTAATCCTTAGCTTTTCCCACATTTCCATGGAGGATTTGCAAGCTGAGACTCTGTTGAACTCCTTCTTGCTTAGAGCACAACATAGAATGCTCTTAGCTTTACAGTTCAAGGAGATTTTCTTTCTATCTTCATCTGTCCATTGTGCTTTCTCATTTGTGACGACCAGATCACCTTCTTCCACTATCGACCAGATTTGATAGTCGTGGCCTTGTAGAAAGTATTCCATCCTGGTCTTCCAATACGTATAATCTTCACCGTCGAACAAAGGAGGTCTGTTGACAGACTGACCTTCGAAGTGACCTTGGGCTGCCATGGATCTTTACTCTTCAGATCGTTGGATCTTGTTCTTTGTCGAAGAGACTTGCTCTGATACCACTTGTTGCCCGGTTGGCTAACCCAGAGGGGGGGTGAATGGGTCTTTAAATAAAATTTATCTGATAAAACCTGAACTCAAACAAACATAAAAAGTTCTTGGAAGGGATTAGTAATGGTTAGTAAAAGCAACAATCACACGATAAAGACAATCTCACAACACACAGATTTATCCTGGTTCGGATCTCCTCTCCTTAGGAGTCCTACGTCCAGTCCCTGAGCAACCCTCAGGATTTCACTAACTAGGGTACAGTCCCCCTATGGACAAAAACAACCATCCAGCTCAGCTGGTCTTCCTTCACTCCTGAAGGGAACACAACACCCTGGTACCACCAGGTCTTCCTTCACTTCCGAAGGGAAAAACACCACCCTGGACACCACCAGGTCTTCCTTCACACACGAAGGGAAGAACACAAGAAAATCTTGAAGGAAATGACTAGCCCCTAGATCAAGCTTTTACAAAACTCAATCTGAAGCTACAAGCACTGAGAGTCAAAGATCTACACAAGGTGGACTCTCTCAGAACTAATCTAGCTCTTCCTTGATTTTTCTTCTCACAGCACGAGAAGCTAGGAGCCAAGATCGAAAGGAGAGAATTTCTGGCTCTAGTGATCTTCTGAAGACTTGAAAGTGGCAGAGTTCTAGACTCTCTTAAAATGACAATAAAGCTTCCTTCATCAATAAAATCGTCTTCGAAACTTCGTCTTGTATTTATATCTCCAATTTGAATGAGGACGAAGAGATGACCGTTGTCTCACAGCTTTAGTGAACGTTAGACTGAAGGATTTGTGGAAGCTTCCTGTCGACAGTCTTTTGTTCTTTGGAGCACGCAAAGTGATGAGATCTTCTGAGTTGGCTTGTAGTTCTATCTGTGTCAGATGTTGTAGGATAGTATATCCTTAAGGTTCTGCAAGGTTGAGCTTTAATGGTAGACAGCTATACTATCTCCAGATGTCAATCAACGTTAGAGCAGATAGACACAAATATGGTAGTGACAGTTTATCGTTCTAGAAGATGCATGCAGAGGATACACGAGAATGGAAGATATGTTCTGTATCCGTGCAGAGATACGTTCAGTCTTTATTAAATGCATGGCAGTCAAACAGACGTGATGCGACTTTGACTATTCAACGTAGCTTAAATCAAGGAAAACATTTAATTAATGGAAACATGACTTATGCAGTCGTTATGAAAGTCTGATAGAATCGTTATGATCAAGTTGCTGTAGACTCATAAGAAGTCGTTATGATAACTTATGAAATCGTTACCACAACCAAGTCGTTCTATAACAGATGATATAAGAAATCGTTATGAAACATGGCAAGTCGTTCTGATTCTGAACAAATCGATATGAAACACTTATCAGATCGTTATGAGATGCAAGTCGTTGTAGCTTTCTAAAGAAATCGTTACGATGTCTTACAGAATTGTTGTGACGAGCAAGTCGTTATAACTCTCTAAAGAAATCGTTACGATGACTTACAGAATCGTTATGACGAGCAAGTCGTTATAACTCTCTAAAGAAATCGTTACGATGACTTACAGAATTGTTATGACGAGCAAGTCGTTATAACTCTCTAAAGAAATCGTTACGATGACTTACAGAATCGTTATGACGAGCAAGTCGTTATAACTCTCTAAAGAAATCGTTACGATGACTTACAGAATCGTTATGACGAGCAAGTCGTTATAACTTCTGAAGGAGTCGTTACGATAACTTACAGAGTCGTTATAATGAGCAAGTCGTTATAACTTCTGAAGAAGTCGTTACGATAACTTACAGAGTCGTTATAATGAGCAAGTCGTTATAACTTCTGAAGGAGTCGTTACGATAACTTACAGAGTTGTTATAATATCGACTTGTTTGACACAGCAAGGTTATTCAATCTTACAAGTAAATCGTTAACTTGAGAGGAGATCGTTATAGCTAATGAAGGAATCGTTATGGCTCTTCTGAGAAATGATGTATGTAAGTATTTACCACAAATGCTTGACTTTCTTTGTGCTTAAGGCTAAAATAAAACAGGGTTAGAAAACTTTTGACAGGTTTTGTTTATCACCAAAATAAGCATGTAATTAATTTAAAAGTATATGGGGATGGACTGTTCATCACTATCTACTTTACCTCCAGTGAAACCATGATCTAATAAGAAAGTACTGAGCCTTTCATACCAGGCTCTAGGTGCTTGCTTCAAACCATATAAAGCCTTATGTAGTTTAAATACATGATTTGGAAATTCGAGATCATCAAAACCTGGAGGTTGTTCAACATAAACTTCCTCCTTGATAAAATCATTTAAGAAGGTTGATTTGACATCCATTTGAAATAGTTTTAAATCAAATGCAGATGCATAAGCAAGTAAAATCCTAATAGCCTCAAGTCTAGCTACAGGTGCATAGGTTTCATCGAAATCTATGCCTTCCTCTTGGGAGTAGCCTTGAGCTACCAGTCTGGCCTTGTTCCTTAAGATTATTCCAGACTCATCCAGTTTATTTCTAAACACCCACTTGGTGCCAATAACTGAATAATTGGATGGTCTAGGAACAAGTGACCATACTTGGTTTCTCTTGAACTGATTTAGTTCATCTTGCATGGCTAATATCCAAGATTCATCAGATAAAGCTTCATTGACTGTCTTAGGCTCTATTTGAGAAACAAAGGCTAAGTAATCACAAGGAATTACATTATCTCTTGTTCTTACCCCTACAGATGGATCACCAATAATGTTTTCAGGAGGGTGATCTTTCTGATGTCTCCATTCTTTTGGAAGATTTTCATGTTGAATTTCAGTTTGCTGCAGTTCTTCCAGTGGAGGATCATCCTTGTCCTTAATTGAGGTATTCCTTAATTTTTCAGACAAGTCATCTGCATCATCAATGTCACTAATTTCTTCCTTTTTCAAGGAAGGGTTAGATTCATCAAAAATAACATGTACAGATTGTTCAATTAATAAGGAACGTTTATTGAAAACTCTATAACCTTTGGGTTTAGAAGAGTACCCCATAAAGATGCCTTCATCTGATTTGGCATCCAACTTACCAATGTCCCTTTTTCCATTGTTGTGGATGAAGCAAGGACATTCGAATATTCTGAAGTGGCTGATCTTTGGCTTCTTTCCTTTGTAGAGTTCATAAGCAGCCTTCTTCAGAATCGGTCTGATCATCACTCTATTAATGATATAACATGCAGTGTTGATAGCTTCGGCCCAGAAGTATCTTGGCAAATCGTATTCTAATAACATGGTTCTTGCCATATCCAAAAGAGTTCTGTTTTTTCCTCTCAGCAATTCCATTCTGTTGAGGTGTCCTTGGGGTTGAGAAGTTGTGCTCGATTCCTTGATCATCACAGAACTTTGCAAACTTTTCATTCTGAAACTCACCACCATGATCTGATCGGATAGAGACAATTGTGAACTTCTGATCTTTCTGAACTTTCTTACTGAAGCTGACAAAATTTTCAAATGTGTCATCTTTGTGCTCTAGAAATGATACCCAAGTGAATCTTGAATAATCATCAACTATTACAAATCCAAAATTCTTTCCTCCTAGACTGGTAGTCCTCATTGGCCCGAATAAATCCATATGAAGTAGTTCTAATGGCTTTGAGGTGGTTACTACAGTCTTTGACCTGAAAGAGCTCTTGGTGTGCTTTCCTCTTGCACAAGGTTTGCAAATGCTGTCCAAGCTAGAATTGACCTTTGGCAATCCTTCAACTAGCTTTCTTTTTCTGAGCTTATTCAAACCCTCCAAGCTGCAGTGGCCCAATCTTCTGTGCCACAACTCTGTTGATTGATCTTTGTTAGCTGCCAAACACACATCTTGATCCTTGAGTTCTTCTAGATAGAGTACATACAGATTTCTTTCTCTATAAGCTTCAAAAATGACTGCTCCATCCTTTAATATACTGCACTTTGATTCTTGGAACTGAATCTGATGGCCTTTGTCACACAACTGGCTGATGCTGATGAGATTATGCTTTAACCCTTTGACCAGCATCACATCTTCAATTACTGATCTTCTTTTGATGTTTACGGATCCACTTCCTATTACTTTGCCTTTTCCATTATCTCCATATGTGACTGTTCCTTCTTCATCTTGGAGATTAACAAAAAGCTTCTAGTTCCCTGACATGTGCCTTGAGCATCCACTATCCAAATACCATTTGGATGCTTTTGATTTTCCCTGAAAATTAAACACTAAGTTTTAGGTACCCAAGTTCTTTTGGGTCCTGAGAGGTTAGTACCATTTATTTTTCCTTTTATTATCCATTTTTTGTTCTTAGTGGGACATGTTGCTTTGTTATGTCCTAGTTTGTTACAATGGGTACAGCAGGTTATTCTAGTTATTCTTTCAACTGGAGTATATTTAAATTTTTTATGTTCTTTATCCTTTTCGGATATAAATTCAGGAGTTGGATAAATGTTGGGAAAGACTTTTGTTTCTTCATTTTCCGAGCGAGTATAACCAAAACCATGTTTCTTCTTGGTTGATCTTTTAGCTCCACTCATCATTATAAGAGATTTGTTATTTGTGAACTTGTTTATGGTGCTTGTTAAATGTTCATTTTCTTTATTTAATTTTTCTATTTCTGTTTTAAGTTCACTCAAGTCTTCTTGTTTTTCTAGATGATTTATTTTCTTATTCTTCTCTTTTAAATCTCCACATAGTAATTCACTCCTTCTTTTATGTTCAGTTATTTGTTTTTCAAGTTCTTCATTTTCTATTTTTAGGTCTGAGTTTGTATTTTCTAAACAGGTTATATTTTTCTTACTAATTTTAAGTAATTTACATACTTCTTTATATTTTTCATAAAGTTCATTAAAAGCACTTTCTAAATTATCAGAATCTGAATCATTGCATGAATCAAAGGAAGAGTCAGAAGTTACCTTGTCTTCGGTATTGGCCATGAAAGCCAAGTTGACTTCTTCACCTTCACTGCTTGAGCTTGACTCACTGTCTGAGTCACTGCTGTTCTCCCAAGCAGCTGCCATTGCTTTCTTTTTATACTTCTTGAATCTTCTGAAGTTGTCCTTCTTCTTATGATCATTCTTTTTGAGCATTGGACAATCTGCCTTGATGTGTCCAGGCTTCTTGCATTCATAGCATATTACTTCTCCTTTCTTTGGATCCTTTACTTCTGGTTTTCTGAAGTCTTTGTTCTTCTTGAAAAATCTTCTTCCGGACTGATACTTCTTTTTCTTTGCTAATATTCTCTGAAGTCTTCGAGACAGCATGGCTTCTTCATCATCACTGTCTTTGCTACCTTCACTGTTATCCAAAGATTCTTCTACATTTCATCATTCGCTTTGAGAGCATTAGATTGCTTCCTTCTGCTAGAGGATTCTCCTAATCTCTCCATGTTTATCTCGTGAGCCATGAGAGATCCTATTAACTTTTCCAATGACATTAATTTTAAATCATTGGCTTCTTCAATGGCTGTTACTTTTGGAGTCCATGAAGATGGTAGAGATCTGAGGACTTTTCTAACCATGTCTGGTACATCATAAACCTTTCCCAATCCAGCTAATCCATTTGTAATGTCTGTGAATCTGCTGAACATTTGAGTTATTGATTCACCTGACTGCATCTGGAATCTTTCATATTGAGCTACTAGAATATCTATTCTCGTTTCCTTTACCTTGTCTGTCCCTTCATAGGTAATTCTGAGCTTTTCCCACATCTCCATTGCGGATTTGCAGGCTGAGACTCTATTGAATTCTTTCTTGCTTAGGGCACAGCATAATATGCTCTTGGCTTTGCAGTTTAAGGATATTCTTTTCCTATCATCATCTGTCCACTGAGCCTTAGCGTTTGTGACCAAAAGATCACCTTCTTCTACAATGGACCAGATTGTGTAATCATGACCTTGTAGAAAATATTCCATTCTAGTCTTCCAGTTGGTGTAGTCTTCTCCATCGAACAAGGGAGGCCTGTTGACTGACTGACCTTCGAAGTTGCTTTGGGCTGCCATAGATCTTTGCTCTTCAGATTGTTGGATCTTCTTCTTTGTCGAAGAGACGGGCTCTGATACCACTTGTTGCCCAGCTAGCTAGCCCAGAGGGGGGGTGAATGGGTTATTAAAACTTCTATCTCTGATTAAAACCTGTTTACTAAAAGGATTGCACAACTTAATAACAAGGTTAGAGTTAGAGCAAATAAGACAACAACCACACAAAACACATCCACAAGACACAAGGATTTTTATCCTGGTTCGGAACTCCTCTCCACAGGAGACCTACGTCCAGTCCCTAAGAAATACCTCAGGATTTCACTACCAAGGGTACAATCCCCCTTATGGATCCTTACACCCAGCCTCAACTGGTCTTCCTTCAACCTGAAGGGAAAAACGACCACCCTGGATACCACCAGGTCTTCCTTTGTCCAGAAGGGAACACAACTAAAGAAGAAAATGTGTGAACAGGCTTCAGACTCTAGCTTAACAGGCTACAAGCTGAAGCTATCAAGGCCCGAGAGAGAAATAGATTTAGCAAGGTTTTCTCTCCAAGGACTACACAAGCTCTCACAAATAAAATCTTCTTTGATCACTGAGAGCTAAGAGCTAAGAACTAAGTTGGAGTGGAGGCTTCGCTCTTCTTTTCAATCTTCTAAAGACTCGAAGAGATGGTATTCTTTCCTTTTTGAAATGCAAGTCTTGTTCTCTCTATCTTCTATGATCTTCTCCGTCTTGAGTCTTTTATTTATACTTCTGATTCAAATTTGAACATTGAAGTGTCCGTTGTCTCTTATCCTGGTGTACGTTAGACTGGTCACCAAGGAAGCTTCTGATCTTCAGTCTTTTATCCTTCAGTACACGCCAGAGAAATGTTTTAGAATCTTGTATCTTGTATCCAACGTTGTACAGATGAGTCTTGTCAGATATCTGCAAGCATATCAACAATAAATAGAGGACAGCTAGGACTGTCGTTGATTGTTAGTTACAGATGGAACATATATTGCAATATATAGCAAGGCTCCGTTCTGTCTAAAAAGTACGTAGACAGAGTAGCATGGAAATAGAAGATATTGTCTGCATGCATGGGAGATACGATCAGAGAGCATTTAATGCGTAGCAGTCAACAGACAAGATATGACTTTGACTTTTCAACGCTATTAAAAAGCATTATACTGATACAACAAGAAATTCAATATAAATAATCCTGATGCTTTCATGACTTATGAAATCGTTATGAGTTATAGCAAGTCGTTATGAACACTTATCAAGTCGTTATGAACTGTAAAGAAATCGTTATGAACTCTAAAGAAATCGTTACAGCAATCAAGTCGTTATGAATGATAAAGAAATCGTTACAACAAACAAGTCGTTACGAGTTTCAAAGAAATCGTTACGAGGTCTAAAGAAATCGTTACGAGGTCTAAAGAAATCGTTATGAACTCTAAAGAAATCGTTACAGCAATCAAGTCGTTATGAATGATAAAGAAATTGTTACAACAAACAAGTCGTTACGAGTTTCAAAGAAATCGTTACGAGGTCTAAAGAAATCATTATGAACTCTAAAGAAATCGTTACAGCAATCAAGTCGTTATGAATGATAAATAAATCGTTACAACAAACAAGTCGTTACGAGTTTCAAAGAAATCGTTACGAGGTCTAAAGAAATTGTTACGAGGTCTAAAGAAATCGTTATGAACTCTAAAGAAATCGTTACAGCAATCAAGTCGTTATGAATGATAAAGAAATCGTTGCGATGTCTTAAGGAATCATTGCGATATCGATTTGTTTTGAGTTTTCTGGTCAAAGAGGAAATCGTTCTGCTTATCAAAGAAGTCGATACAAAGACTTGGACAGAATGAGAGATGAAACTTACCTGATTGTCTTGAACTTTCATTTTTCTTTTATTTCCTGTTCTCAAGGCTCAAGTAATCCATTAGTACTATTTTGTTAATCATCAAAATTAATATATAAATAAATGAATTATTTATTATGGGGACAGTTTGGTCATCAGGGGGTACCAAAACTTGCATACTGCAGAAACTTGTCTATAGAGATAGGATAAGGAATATTGTGAGCTAGCAATTCCTACTTCATAGCAACATGCACTTTGTATTTTTCAACCCAGATGGAGTACGGATCTGACACCAGATTGATGGAGTTCGGATCCATGAAATGCTCAGGAGATAATGTGGGTTGGTTTGATTGGAATTGAGATGCATTGAGCTGATCCAACTGGAGAGCAGCCTGATAATATATTTTACACCAGTCAGTTGAGAAAAATCTTTCAGATTATGCCAGCAGAGGGGCTAATACTGAAGATTTAATGAACCCTCTCTGATATTCTCTGAATAGAAATTAATGGAAAGCTAAGAAGACCCCTTTTTGAACCTTGATCCGGGCTTTGACTCTGGCAAACCTCTCAAAAATAATTGGACCAACATCAAAGTCCATGAGCAGAAAATGTAACTGAGGGAGCATCTTGAATTCTGGCATCTTGAAAGTGGCAAAGTCAAACTGAAGAACTGTATTGTCAGTGTGCTGAGACCATAGGTCATTGACTGCAATTCAGAATTGAGCAAGCTATACGTCAGGAAGATTATTAACATGGCAGTGGTCATTGTACATCTGAAATTGCCTTATCAATTTGATTTCCTTCTGAATGAGAGGACCCCAAGAGGACGTGTGCTGACTCTCAAACCATTCTGAAAGGGAAAGAGTATGATCTGATGGAGGGTATCTGCGATCCCTTGAAATCTCAAACTTTCTATAAAGGGCTTTATGGGATATGGCTCACTGTTCCTTTGTCTTGGACTCAGCCAAAGAAAGGATCTTATTGTGTACAGGGTTGAGCACAGTAGATATAGGAAGGATAAGAGTGAGATACTCTGACAGATTCAAATAAGGGAGTCCAAAAATTGCAGCAAAAGTACATTTTTGAAGGTATTCAGTGTATAGGGATTTTCTTCTGTGGACTATAGAGAGAGAGTACCACAAAGGAGGAAATAGGGTTGAAGAGTTGTGGGGAACAAGCTCTTTGGAAAGTTTCTTCTTCTTCGAAGCAGGATTGGAAGAGGGTTGAGAGTCAGTCCTGTGGTGATGAGAGGAAACAGATAAAACTGTTTTGAGTATGGCTTCTTCAAATTCATCCTTAATGTTGGTTAAAGAAAGGGCAGTAGAGCTAGCGCTCTCAGGAATGAGAGTGATGAAGGATGGTGGAGTAGGAGGATGGAGAGAGGAGAAAGAAGAAGAGGGGAGAGGTTGAGTAGATGGTCTGGCTGAAGAGGGACCAGAGGTACAGGCTGGAGGTGCCTTAGAAGGAGGAGGTGGAATAGAGGAAGAAGGAATGGGTGATGCTGAGGGTTCAACAATGAAGGGAGTAGGAGAGGAAATGTGTGTAACGCCCCTCGTAGACCCAGTACAGTTACACCAACTCACATTGGATCTAATAGAGGTATTACAGAGGAACGAATCCAACAATTACAATACAGGTTGAAATATACACAAATAACTATTCAATTCCAATGATAATTGACAGAATATGGAATTAAACACTTGCAATCAGCATTTATTCAAAGTAAATCTAATGCATAAAAAGCTAACAATAGTCCAAAGTTTATTACATTTTAATGACTAGCCGCATAAAGGAAATTACATAAGATCCTCACATACAAGAGTCACTCTAAACTCTCTAGGACAAGCTAAGTCTCCACGTCCTCACGCTCTGAGTCAATTTGCACTAACTCCTCCGTATCCTCTGGCTCCCCTGAAATGTTAGGCAAGTATGAGTCTACAAGACCCAGCAAATCACATGAAAGACAGTTCAAGATATTAACAGTATATTAGGTTTAAAAACATGGTAGTACATTAACATTCCATTCATTGATATCATATACTTTTCCTTACTATAGTTCTAAGCCCATTGGCAATCATTCATTTCATAGTGATTCTAACTATTATGGAAATAAAACATGTTCGTATGTAACATGGAATCACTTATTCAGGGAATCTCTATGATGTCATGTGACCTACAACAATTCTCATGTATCAATTTCTCACTTATACATGCACTATTCTTTTACATACAATTTTCATGTAGTAATATTAAAACATTGTCATGTAGCATGAAATTATTTGAACAAGTTCACATGTAGGAATGTAAGCATATAACATGTAGCATGTGGCATGTAGAACAGGTAGACATGTAACTTGTAGCATGTAACATGTAGCATGTAGACATACAACTTGTAGCCTGTAATCATTTTCGTATAGTTGCCAAGACATAGCCCACACTAAATTAGAGATCAGTAGTCATTTAACATTCACTTATCACCTAGGCAATGCGGTGATGAAGTCATAGTATTTGCGCAAAACCGGGGAAAGTCCTTCCCACCTTGGCCAGTAGAACAAGTCTACCTCCAGGATTTCAACCCATTGCCCACGGATTCATTTATTTACATGTAGGTGAACCATTACCATAGGGGCATCCACGGTGTAGTTCCTTGTAGGAATCTCTAAGATAGCAATGTCTTATTGGCATCATTGATATAATGCATACACTAACATGTATAATAGATAGTGACATTTTATTTCATACTATTTAACATGTGTTAATGCAATATTTCAAAGTATAACACTTTCAGTTTTGAAATCCTATTTACTGTACAACAGATTTTTATCATGATATTAATATTCATTCTTGCACTTACATTCATTTTTATTCAATTCTATGTGTAATATATTGTTCAAAATTCATAACAGAACGTACACATGTCTGAAAATTCTGAAATTTTAATAGAAATTCGAAATCAGGAATTACAATGTACATGCCAAATTTCATAATTTTCTGATTTCTGCAACTATTTTTCATGAAATTAACTCTATTAAATCAACTAACTAACATGGTTCAATATTGAGAAAAGTTCATAATTTTCATATGGAACAGGGATTACTGACATATTATATCTATCGCAGTAATTTAGACATCAATCGACATGCTCTCCTTTAAACCATTGTACTTATCTTTTGCTAACTTAACATTGATTGTTGCCATGTAATTATGCAAGTTCAACAATACATATATATACATAACCTGTACATTATAGCAATAGACAGTCCATAATATAACAATAACATGCTCTGATATTACATGGTTGAAACACATACATTCATAAATTATACATTTAAACAAATTCACTCAGATTTCTGGAAATACATGATTCGGTTAAACTTGACGTCAATTGGTATGACGTTTACTATAGTAGACGTCCACATACGATGTCGTCAAGTAATTATAGACGGCGGCACATAGCGCCGTTAACACAAACCGACGGCGGCACATAGCGCCGTTTACATATAGTAAAGACAGAAAATACATAAAATTCGGACGAACTAAACGGCAGTCGATATTGCCGTTTACAGGATATAGACGGCAATACCCCTGGACGTCTAGTTCTAAGACAGAACACACAGAAAACCTGCATGAAATAATGGTGTTTCTAACCCTTCCCGTAGGTTGTTTTCATGCTTTAAAAATACAGAAAAATGTTAGATGCTTAGTATAACATATCCTAAACTAATCCCCCATGCAACTTGCCTTAATCCCTCCTAATGGAGTGTCGAATCCGAGCTCGAAGAAGCCCGTCTCGCCAGGGAGATAGTTCTTTCCTCCGCCTTCAAGCGATCCAAAACCTCCTCCGATGTAGTTCCTCCGCCTGGATGAGCCTTTGGTTAAGAAGTTCTATGCATCTCCTCGGTGAAGAAGCCTCCGATCCGCATGAACCAGCACCAGATCGCTCTGCAAAAAATCCCTTCCTCGGCCCTCTTTTTCCTCCTCCAGAACCAGAGTAAAACCTGTTCTACCCATGAGATCTGGTCTTATAAAGACCTCTCAAGCAAAAGGCAAACCTAATCTTGACCCTCGGATCTAAACGCATCGGATCAGCTCATTAAAACCTTCCCGAAACGGTCGATCTCCTTAATCCGGAACGGAAAGCCCAAAAACAGGCAAGTCAGTTTAACGTCAACATAGGTTGCCGTCTACACCAAATATAAACGTCCATCAATGATGTCGTTTATAGTCTTGCCCATAATTAAATAATTCAGAAAAATTACTAAACGTCAATACCTGTTGTCGTTAACACCATATAAACGGCGTACAATGTTGCCGCTTACAAGTTTTAACGTCAAACGATCTTGACGCCTAGTTCTACACACAACATCATTCAAAATATGCAGAAATAAACACACAATGCATAGAATAAATTCAAGGAAATTCTAGGGTACTACATCCTCTCTCCCTTAAAATAATCTTCGTCCTCGAAGATTGAGTTAAGTTACTCACCGAACAAAGACGGATAAAGCTTCTTCATTCTTTCTTCAAGCTCCCACGTTGCCTCTGCACATGAGAAGTTCCTCCATAGAATCTTCACAAATGGAATGGACTTTGATCTTAATTCTTGCACCTTCCTGTCCAAAATCTCCACAGGTTGCTCAGAATAAGACAAATCTGGCTGCAACTGAATCGGCTCATAACTGATCACATGAGCCGGATCTCTAACATACCGCCTCAACATGGATACATGAAATACTGGATGCACCGCTGCTAAAGATGGTGGCAAAGCTAACTGGTATGCCACATTCCCGATCTTCTTCAGAATTTCAAAGGATCCAATGAATCTCGGGTTCAGCTTACCCCTCTTTCCGAATCTTACTACACCTCTGGTTGGCGAAACCTTAAGGAAAACATGGTCTCCAACCTTGAATGCCAAATCCTTCCTTCTTGCATCTGCATAACTCTTTTGACGATCCTGAGCCGCCTTTATTCTCTACACAATCATCTGAATCTTTGCTGAAGTCTCTTGGACCACTTCCGGTCCAACCAGATGTCGATCTCTTGACTCCTCCCAACACAATGGGGATCTACAGGGTCTTCCGTACAAAGCTTCGAAAGGTGCCATACCTATGCTCGAATGGAAACTGTTATTATAAGCAAATTCCACAAGAGATAGATGGCGCTCCCAATCACCTTTCCATTCTAAAACACAAGCTCGAAGCATATCTTCCAACGTCTGAATAGTCCTCTCGGACTATCCATCCATTTGCGGATGAAATGCCGAACTCAACTTCAACTGACTGCCAAAAGCCTGCTGCAAACTCTGCCAAAACCTGGAAGTGAATCTCGGATCACGATCTGAGATAATCGACTTCGGAATTCCATGCAGCTTCACAATACTATTAATATACAGTCTGGCCAAGCTCTCAACGGACTGTTTCTTCTTCATGGCAAGGAAATGAGCACTCTTCGAAAATCTATCAACGATCACCCAAATGGAATCATTTCCTCTAGCCGATCTAGGCAATCCAGATACAAAGTCCATGGTCACTTGCTCCCACTTCCACTGAGGGATATCTAACCTCTGCATCAAGCCTGAAGGTCGCTGACGCTCCGCCTTCACTTACTGACAAATCAGACACATCGCCACAACATCAGCCACATCTCTCTTCATGCCAGACCACCAGAAAGAACGCTTCAGATCCTTGTACATCTTCCCACTGCCTGGGTGAATAGAGAACTGAGATCTATGCGCCTCCTCCAAAATTTCCTTTCTCAGATCAACATTATTAGGGACACAAACCCTAAGATTCAAGCGAATCACATCATCTTCATCTCTGGTAACTCCGCTCTTTCCAACCAACTCCTGCAACAACGGATCATCTTTCTGCAATGCAATGACCCGATCAAGAATAGAAGATCTCAAAGACAACTGCGCCATGAACAAGTTACACAAATGAGGTTCTAAAATAGCCAAAGAACTTGAAGCGTCATCTAGCATCTTCCATTCTTGCCTCATCATCTGGCTTTTCCTGCTCAACGCATCTGCCACTACATTGGCCTTCCCTGGATGGTAAGATAGTTCAAAATCATAGTCTTTCATGAATTCTATCCACCTCCGCTGCCTCAGAATCAACTCCTTCTGCGAGAACAAGTATTTGAGACTCTTGTGGTCTGAGAAGAGCTCAAATCTAACTCCATATAGATAGTGCCTCCACATTTTCAAAGCATAGACCACAGCTGCTAACTCCAAGTCATGGGTCGGGTAGTTGCGCTCATGCTCCTTAAGTTGCCTAGAAGCATACACCACAACTCGACCACCCTGCATCAGAACACAACCAAGCCCAATCTTCGAAGCATCTGTGTAGATAGAGAAAGAATCTACATCATTGGGCAAAACAAGCACTGGCACTGAGGTTAGACGAGCCTTTAATTCCTGGAACGCCTTTTCACAAGCCTCTGGCCACTCAAACTTGACTCCTTTCCTTGTCAACTTCGTCAAAGTCACCGCAATAGAAGAAAATCCTTCGATGAATCTCCTATAGTAGCCAGCCAAGCCGAGAAAACTTCTGATGTCAGCTGAAGATCTCGGTGTTTCCCAATCAAGAACAACTTCCATCTTAGCTGGATCTACAGACACACCTTCTCCTGATATAACATGACCCAAGAAATGGACTTCTTTCATCCAGAAGTTGCACTTGCTGAATTTAGCATACAGCTTATGCTCCCTCAGGACACCCAACACAATCTTCAGATGCTCGCTATGAGTCTCTTCATCGGGCGAATAAATCAACACATCATCAATGAAGACTACCACAAAAGAATCCAGATATTGCCGAAAAACTCTATACATCAAATCCATGAAAACTGCTGGAGCATTTGTCAAACCAAAGGGTAAGACAAGGAACTCATAATGGCCATATCTTGTCCTAAAAGCCGTCTTAGCAGAATCTTCCAGCTTAATTCGGAGTTGATGATAGCCAGAATGAAGATCAATCTTAGAGAATACAGAAGCACCTCGCAACTGATCAAACAAGTCATCAATACGAGGTAAAGGGTACTTGTTCTTAACAGTTACCTGGTTGAGCTTACGGTAATCTATGCACAACCTCATCGATCCATCCTTCTTCTTCACAAAAAGAACAGGTGCTCCCCATGGCGAAACGCTCGGTCAGATGAAGCCCTTATCAAGTAATTCCTGCAGCTGCTTCCTCAACTCTGCCAATTCCGCTGGTGCCATGTGATAAGGTGCAATGGAAATAGGTGTTGTGCCGGGTACAAGTTCAATGCCAAACTCTAACTCCCTTGCAGGTGGCAAACCTAACAAATCTTCAGGAAAGACATCGCTGAAATCTCTGACCACCTTAATATTCTCGACAGATAGAACCTTCTTTGAATCCTCGGTCACAACCACACTAGCCAGAAAACCGGAACAACCCTTGCTCAACATCCGAGTCACCTTCAAAGCCGAAATCACAAATTTACTCGACATGATCTTAGGCAAAGGATGAACAAACTCCTCCTTTCCAAGAATCCGAAAAACAATAAGCTTCCGCCGACAATCCATCAGAGCATAATGCTCCTCGAGCCAATCAAAGCTCAAGATAGCATCATAATCCTTCATCTTCCTCTGCTCATCTGCCACAATGTGAGGCGCATACTTGGACAGCTCCGCAAATCTTGCCTCATACTCAAGTACACTCATTGACCCCTGGGTCAACGTCAAAAACTCCTACTCCATGCGGTCCTACACGTGCTGTGGAATATACTTTGCCTTGAACAAGCGGACGAATTCAGTCCATGCAACCTCCATAGCACCATCTTCAAACTGTGTGCGTAGTACAGAGGACCACCACACATCGGCACGCTCCTGAAAAAAAAAGGTATGTACATCTAAGATATATTCCAAACAATACCCATAAGCTCCTTAAAATCTATCTTTACCTGCAGCATATAAGTAGCTAAGGTCACTCTCTCCTCTTCCGCACAACGAAGGGCACGAAAGATCTTCTCGTCTCTCTAAGCCAACTCTCCACAAGAATGGGATCACTCTCTCCCTTAAAGAAAGGCGGGGTCATCATCCTGAATCATTCCATCATAGGCACTCCTCCAAAAATGCCTCCTGAGCAGGTGTCCGTGCCTACAATCCAAAACATCTCTTAGATAACAACTCTTCAGTTAACACATTGAATAATTCTTGCAGCTACCGACCTGAACCTGCACCTGCGCCTGCAATGCCGCTGTAGTCTGAGCCTGAGTCTGCATCGCATGCACCAATCCTTGCATCAATGCTCCGTAGTCTACAGGTGGTGGTGGGGGTGGCAAAGGTACACTAGTCTGGTCCTGAGCCTGCAGTGCTGGAGTCTGCTGATCACCTACTGACTCATCACCTCGAGCCGGGCCAACTCCTCTACGTCCACGAGTCGCCATAGATTGCAAAATAAGCATCCTATTTAATAACCTATTATTCTACATAACTTGGACTAATTCTTTATGCAGACTTGAAATGTGAATACAATACTGATATTCTATTTATGTACATGTTCAACCTGGCTTTGGTACCAATCTCTGTAACGCCCCTCTTAGACCCAGTACAGTTACACCAACTCACACTGGATCTAATAGAGGTATTACAGTGGAACGAATCCAACAATTACAATACAGGTTGAAATATACACAAATAACTATTCAATTCCAATGATAATTGACAGAATATGGAATTAAACACTTGCAATCAGCATTTATTCAAAGTAAATCTAATGCATAAAAAGCTAACAATAGTCCAAAGTTTATTACATTTTAATGACTAGCCGCATAAAGGAAATTACATAAGATCCTCACATACAAGAGTCACTCTAAACTCTCTAGGACAAGCTAAGTCTCCACGTCCTCACGCTCTGAGTCAGTTTGCACTAACTCCTCCGTATCCTCTGGCTCTCCTGAAATGTTAGGCAAGTATGAGTCTACAATACCCAGCAAATCACATGAAAGATAGTTCAAGATATTAACAGTATATTAGGTTTAAAAACATGGTAGTACATTAACATTCCATTCATTGATATCATATACTTTTCCTTCCTATAGTTCTAAGCCCATTGGCAATCATTCATTTCATAGTGATTCTAACTATTATGAAAATAAAACATGTTTGTATGTAACATGGAATCACTTATTCATGGAATCTCTTCTATGTCATGTGACCTACAACAATTCTCATGTATCAATTTCTCACTTATACATGCACTATTCTTTTACATACAGGTTTCATGTAGTAATATTAAAACATCGTCATGTAGCATGAAATTCTTTGAACAAGTTCACATGTAGGAATGTAAGCATATAACATGTAGCATGTGGCATGTAGAACAGGTAGACATGTAACTTGTAGCATGTAACATGTAGCATGTAGACATACAACTTGTAGCCTATAATCATTTTCGTATAGTTGCCAAGACATAGCCCACACTAAATTAGAGATCAGTAGTCATTTAACATTCACTTATCACCTAGGCAATGCGGTGATGAAGTCATAGTATTTGCGCAAAACCGGGGAAAGTCCTTCCCACCTTGGCTAGTAGAACAAGTCTACCTCCAGGATTTCAACCCGTTGCCCACGGATTCATTTATTTACATGTAGGTGAACCATTACCATAAGGGCATCCACGGTGTAGTTCCTTGTAGGAATCTCTAAGATAGCAATGTCTTATTGGCATCATTGATATAATGCATACACTAACATGTATAATAGATAGTGACATTTTATTTCATACTATTTAACATGTGTTAATGCAATATTTCAAAGTCCAACACTTTCAGTTTTGAAATCCTATTTACTGTACAACAGATTTCTATCATGATATTAATATTCATTCTTGCATTTACATTCATTTTTATTCAAATCTATGTGTAATATATTGTTCATAAATTCATAACAGAACGTACACATGTCTGAAAATTCTGAAATTTTAACAGAAATTCGAAATCATGAATTACAATGTACATGCCAAATTTCATAATTTTCTGATTTCTGAAACTATTGTTCATGAAATTAACTCTATTAAATCAACTAACTAACATGGTTCAATATTGAGAAAAGTTCATAATTTTCATATGGAACAGGGATTACTGACATATTATATCTATCGCAGTAATTTAGACATCAATCGACATGCTCTCCTTTAAACCATTGTACTTATCTTTTGCTAACTTAACATTGATTGTTGCCATGTAATTATGCAAGTTCAACAATACATATATATACATAACCTGTACATTATAGCAATAGACAGTCCATAATATAACAATAACATGCTCTGATATTACATGGTTGAAACACATACATTCATAAATTATACATTTAAACAAATTCACTCAGATTTCTGGAAATACATGATTCGGTTAAACTTGACGTCAATTGGTATGACGTTTACTATAGTAGACGTCCACATACGATGTCGTCAAGTAATTATAGACGGCGGCACATAGCGCCGTTAACACAAACCGACGGCGGCACATAGCGCCGTTTACATATAGTAAAGACAGAAAATACATAAAATTCGGACGAACTAAATGGCAGTCGATATTGCCGTTTACAGGATATAGACGGCAATACCCCTGGACGTCTAGTTCTAAGACAGAACACACAGAAAACCTGCATGAAATAATGGCGTTTCTAACCCTTCCCGTAGGTTGTTTTCATGCTTTAAAAATACAGAAAAATGTTAGATACTTAGTATAACATATCCTAAACTAATCCCCCATGCAACTTGCCTTAATCCCTCCTAATGAAGTGTCAAATCCGAGCTCGAAGAAGCCCGTCTCGCCAGGGAGACAGTTCTTTCCTCCGCCTTCAAGCGATCCAAAACCTCCTCCGATGTAGTTCCTCCGCCTGGATGAGCCTTTGGTTAAGAAGTTCTATGCATCTCCTCGGTGAGGAAGCCTCCGATCCGCATGAACCAGCACCAGATCGCTCTGCAAAAAATCCCTTCCTCGGCCCTCTTTTTCCTCCTCCAGAACCAGAGTAAAACCTGTTCTACCCACGAGATCTGGTCTTATAAAGACCTCTCAAGCAAAGGCCAAACCTAATCTTGACCCTCGGATCTAAACGCATCAGATCAGCTCATTAAAACCTTCCCGAAACGGTCGATCTCCTTAATCCGGAATGGAAAGCCCAAAAATAGGCAAGTCAGTTTAACGTCAACATAGGTTGCCGTCTACCCCAAATATAAACGTCCATCAATGATGTCGTTTATAGTCTTGCCCATAATTAAATAATTCAAAAAAATTACTAAACGTCAATACCTGTTGTCATTAACACCATATAAACGGCGTACAATGTTGCCGCTTACAAGTTTTAACGTCAAACGATCTTGACGCCTAGTTCTACACACAACATCATTCAAAATATGCAGAAATAAACACACAATGCACAGAATAAATTCAAGGAAATTCTAGGGTACTACAATGTGTTTGGGAAGAGGTTTCTTGGAGGGTTCAAAAGCAGGTGGAGCAGTGAAGGGAGCAATAGGTTAGGAAGGGGTAGGAGTCTGCATCACTGGAGGAGGATCAAGTGAGGTTGAAGGCTTAGAAGGCCCGGAGGCTTCCACATGCATAGATGGCCCAGTTGGCCCAAAAACTGCCTCTACTTGCTCAGAAGGCCCTGGTGGCTCAGTCACCTCTTCTGCAAGAATGGATGGCTCTGATGGCCCTGCAACTGGTTCTTCCTGCACTGACTGATCTGCTTGGTCTGACTGGTTAGAAGGCCCGGATGGCCCAGTAGTAACTTCAGGTGCTGATACAAATGGCCATGATGGCCTTGGTTCAGATACAATTGGAGGAACTGGAGGGGCTTGAATAGAAGGATCTTGAGCTGAAGAGGGTGCTACAGAAGTAGATGAAACTATGTGATGTCTTACAAATTGTGTGAGATCAGTCACCATGGTCTTTAAACTGCATAAGTCAAATTTCATTTCTTGAAGCTCAGACCTTACTTCACACAAAACTTTGTCTGTGAATGACAGATGCAAAATCTGCCTGAAGTGAACAAAATAGCTCTCCATGAGCATCCAACTGTGCTACAATAGGGTCCATATGAACACATATCTTCATTTTCTTGGATTTGTTATGACCCCTTCTAGTGAGCCTAGGAATACTACCAGTTACAACTTTTTCTCTTCCAACATCACCAACAGCTGGCTCATCATGCATAACTGTAAATTCTATTTGTTGGTGAGCATTATCATCATCAGAAGCATCTTCCACAATACCTTCTTGAAAGGGATCTTCAAAGATAGCAGCAGTAGGCTCCCCCTAAGCTAGAGCATCTTCCATAGGAAATTCTCTGATTGGCCCGAGGCATACCATCTAGAACAACTTCTTCATGCTCTTCGTCAACAGGTGTTTCTTCAACTGGAGCACTTTGTGATTCTTCAACAAGGATTGCTTCATGCTCCCCCTCAGTATGAGCAACTTCCTCAATAGGACTGGCAAAAGTTCCTGTACAACAGGAGTTTCTAATTTAGGTTCAGGTACAACTCTTTCAGCTGATTGCTCATAAGGCCCAATTGGCTCAATGTGCTCCGGAGCAATATCCTCAATTCTCCACTCAATAAATGTGGATGCAACAGGTTCACCATCCCTAACTACAGTTTCAGCTTCTCAAACAGATGGAGTTTCAGTAGCAGAAGTATCTCCTATGATGGTTCCTCCTTCAGCCATAGAAGTCTTTGACCAAACATTCGCAGACAAACAAAAACCACTTTTCTTCAAATTTATGGTTCGGATGGGCTGCCCCATTTTTTCCAATAGTTCCCCTTCCAGATCAACTTCAAAATAATAGAAAATTCTGGTAAGTGGATGAGCATAGAGAAGAGATACTACCAACTTGATCTTCTTATCCGAAATAAGTTCATTTGTAGACTTCATCTTTTTAAACATAATTTGAGCCATATTCACTTTCTAATTTTGCACAACCCAAAACATGATATCAGCGTCTCCTTTTGTGCATTGAGAAAAAGTGGCACTGCGAGGTACTAAAATTTGGCAAACAATAAAGTGCAGTAACCTGTTGAAAGCATTAAATTGATTTATGTTTGTTTTTCCTTCCCTGAGCTTGTACTCTGTTCCAATAATCCCAAGGTCTTTGGCATGAATGTCTATTGTGTTGATCAAGTTGCGACCTTCCTTAGAAACATCAAATAATTCTTCCAACATATCAAGAGTGATTCAAATAATCTACCTTTAACAAAAGAGTGAGAGTTCCTCCATCTTCAGACTGAAGGTAGGTATAGAAACACCTTCTCGAGATGCAGGTAGCTGGGTTTTGATACAGTGCATACCTCTATCCATTTCATCCTCAGAAGAGCTTCAATCACAATAACCATCCCATGCTTCTCCAAATTTGCCAAATCAACTACCTTATTTCCACAAATCTTGATCGTAACTGTATGAAATCTTTTGAGCTGTTCGGCCGTGAGGAACGCTGCATCGTAACCTCCCAAACTGTTGGAACTTCTAGAAGCGGCCATGGAAATTGACAAGAGAAGACTCTGAAGGATCGTGGAAGGAAGAGGAGTAAAACCCCTCAAGAAATTTAGTGGGAAGAATCAAATGTTTCGTGAATGGGGAGAAGGATTCAGGAGTCGATGGAGGGTTTCGCAGACCTCAGAGTTGAAAGGGCATGAAGAGAGAGAGAGAGAGAATCGGTAAGGGATGAGTTGCCTCTGATATAATAAAGTAAAAAGGGCGGAGCAATAAATGCACAAGACGACAAAAAAAGTGTGACGATAGCGCAAAGGCGAAAAGAATAGAAGAGAGTATAGTATTTATTTAAATAAAGGAGAGAGATTTAACACATGTTCTAAAATGGATTAATTTGTTTCAGTTAAATGTAGATAAATCAGTTACAAATTGCACATGCCTAATTCCCGTATTAGAGAGGTAAATCTCTCTTCAAATAAGGCTTTTGTAAAGATGTCTGCCAACTGATTTTCAGTATCTATAAAGAAAATATTGATGTTACCATTTGCTACATGATCTCTAATAAAATGATATCTAACCTCAATATACTTTGTCCTCGAGTGCTATACAGAATTCTTGGTGAGATTTATAGTACTGGTGTTGTCACATAATAGTGGAATAGTTAGGATGTGAGTTTATAATCTTCAAGTTGTTGTTTGATCCAAAGGAGTTGTATACAACAGCTCCCAGCGGATACATATTCAGCCTCAGCTGTTGATAAGGCTTCTGAGTTTTGTTTCTTTGAAGACCATGATATTAAGCATCCTACAAGAAATTGACAACAACCACTGGTGCTTTTTCTATCAACTTTGCATCTAGCATAGTCAGCATCCGAGTATCCAATTAAATTTGTTTCACAAGTTTTAGGATACCATAGACCTAAGTTATGAGTATGAGCTAAATATCTAAATATTCTTTTTACTGACATCATGTGTGATTCCTAGGATCAGATTGATACCTAGCACACATGCATACACTGAATAAAATATAAGGTCTACTTACAGTTAGATAAAGTAGTGAAGCAATCATATCTCTGAAGTTTCTGGTCCACCTTCTTACCTTCTGGATCCACTATCTAACATGGTCGATAGTTGTGCCATGGGAGTAGATAGTGGTTGGCATTCTCAAATCCAAATTTCTTAATAATTCTTAGTGTATTTGATTGATGATGAGAGTTCCTTCCTTGCTTTTCTTGATTTGTAGTCTAAGGAAGTAGTTGAGTTCTCCATATAAAGCTTTATGTAATTTAAGCACATGATTAGGATAGTCTAAATCATTGAAACTAGAGGTGCTTTACATAGACTTTCTTCTTAATAAATCCATTTAAGAAAGCTGATTTTACATCCATTTGAAAAAGCTTTAAGTCTAATGCAAATGCATAAGCTAGTAAAATCCGAATAGCCTCAAGTCTAACAACTAATGCATATGGTTGATCGAAATCTATGCCTTCCTCTTGAGAGTAGCCTTGAGCAACCAATCTAGTCTTACTTCTAGTAATAATACTAGCTTCATCCAATTTGTTTCTGAACACCCACTTGGTGCCAATAACAGGATGATCTGATGATCTAGGAACAAGGGACCAGACTTGGTTTCTTTTGAACTGATTTAGTTCATCTTGCATGGCTAAAATTCAAGATTCATCAGTCAGTGCTTTATTGACTTTCTTCGGCTCTATTTGAGAAACGAAGGCGAGATAATCACAAGGAATAATAATACCTCTTATCTTACCCAACATTTGGGTCTCCAATAATATTTTCTATCGGATGGTTTTTGTATCTCCATTTCTTAGGAAGATCTTGATTAATTGGATCTTTCTGACGTAGTTCTTCTAAGGGTGGATCTCATTATCCTTGATAGATAGATCTTGATTAATTGGATCTTTCTGACGTAGTTCTTCTAAGGGTGGATCTTCATTATCCTTGATAGATATTTGCTTCATTCTCTCAGATAAATTCTCTGTGTCTTCATCATCACTAACAACTTCTTTTCTCAAAAAGGGATTAGATTCATCAAAAATAACATATACAGTTTGTTCAATTAATAAACTCCTCCTCTTGAAAACTCTATAACCTCTGGGTTTTGAAGTGTAACCTACAAAAATACCTTCATCAGATTTGGAATCCAACTTACCAATATTTGACTTACCATTGTTGTGAATGAAGCATGGGAATCCAAATATTCTGAGATGGCTGATCTTGGGTTTTTCTGCTTGTACAGTTCATATGCTATTTTCTTCAATATGGGCCTGATCATAACTCTATTGATTATGTAGCAAGCTATATTAATTGCTTCATCTTAGAAATATCTTGGAAGATGGTATTCAGACAACATGGTTCTTACCATATCCAATAAAGTTCTATTTTTCCTTTCTGCTATTCCATCCTGTTGTGGTGTTCTTGGTGCTGAGAAATTGTGTTCAATACCTACGTCATCATAGAATTCTGCAAACCTGTTATTCTGAAATTCTCCTCCATGATCTGATCGAATACTTATGATGCTGAACTTTTATCTTTCTGAACTAACTTGTTGAACTTTACAAAATCTTCAAATGTGTCATCTATGTTCAAGAAATGATACCCATGTGTATCTTGAGAAATCATCAACAATAACAAATCTGAAATTCTTCCCACCTAAACTTGTAGTTCTTATTGGTCCAAATAGGTCCATATGAAGCAATTCTAAAGGTTTAGAGGTAGTGACAATTGTCTTGGATTTGAAAGAAGATTTTGCATATTTTCCTTTTGCACAAGGTTTACAGATCTTATCCAGTCTTGAGTTCATCTTGGGTAGGCCTTCCACTAGGTCATATTTGATGAGTTTTCTGATTCCATCCAAGCTAGTGTGTCCTAGTCTTCTGTGCCATAATTCAGCATTTTGCTCTTTTCTAGCTGCCAAACAAATATCTTGACTTTTCAAATCTTCTAGATGTAGTACATAAAGATTTCTTTCTCTGCAAGCTTCAAAGATTGTTGTTCCTTCCTTGATGATTAAGCACTTGGATTCTTGAAACTTTATTTAATGACCCTTGTTGCATAGCTGACTGACGCTGATCAAATTATGCTTGAGACCTTCGACGCAGAGAACTTCTTCTATCAGTGTCTTGTCTTTGCTTCTAGTTCTTCCACAACCAATGACTATAGCTTTACCATTGTCTCCATATGTGACTGTTCCTTCTTCATTTTTGATAAATGAGAACAGCTTTTTATTTTCGGTCATATGCCTTGAGCACCCGCTGTCCAAGTACCACTTTGATGCTCTATGACTTTTCTGCAATAAATTAATGAGATTTAGGTACCAATTTCTTTGGGTCTGATTGGTTAGTTTCTATAGAATTCCTTTTTGGAATCCACTTTAGGTGTTTGGTTGTATATGAAGGATCGAAGTGAAGGTGAGGAAAAGATCTAGAAGGGGGGGATGAATAGATCTTTGCCACTTTTTGCGGAAGCTTATACAATTTCAAAACACTTTTGAATCAGAGGCAAATTTATCAGTGAAAAACCACAGATCTGAAGAGATTTGAGTGAGTTGGAAAAATAGATGTGAAACAAGTTGATTAAGTGAATATTAACCGATCCTAAGCAAGCATCTAACGGATGAAATGATCAAACCACAATTAGACAAATGCACAAGGATTTTTAGGTGGTTCGGAAATCACCCAAGTGATTCCTACATCCACCCCTCACACCCCGTGAGGATTCAGTAGAACAACTGGGTAACACACCCACTGGAGCCTGACAACTCCAACACTGAGAGCTTACAACTCACACAACTTCTAGAGCAAGACTACTCTAGAACAATGAGCAAGACTGCTCAACACAACCTTGAGTTAGACAACTCAAACTGAGCACAACGGCTCACAACAACCTGAGCACAATGCTCACACAACTTGAGCACAATGCTCACATAAGACTTGCTAGACACCAACTCAAGACATAGACCTTCTAGCAACAGATCTAGTCGAAAATGAGAGCACTAATGAGAGCTATGCAGAAGCACTTGCATAATCTCAAAAGATATCTCAGAAGAACAGAAGTACAATGAATTGTATTAAATAACTTCGTTCTTCAAGTGTACCCCCTTGTAGAAGCTTGGATTGGGAAGAGGCTTGCAAGCATCGGCACTTGCAAGCCTGGATCTTCCTTGAATCTTCCTTGAATTCTTCTCCAATGAAGGCTTCTACTGGATCTGCTTCCTTGGGATGCTTCAGAGGTTTCTACAGGGATCACACTCAATCTCACACTTGAATTGGTGAGAATTGGTCTTCTGGAAGCACCACAAGAGCAGAGGAGGGAGACGACCTCTTGTAGCCGCCAGGAAACTTTCGGGAGGCTCTAAGAGTTAGTTGGTCTCTCTGATGTGATGGGGGGACCGATTAGGGACCTTTATACTCAAAAGATTCCAAGGATACCCTTTGGGTAAAAGGCACATGATTCTAGGTTGATACCCCATCGCCCTAGGCTGACATGTGGCAAAACATCCATCCTAAGATGGAATTTTTCTGAAGTGTGTCGACCTGCCTTGGTGGTGAGGTCGACCTGCTGTCCCAATTAACAAAACAGGGTTCTGGGAGCGGATCTTGTGTCGACCTGCCCTGGTGGTGAGGTCGACCTCCTGTCCCAATCACAAATAGGCTATTCTGGGAATGGGGTCTAGTGTCGACTGCTCTGGTCCTGTGTCGACCTGCTGTCCCAATTCTGCAAACAGGCTGTTCTGGGAACTGAGTCCAGTGTCGACCTGCCCTGAGAGTGCGTCGACTGGGTAGTGTAAATCCTGGAATCTGCAACTCGTGTCGACCTGCTTCTGGACTAGTGTCGATACAGTCTAGGCAGTTTTCAGCTTTTGCCTTTGAGACTGAGGTGTTGTGTCGACACCATTGAGGGGTGTGTCGACACTTCTTTTGCAAAAAGTGTTTGTACCTGAAAATTAAACACATATATCATTAGTTAAATGATTTATCATGAACATAAATGATAAATGTGATTTGAAACATGCTTTTTGAACATTGACTTCAGGTATGATGTTTTTGACATGTTTCATTTAAATTGCTTTAAAATCACCTCTTGTCATCATCAAAAATAGGAGGGAAATGATTGAATATACACTCAACCCAACAATCTCCCCCTTTTTGATGATGGCAACAATAAATCCATATTACAATGTGGTTTTGATGAAGTGTGATTTTAAGCAATTTTGTTATTCACATTTTTATTTTCTTTTTGTTTAAACTTGTCAAAGACCTTTTGATATTTTTTTTGGTGGTAACAGATGATGATGTACTTGTGGAACACAATGTACTTGACAGATGTCAAGCAACTTGACAAGTATTCAAACAATCACATTCACATAAAGATTTTCATTCACATTGAAGTCACAATTGAAGATTTCATTCTAGCTAAGCAGAAAAGCATTTCATTTCATTCATCAAGAGAACCATTACAATCATTCCAAAAGATTACAAAGGAACATTAACATTTCTCTTTCTTTCTTTCTTCTCCCCCTTTGACATCATCAAAAGAAAAATTACAATAAGTAGAAGATGGAGGAGGAGGAGGAATGGGAAGTAGGATGGTCTCAATATCAGACAGTCTTTTCTCCATGAAGGTCAAGCTGGACTTGATTTGATCTTGAATGGTTTTAAGTTTGGTGTGCAAGAAGTGTTCCATTCTATCTGAATTCTCTATCAAGGTAGCTTGAATTCTTGCTAGATCAGCTGCAATGGGTTGTGAGGATGAAGATGATCCAGCTGACCAACTAGGTCTTTGCAATATCTTTAATGCTTTTGTCAAATCAGATAGTTGTGTATCAATATGTGCATTGAAGTTCCTCATGCTTTCTAAATCATCCACAAAATGAGCAAACGACAGTCTTGTGCTGGTGATCTCATGTAATGTCTGCTTGGTGTTGAAGACATCAGCTTGGGAATTTGCCAGAATTCCCTTGAGAACTGTCTCCAATTTGTCTTGGTGCTCCTTCAGCTCTAATGAGGCATCTGCTAGTGTACCAATCAGTCTGTTGAATCTTTGAGCCGCATAGTCTGAGGCAGCTTTTTGTTCTATGAATTTGGTAGATACAGTGTTCTCCATTCTTTGAATCCTCAACTCAAATGTTTCTGACATGGTTTGGATGAAGGAGTTCAAGGTTTCAAACTTATCATTCAGGAAGGAGATCAATTCTGGTGGAACAGGAGGCCCACCAGAAGATGTGGATGCTTGAAAATTGGGTTGAGGAGAGAAATGAGGAAACCGAGGTGAGAGTGGGGCATGAAAAGGAATGTCAGCTCCAGTTGAAATTTGAGGCTGTTCCTCATTCAAAGGAGGCTGATCCTCTTGACTTTGGGGCTGGTCCCCTTCAGCTGGAGGCTGTTCCTCTTGAGCTTGGGGCTGGTCCCCTTGATCTTGAGGCTATTCCTCGTGAGCTTGGGGCTGTTCCCCTTGATCATGAGGTTGTTCCTCCTGAGCTTGGGGGGCTTCAACCACAACTGGCCCTCTCCTAACTTGATTTCCCTCCAGTCTAAATCCCATAAATTTTTTAATATTCTTGAAGGTGTAGATGTTGGGCTTAGGAATAGATTGGGATTTCTCATTCTCCAAGGGCACACCAAAATGCTGGAAGACTGAGGTTAGATTTGCAGCATATGGTAGAGATCTTTTGATGTCCTTCCTTGTTGTTTCAGATATGATTTGATACATAATGACATGAAGATTGATTTTGATATCTTTGACCATGCAATACAGAATAAACCTCTGAATATCTGTCAACATGTCCCTTCCACCACCTTGAGGAGTGATAATGGTGGTCAATATGTGGTGTATGATTCTCACACAGGGGAAAGGAATTTGTGTTGAATCTTGTAACATGGGTTTGTTTGGGATCAGATGCAGAAGAATGCCTGTCAAGATAGAATAGGCTTCATGAAGATCAAATTCAAATTGATGATAATCTGCCCCTTCATCTGGTACTTTGAAAATAGAGGCAGCTATATCAGTCGCATGTCAATTACTATGCCCTTAACCTTTGATTTATATCCAACTTCAGTGCATTTCAGGTTCTTGTAAAATTCCGTAACAAGTCTTGGATAACTAATTTGAAACTCTGAAATGAATATCAACCAAGACTAAAGAGAAAAATAGGCCTGAATTTCTGGAAATGAGTCTGCTACCTGAATGTCTGATAAGTCCCACTATCCTGGGCTTTAAAATAAGCTTGGCTTCACTAGTGGTGTCCTGAGACTTGGAAGACTCTGAAGATGATGATGAATCTGAAGAGTCTCCAGAAGGGGAGCCCGGATTCTCTGTTCTAGAAACCCTACCTCTGCCTGAAGAAGATGGTCTACCTCTTTTGGGTGCTGGCTGAGGTGCAAAGGAGGACCCTGGTTGCTGTGCAGGGTCATTCCTCCTTTTGGTTCTCCTTTCGAACTGAGGAACATCACACCATGGTGCGAATGGAATGGAATCGGGGTTGATGAAGGAGAAAAGATGATTGAGAAAGGGTTTTGATTGAGGAAGGAATGTGAGGGATTTCTGCCGGAAACGAGAGGAAAAGCATCGTCGGGTCGACCTGAAGCCTAAAGGGGTTTGCAGTGGTGCAATACCCCACAGGAACAACAAAGGCTTATCTGGAACCACGACTTAAAAGGTTCTGGCAAGAGGGCAGTGTCGACACAGTGTCGACACCGGAAGAAGGTAGTGTCGACTTGACATAGGAAGCGTGTCGACACGAGATAGAATGGTGTCGACCTGACCTTTGAAGAAAATTTGAATTTTTGTGAGAGGAAAATTGAGAAATTTTGGGACATCTTTAGAATGATAAACAATGAGGGGAATTATCATTTCAAAGATTTTTAAGAGGCTTAAAAAAGAATCAACAAAATGAGAAATTGAGGGATATAATATATCTAACAATCAACTATAAACTACCATATTTCTCAACTTAAACCAATTAAAGATGTCATCTAGACTAAATACAATTGTGTTGAAAATAACACATCTCAAAGAACAACTGGATGAGGAATGAAATGATCTTTCTAGACACATCTCCAATAATGTTCACATTTTGTTCTTTTAACAAACTATCAATGATATAATCTCTTTCACTCAAGTACTAGTGCTTTTTACACACCATAGTCCCTGATACTTAAGATTAGTCATTGTCAAGTCTCAAAGGGGTAAATGATGGCCTTTTGACATGAAAATATACGTTTTGTAGACGCCAATATTTCCAGTTACTCAGTCATCATCAAAACATAGCACATTTTGCTTTTGTTTTGAATTTATTTTATTTTGATCCCCCTTTGAACAGAGTTAGCAATAGTGCCTCATGACATACATGGCACTTCATTCATTGTGAAGGTGTGCAGTTTCTCAGCACAAGTGCCATTGCTCTGTTGGATTTTAAAAATTTTGGAGAGTTTGTGAGATAGAAATCAAATACATCCAATCATCAGTTGCAAACAAGGAAATGTTTTAATTCAAGGCACAAGTTGATGTTTAGTCTAGGAAGAGATCTGAATTTCTGTGGGTTGAGAGATATAGTTGAAAGTTGATTAGTAAAATAAATAGATCACTCAAGGGTTCATTTTGAGACTCTAGACTTCGAAATGATGACATCATGCAAGGAATTGATGAGATTCAAGAAAATTTTGAATTTTGCAAAGTCATGACTTGTGAATTTTCTAGCTCCCCTGAGATGATGATTTCAATCACTTTTCATCAAAATAAAGATATGTAATTTTGGAAATCAGAAAAGTTTTCTTCTTGACAACAAAGACTCCCCCTCAACAATTGCATATCCATTTCTTGGTACTTGGCGGAGTCATATACTCACGCATAATGAAAGGTTTCTAGACAAGCCTAACTTGTCCTTCTCCAAACACTATTTGATATACCAAGAAATTTCAATCCAATAAGAGTTGAAGAATTCATTATCAAAAAGAAATGAAAGTGAAAATAAGCAAGATTTTGAAATCAGAAAAGTATCCTCTTTGAACAATAGAAGCTCCCCCTCAACAATTGCATATCAATTTCTTAGTACTTGGCGGAGACATATACTCTCGCATAGTGAAAGTGTCCAGACAGGCATAACTTGTCCTTCTCCAAATCACCATTTGATATACCAAGAAATTTCAACACAATAAGAGTTGGAGAATTTATTGTAAAAAGGGAATAGAATTGAAAGTGAGAGAGATATGAACAATGTAACTCAAGGAAGCAAAGAATTATGAGATGCAAAGAACTCCCCTTAGACAATGCATTACACTCAACCCAAACCTTGAGAGAGATCATGAAGGTGGACATTTACAAAGACCAAGTTCTCTCCTTAAGATGAAATCTGTTTTCAGGAAGGGGTTTAGTGAATATGTCTGCAATTTGTTTTTCAGTTTCAATGAAGTGGAGTTCAAAGGATTTCTTGGCAACCTCATCTCTCAAGAAATGATGCTAATTTCAATGTGTTTTGTTCTGGAGTGCTGAATGGGGTTTTTAGACAAATTTATGGCACTAGTGTTATCACATAGGATGGGTACACACCCTAAATCTTGGTTGTAATCAAGAAGTTGATGTTTCACCCAGAGAATCTGAGTTCCACATCTACCTGCTGCAACATATTCAGCTTCTGCAGTTGACAGAGCAACTGAATGTTGCTTCTTAGAAGCCCAAGAGATAAGGCACCCACCTAGAAATAGACACAAGCCACTTGTGCTTTTTCTATCTAATTTGCACCCAGCATAATCAGCATCACAATAGGCAAACAGATCTAACTTGCAACCAGCAGGATACCAAATACCTAAGTCACATGTTCCAACAAGATATTTGAAGATTCGTTTAACAGCAAGCATGTGACTTTCTTTAGGATTAGATTGGAATCTAGCACATAACACACACAAACTGAATATCAGGTCTAGAAGTTGTAAGATAGAGCAGAGAGCCAATCATACCTCTGTAGGTCTTTGGATCTACTGACTTACCAGATGGATCTTCTTCTAGTTTAGCATTAATTGCAATTGGTGTGCTTGAGTGCTTGAGGTTCTGAAAGTCAAACCTCTTTAATAGCTCCTTGACATATTTGGTTTGACTGATGAAGATTCCTTCATGTGTTTGGTTAACCTGCAATCCCAAAAAGAATGTTAAATCTCCCATTAAGCTCATTTCAAATTCATTCTTCATTTGATTTGAAAATTCAGTGCAAAGGCCTTTATTGGTTGATCCAAATATTATGTCATCAACATAAATTTGGACTACAATTATTTGATTTTTAACTATTTTGTGAACAATGTTTGATCAACATTACCTCTAGAATATCTTTTTCAAGTAAAAAGGAACTCAACCGGTCATACCAAGCTCTTGGAGCTTGCTTAAGACCATAGAGAGCCTTATTAAGCTTGAAAACATGGTTAGGATATTTTCATTTTCATATCCAGGAGGTTGTTCAACAAAACATTTTCCTTTATATATCCATTTAAGAATGCACTTTTGACATCCATTTGATAGACTTTGAATTTCATGGAGGATGCAAAAGCAAGGAAAATTCTGACAGCTTCTAGTCTAGCTACAGGGGCATATGATTCTTCAAAGTCAATTCCAAATTCTTGGTTATACCCCTTTGCAACTAGCCTAGCTTTGTTTCTTATTACTTGACCAGTTTCATTTAACTTATTTCTGAAAACCCATCTAGTACCAATCACTGCTTGGTCACTAGGTCTAGGTACTAATTCCCATACTTGATTTCTTTCGAATTGATGAAGCTCATCATGCATGGCATTAATCCAATCAGAACTGGATAAGGCTTCATCAATTGACTTGGGTTCAATTTGGGAAATTAGAGCTAGTGGGTCTTCTTCAATATTTTGCAAGAAGGATGATCTGGTCCTTACTCTATCATTTAAATTGCCAACTACACTGTCTAATGGGTGATCTCTCAGATATCGAGGTTCAGAATTACCTGTTGAGAAGTACCCACTTCTGGAGCAATGTTACCTGACCCACTTGAAGATGGTGAGTTGTTGTTCAGGTTCTCTTCATTATTGACAAGCTCCTCAACAGTTGGTGAAGAATCCACAATGAGGTCATCCTCTTCATTGTCTTGTCTTTCCCTGCAAGATTTAGAATCATTAGTGGAAAAGGAATTTTCATCAAAAATAACATGTGGAGATTCTTCAACAGTTTTGGTTTTTAGAATGTACACTTTGAAAGCCCTTGACACTTCAGAATAGCCAAGGAAGATAGCTTCCTGACTCTTAGCATCAAACTTGTCAAGGTTTTCTTTGTTATTATTGTGTACAAAGCATTTGCACCCAAAAGTTTTGAAATAAGAAACAGTTGGCTTTTGTTTTTCAACAATTCATAGGGGGTTTTTCTGATCTTTGGTCTGATCAAAGCTCTATTTAGGATATGATTGGCTGTGTTAACAGCTTCAGCCCAGAAGGATTTGGGCAGATTACTTCCTAAGAGCATGGATCTAGCCATTTCCACAAGAGTTCTATTCTTTCTTTCCACAACTCCATTTTGTTCTGGAGTTCTAGGTGAAGAAAACTTGTGAAATATTTGAAATTCAGCACATAGATCAGAAAAGGATGTGTTATCAAATTCACCCCCATGATCAGTTAAAATGTTTTTGATTTTATATGGATAAGTTGTTAAGATAGTGGTACAGAAATTCCTGAATTCAAGGCAAGTATCACTTTTGTGGGATAGAAAGATAACCCAAGTAAATCTAGTAAAGTCATCAATGATTACAAACCCATATCTCTTGCCACTTAAGCTTAGAACTCTTGTTGGCCCAAAAAGGTCCATGTGAAGAAGTTCTAGTGGCCTAGATGTAAGTACCTCATTGAAGGTTTTAAAAGATTTCCTAGTTTGTTTTCCTTTAGCACATATCCCACAAACTTGATCTTCAACATTAGAAAAAGATTCAGGAAGACCCTTAACCAAGTTCAGTCTTAACAACTTATTCAATGTTCTGAAACTTGCATGGCCAAGTCTTTTGTGCCAAGTCCATGCAATTTCATCTTTATTTGCAACAAAGCAAAGATTTTCAGAAAAGTTTTTATTAAGGTTGATCATGTAGACATTGTTTTCTCTTTTTCCAAAGAATTTGATTTTATCAGTTGATGAATCAATTATCTTACAAAAATCAGATTCAAACACAACTTTGTGACCTTTGTCACATAGTTGGTGATACTGAGCAAATTATAATCAAGACCATCAACTAATAAAACATTATCTACTGAGTTTGAAGAAGTTTGACCAACCTTTCCAGATCCAATGATCTTTCCTTTATTTTACCTCCAAATGTAACTGACCCTCCCTCCTTTTCAAGCAGGAATGAGAATTTGGCTCTGTCTCCCGTCATGTGTCGTGAACACCCACTGTCAAGAAACCATACATTGGTGTTGGGTGCACGACCTTCCTGCAAAAAGATCAGTGGAGAGAAGATTTTGGTACCCAAACAGAGTTGGGACCATCAGAATGTTTGAACATTGTCAGTAAATCTTTCTCACCCAAATTTGACTGTTTTTTATTTGTTTTGTTACATTGGTGTTTTCAGCCTTTTTCTGTTTGTTCTTTCTTAGGAATGAAAGCACCAAGATTTTTGTTTTTGTAGGAGGGGAGTTTTTCATTTGAAAATTGGAGTTCAGATGAGGAGGTGGAATAGGGATTTTGTTGGTACATCAAGAAATTTGGATAAAGGAATTGAGGATGATACCAACATGGGTTTCATACCATTGGCTCCAAGGATTGGTCCAATCATCTTGAAATGTTGTCTTGGAGGTCCAAGGTTTTTCATGAATTATTTCTTTGACTTTTTCTTATTTTTCAAATTTTATTTGAATTTTTGGTTGAGTTGTTTGCAGCTTTTGATGTTGAGCAGGTCGACCTCTCCTGTACTGGTGTCGACATAGCAGCCACAGAAGCCTTGTTCTTGTGGACTGGTGTCGACCTGTCAGGGGACTGTGTCGACCTGATTGTCTTTTTTGTTTTTGAGTTTTTGCTTTTTTTGTGTTTTGTTTAGGTTTGTTTGCTGTTTGTTGAATTCTGTGTTCTCAAGATTAGGACCCTTGACAAATTTAATTAGTGGTGCTTTGCCCTTTTTCTCACCAGATTTGTCTTTCATGGGTTTCTTTTTGTTGAATCCTAATCCATGAGAGGTGGTTGTCATGGTGGTTCCTAGCAGTGCCTCTAAGTTATCTTTACCTTTTGTGAAGGTTTGGATAACTTCATCCCTTTCTTTTAGCTGGTTTTTAAGAGTTTCAATTTCTTCAATCTTCTGTTGTTTTTCTTGTTTTTCAATTTCCAGCTTTTCAGTTAAGTTTTTGAATTCTTGGGAGGCCTTTTGAGAGGCAAGTTTTAGTTCATCAATAAGGTTCAGGAGATTTCTTTTTCTTCATGCAATTCTGTTATTCAGTTTCCAGTTCACAAATTCTATGGTTTGAAGATTGGTTATGGTAAAGGTTTTCAATTTTCTTTTTGATGTGTTTGTTTTCTTTCTCATTTCAGAAAATTTTTCAACCAATCAGCATAACATCCTGCCAATCTTCTATAGTGTAGTCTTCAAAGGATGTACTTACCTTTCCATCTGAGCTGTTGGCCATGAAGCAACCTCCTCACTTTCAGAGCTTGAGGATTTCTTCTCTTCTTCTTCCTCACTTGAGTCTTCATCAGACCAAGTGGCTACCATGGCCTTTGGCTTCTTAAATTTCTGGAACTTCTTGTGCTTTTCCTTCTTGTTCTCAGGACACTCTCCCTTCATGTGTCCTGGTTTGTTGCACCTGTAACAGACAATATTTTCGTCAGATTTGTGATTCTTGTTGAAATTAGAAGAGGAAGTGTTTTTCTTACCTGAGAAAACTTCTTTTTCCCAGACATTTTCCTTTTCTGTATTTCAAGAATTTTCTGAATTGCCTGGTCATGAGGGCAATTTCATCCTCATTTGACTCAGACTCCTCAGAACTTGTCTTTTCCTGACTTTTATCTTTATTGCTTGAAGAGGCCTTAAGTGCCATAGGCTTGGTCTTAATTATGTGTTCTTCATTTCTTTTTAAGTTGATTTCATATGTCATTAAGGATCCAATCAATTCATCCAAAGAGATTTTGGACAGATCTTTTGAATCTTCAATGACAGTGGCCTTTGTATGCCAAATTGAAGAAAGTGAACGTAAGATTTTTCTTACCAAGTCTGCATCTGTATATTCCTTACCCAAGGCCTTTAATCCATTCACAATCACCATGAACCTGGCAAACATTTCAGAAATATTTTCGTTAGACTTCATCATGAAAAGTTCATATTCTGAAACTAGAATATTTGCCTTAGTCTCCTTTACTTGTGATGTTCCCTCATAGAGTAATTCGAGTTTATCCCACATCTCTTTGGCAGATTTGCACATTGAGATTCTCGAATACTCTTGGGATGGACAGCACATTGAATCATGTTCATGGCACTATAATTCAATGTAGCTTTCCTTATTTGTTCCCTAGTCCAGGTGTCTTCTTCTCCCTGGTTTTCATAGGGACCCACTTCCACTACTTTCCAGATCTCATAGTTCTGGGCCCTTAAAAATACTTGCATTCTGTTTTTCCAGTAAGAATAGTCCGTCCCATTAAAGAATGGTGGCCATTTATGGAATGACCCTCAGCTATGAAACCTTTGGAATCCATGACTCTAAAGCAGAAAGAAAATGCTTAGCAAACAAACAGGCAAACACTCAAACACACAACACCAAACTCAGAAAAAACTGCTCAGATCAAATCAGATCAAAGTAAACCCGCTCTGATACCAATTGAAGGATCGAAGTGAAGGTGTGGAAAAGATCTAGAAGGGGGGATGAATAGATCTTTGCCACTTTTGCGGAAGCTTATACAATTTAAAAACACTTTTGAATCAGAGGCAATTTTATCAGTGAAAAACCACAGATCTGATGAGATTTGAGTGAGTTGGTAAAATAGATGTGAAACAAGTTGATTAAGTGAATATTAACCGATCCTATGCAAGCATCTAACGGATGAAATGATCAAACCACAATTAGACAAATGCACAAGGATTTTAGGTGGTTCGGAAATCACCCAAGTGATTCCTACATCCACCCCTCACACCCCGTGAGGATTCACTAAAACAACTGGGTAACACACCCACTGGAGCCTGACAACTCCAACACTTGAGAGCTTACAACTCACACAACTTCTAGAGCAAGACTACTCTAGAACAACTGAGCAAGACTGCTCAACACAACCTTGAGTTAGACAACTCAAACTGAGCACAACGGCTCACAACAACCTGAGCACAATGCTCACACAACTTGAGCACAATGCTCACATAAGACTTGCTAGACACCAACTCAAGACATAGACCTTCTAGCAACAGATCTAGTCGAAAATGAGAGCACTAATGAGAGCTATGCAGAAGCACTTGCATAATCTCAAAAGATATCTCAGAAGAACAGAAGTACAATGAATTGTATTAAATAACTTCGTTCTTCAAGTGTACTCCCTTGTAGAAGCTTGGATTGGGAAGAGGCTTGCAATCTTGAAGTCCAAAACCGATGCTCTGCACTTTGGAATTGTTGGATCTTCCTTGAATTCTTCTCCAACGAAGGCTTCTACTGGATCTGCTTCCTTGGGATGCTTCAGAGGTTTCTACAGGGATCACACTCCAATTCTCACACTTGAATTGGTGAGAATTGGTCTTCTGGAAGCACACAAGAGCAGAGGAGGGAGACGACCTCTTGTAGCCGCCAGGAAACTTTCGGGAGGCTCTAAGAGTTAGTTGGGTCTCTCTTGATGTGATGGGGGGCCGATTAGGGACCTTTTATACCCAAAAGATTCCAAAGATACCCTTTGGGTACAAGGGCACACGATTCTAGGTTGATACCCCATCGCCCTAGGCTGACACGTGGCAAACATCCATCTTAAGATGGAATCTTTCCGTAGTGTGTCGACCTGCCTTGGTGGTGGGTCGACACCTGTCCCAATTAACAAAACAGGCTGTTCTGGGAGCGGATCTTGTGTCGACCTGCCCTGGTGGTGAGGTCGACCCCTGTCCCAATTCCAAATAGGCTGTTCTGGGAACGGGGTCTAGTGTCGACCTGCTCTGGTCCTGTGTCGACCTGCTGTCCCAATTCTGCTAACAGGCTGTTCTGGGAACTGAGTCAGTGTCGACCTGCCCTGAGAGTGCGTCGACCTGGGTAGTGTAAATCCTTGAATCTGCAACTCGTGTCGACCTGCTTCTGGACTAGTGTCGACACAGTCTAGGCAATTCTTCAGCTTTTTGCCTTTGAGACTGAGGTGTTGTGTCGACACCATTGAGGGGTGTGTCGACACTTCTTTTGCAAAAATGTTTGTACCTGAAAATTAAACACATATATCATTAGTTAAATGATTTATCATGAACATAAATGATAAATGTGATTTGAAACATGCTTTTTGAACATTGACTTCAGGTATGATGTTTTGACATGTTTCATTTAAATTGCTTTAAAATCACCTCTTGTCATCATCAAAATAGGAGGGAAATGATATGAATATACACTCAACCCAACAGTATAGTTACCTTTTGTATGACCTAATTTTTTACAATGAGTGCAACAGAAAATATCGTTTGTTGTTTTGCTTGGGTTACTGTGTTTATTATCTTTATTTTATGGCCAGGTTCTTGTTCAGCTCAAAATCTTGGCAGTGGATATATTTTACGATATACATTGTTTCTTCATTGTCGGGTGGGTATACCAATTCCAAATTTTTCCTTCCTGATCTTCTTGCCCCTTTTAATATTAATGAAGATCTTCCAATAGTTAATTTCTCAACTGTGGCTGTTAAATACTCGTAATCTTTTGTTAATACATCAATTTCATTTTTAAAGTTACTTATAGTTTCCTAGCTGTCTAGATTTAATATTTTATCATTCTTAATTCTTACATCTTCACATAACAGCTCGTTTCTCCTTTTTAGTTCTAAAATTTGCTTTTTCAATTGTTCCTTTTCTGATTTTAAATATGAGTTAGTTATTTCAAGACATGCATAATTTTTCTTGATTGATTTTAATTGTTTACATACATCTTTATATTTACCATATAATTCATTGAATGCTTCTTCTAGACTATCTGAATCAATTAGATTATTACATGAAGTAAAAGAAGAGTCTGAGGTTACCATATTGTCAATTTGCCATAAATGCTAGGTTTGCCTTTTCTTCTTCTTCTTCACTGGAGCTTGCCTCATTGCTTTCTTCACATTCATTGTTCCATGCAGCAACCATCGCCTTCTTCTTGTATCTTTTGAATTTATTGGTATTATCTTTCTTTTTGAATTCTACCTTCTTCAGTTTCGGACAGTCAACTTTAAGATGTCCTAGCTTCTTGCATTCATAGCAGATGGGCTCAAGTCTTTTGAATTCTTTACCCTCCTTGAAGTTTCTCCTTCCTGGTTGATACTTCTTTTTAGCTGGAATTCTTTGCAGTCATTTGGAGAGGAAAGCTTCTTCATCTTCACTGTTCTCTTCACTTCTTTCACCTTCTGATTCGCCTTCAGATGTGTTTTCTGCAGCCTTGAAGGCATTGTTGTACTTTTTCTTGCTGGAGGATTCTCCCAGCCTTTCCATGTTTATTTCATGAGCCATTAGACCCAATGAGTTTTTCGAGAGACATTGTTGTGAGATCATTTATTTCCTCTATGGCAGTTACCTTTAGAGTCCATGAAGTTGGCAAGGATCTTAGTATTTTCCTTACCATATCTCCTATCTCATATCTTTTGCCTAGCCCATCCAAGCCATTTGTGATGTCTGTAAAGCGACTGTACATTTGGGAGATGGATTCACGAGAGTGCATTTGAAACCTTTCGTATTGAGCTACCAATATATTGATTCTTGTTTCTTTTACTTTGTCTGTTCCTTCATAGGTGAGCTTTAGCTTATCCCACATCTCTTTAATCGACTTGCATGTAGATATTCTGTTGAATTCCTTCTTGCTTAGTGAACAACACAATATACTCTTGGCTTTGTTGTTCTGAGATAGTTTCTTCTTGTCATCATCTGCCCATTTTTCTTTGGTGTTGGTGACTGCTAGATCTCTATCTTCTATTATTGTCCATAATTGGAAATCAAGCCCTTGAAGAAAGAACTCTATTCTCGTCTTCCAGTAGTTGTAATCTTCTCCATCGAACAGTGAAGGTCTGTTGACCGATTGTCCTTCTGCATGACCATGGGCTGCCATTTATCTTTGCTCTTCAGGTCGTGAGATCTACTTACTCGAAGAGATTTGGCTTTGATATCACTTGTTGACCAGGTTGTAAGCCCAAAGGGGGGGTGATTGGGTTCCTAAAAATTACTTCTATAAATTTTCCTGTTAAAAATTTAACTTCGACAAGAAACACTAAACACAATGTTAGAGTTAGCGAATAGCAGAAACAAAAAACACAATCACACAAAATGCACAAGGATTTTTATCCTGGTTTAGACCTCCTATCACAAGGAGTCTTACGTCCAGTCTCCAAGCAACAACTTGGGATTCCACTAACCAAGGGTACTGTCCCCCTTAAGGACACTTACACATCCAGCACAAATTGGCCTTCTCTTTACTACACAAAGAGGAAAAACACCACCTGTTACAACAGGTCTTCCTTTCATCAAAAGGGTGGAAGTCACCTACTATACAACAGGTCTTTTCTTCACAAATGAAGAGGAGCACTCAATGAAGAGTAAAGAAGCAATGGCCCCTAGATCAAGCTAACAATGATATAACAAGCTTGACCTGAGGCAGTATTTGAGAGACAAAAAGAATTGCACTGAGAAGATGGTCTCTCAAATCTAAACAAGCTCTCACACTATTGAAGACAGGAAGAATAAAGCTTCTTGGGAGAGCTAAGAGCAAAAAAAATGCTTTTCTGAATAAAAGACGAGCTATTTTATCTTTGTATTTTCTGATATTGGATATTCTTCAGCACGCTTCTATTTATCTTCAGTTTGAAGAAGTATCTGTTGAAGTGTCTGTTGTCTCTTATCTTGAAACACGTTAGTTGTAGCACGTCCAACGTAAGATCTTAGAAAAACCAGCAGTTATTAAATGCTTGGATAGAGACCCAGTGAAAGAAGGATTGTCTGAATATCTTCTTTACTTCTGTAAACACGACATGCCCAACGTTTGTAACATGTGAGACTATCGGAAACCTGCACGCATTAAATGCAGGAGTGTAGACATCTTAAATGTGTCTAAACTGTCAGTCAACGTCACTGGCCATGCTACAGGAGGATATACGAAAGAGGAAACATCGTTCTATCATCATTTTATATTCTAACCTATGTGACATGAACAAGTATCTAATAAATGATGTTGTGTATAGATATTGTATTAGAAGTAATAAATGCTTGAGTGCACAGGGTAAGCAACATTTGCGGGACAATTTGAAATTCATAGTGTTTTAGAAAGCATTTGAATGAAATGCAAGGCAAAATATAATCAAGACTGTCTTACATTAGGAACTAGAATATTTATAAAGATCATTATCATATTATACATTTACTATCCAAAACATAATCGCAGTTTAAAAGAAAGTCGATGTTTTGAGACAGTCTATATTTAATGACAATCGATGTCCAACCACAACTGATGTTCAAGTGAAGTCGATGTGAATTTAATCGTTGATGGAATGAAATCGATGTTGAGATGAAATCGATGTGACCATAATCTACGTTGAAATGTAATCGATGTTGGAATAAAATCAATGTTGAGATGAAATCGATGTGACCATAATTTATGTTGAAATGTAATCTATGTTGGAGCATAATCGATGTTTTGAGTGAAATCAATGTTGACCAGTAATCGATGTTGAAGCATAATCGATGTGAACGTAATCGATGTTGGATCATAATCAATATTTTGAGTGAAATCAATGTTGATTAGTAATCGATGTTGAACCGTAATCGATGTTTAAGTGAAATCGATGTTGATCCGTAATCAATGTTTAATTGAAATCGATGTTGAACCATAATCGATGTTTAAGTAAAATCGATGTTAAACCATAATCGATGTTTAATGGAAATCGATGTAGAATCGTAATCGATGTTTAAGTGTAATCGATGTTTGAATGAAATCGATGTTGAATCGTAGTCGATATTTAAGTGAAATTGATGTTAGAATGAAATTCATTTTTAAATGAAATCGATGTTGAATCGTAGTCGATGTTTAAGTGAAATCGACGTTTGAATGAAATCGATGTTTAAATGAAATCAATATTTAAGTGAAATCGATATTTGAACAGAATCGATATGATGTTAAAACAATAATCATTGTAAGCTTACAACAATAATCGATGTAGACTTAGACAAATCTTATGTACTTGACTTCTAATATAAATGAGTGTAAATAACTTACTGAGTTTGTTGTATTTGATACATGTTGACAAGCTTCAGAAAATTGTGTTAATCAAATATTTCTAAGGTTTTGTTGATCACCAAAAATATATAATATATAAATATATATGGAGATAGACTGATCATCACTTTTGCCCTTTGGTACATCTTCATGCTGACCATGGTATCCTAGTTATACAAAATCATAATACTTTTAAGTAATTTGATGCAAGGGTTATCATATGTATTTCTAGGAGCAAACATTTATAGTGTGGTTATATATAGTTACAAGGTCACAAGAGCTAGCTTGTATTGTGCACATATCATAAAAGTTTTCCACATGATGTTGTACAAGCCAAAAATGAAACTAATGATCAATTTATCCCCATGTAATTTAAATTAATTACATATCTATTTTAGTGATTAACAAAACTATATAAAGTTTAATCTAACATATTTTCTATGAGATTTGAGTACAGGAAATGAAACAAGGAATATCAAGCTAAATGGGTAAGTAGTATTTATTCTATAGCAATGTAAGTTCAAAGCATGAAATTTTCTAAGTTCACATTGACTCGTTAGTTGGTATAACGATTTCTTTTAAATCATAAGGATTTCCTCAATCACATCGATTCTATAACGATTTCATAAGTCATTGCTATTCTATTGCAGTCGATCTTCACAACGATTCGTTAAAGTGATCGCAACGATTTGCCATCACAACGATTCGATAAGTGATCGCAATGATTTGCCCTCACAACGATTCATTAAAGTGATTGCAACGATTTGCCCTCACAACAATTCGTTAAGTGATCGCAACGATTTGCCCTCACAACGATTCGTTAAGTGATCGCAATGATTTGCCTTCACAACGATTTCGTAAGTAATAAACGATTTGCTTCATAACAATTCGTTAAGTATTCATGACGTTCACTTCCATAATGATTCGATAAGTGATCTCATTGATTCTTAAGAAAGAACAATGATTTGCTCTCACATCGATTTGATAAGTGAGAACAAGGATTTTAGTGTCACAACGACTCATCAAGTATCAAAACGATTTGGTTCCTGCAACAATTCGATCAGTTACATAACGACTCTGTTACTGTAACGATTCATTATATTACATAACGACTTGGTCGCTGTAACGATTCGATACATCAACAACGATTCATTGACATTATCTTCAACGATTTGATTATAATGACTTGTGCATACGATTTGCTTATGGAGTCACAACGATTTGTCTCTACAATGATTTGGTTATTAATGTATAACGATTTATATATGCATCGATTTTCTTATGAGAGCACAATGGTTACATGAACATCAACTCATTTGCATAACGATTTCATATGTCATACATGTAACGATTTCATGGAATATAATGACTTGATATTTGAACTCATCTTTGAGTTCATTGAAAAGTCAAAGTCTTCACGTATATCCTTCTGACAACCATGCATTTATTATGACTGAACATATCACGCAGTGCATGCAATCGTATCTTCTATTCTCATTCTTATTCTGTAAACATCTTTTTAAATAACAGAATGGAACTTCTACTTCTGTATAAAATCAATCTAACGTTACTGACAACAAGAGATAGCTTAGCTGTCTATTGTTTAGCATTTAAATACATGCAGGTCTCTGACAGTGCACCTCAATACAACGTTGGATAGTACGGAAGACAACGAACATTTCAACGTTCGAATTTCAAATAGAAGATATATAAAGAATACTGAAGCTCCAGAAACTACATAACTCTTACAACAATCTTTAACAAGCTTTTCTGTGAGCATCTGATTGAGCAAAAAGCCTCACTCCTTTGATTGTCTAGCTCTTAGCTCTCTGCGTTCATTGTGTGTGTCTTGAGAGCTTCTGAAATTGAGTGTCCCTCTCTGTAGATCTTTTCCTCTCAGTTTTAGCTCAGATCCAGCATTGTTTAAGCTTGATCTAGGGGCTTTGTTTTCATTAACACTTTTTCTTGTGTTTGTTCCCTCATGTTGAAGGAAGACCTGGGGTTACCAGGGTGTGTGTTCCCTTCGAGTAGAAGAAGACCTGGTGGTATCCAGGGGGTGTATGTCCTCTTCGGGTTGTGAAGAGAAGACTAGCTGTGATTGGGTGTGTAAAGGTCCTAAGGGGGACTGTACCCTTAGGTAGTGAAAGTTGAGTTGTTGCTCAAGGACTAGAGTAGGACTCCTGTGGAGAGGAGGTCTGCAGGATAATTCCCTGTGTAGTCTGTGTGCTTGCTTTGCGTTACTATGTTTCTTTACTACTCTAACACCCATCGAAGTGTGTTCTATGTGACTGTTTTGTGAACAGTTTAAGGTACTCATTATTTTAAGAATCTCATTCACCCCCCCCCCCCCTCTGGGCTGGTGCTATGCTGGGAAACAAGTGGTATCAGAGCTAGTCTCTTTCAATAAAGAAGAAGATCCAACGATCTGAAGAGAAAGATCAAATGGCAGCCAAGGTCACTCCGAAGGTCAGTCAGTCAACAGGCCACCGCTGTTCAACGGAGAAGATTACACTACTGAAAACAAGAATGGAATACTTCCTACAAGGATTCGATTTTCAAATATGGTCCATAGTGGAAGAAGGTGATCTAGTTGTTCTAAACAACGGAGACAACTGGACAGAAGATGATAGATAGAAGATATCTCTCAACTGCAAAGCTAAGAGCATATTATGCTGTGCACTTAGCAAGAAAGAATTAATAGAGTTTCAGCCTGCAAATCAGCGATGGATGTGGGAGAAGCTATGAATCACATACGAAGGTACTGACAAAGTAAAAGAAACCAGAATAGTATTATGGTGACACATACGAGAGGTTTCAGATGCAGTCAGAGAAACTATTAGACAGATGTTCAGCAGATTTACAGACTCACCAACGGTTAGCTGGATTAGGAAAAGCTATGAGATGGGAGACACGGTAAGGAAAATCCTTAGATCCCTACAATCCTCTTGGACTCCCAAGGTGACACCAATAGAGGAAGCAAATGATTTGAAAAGAATGTCTTTACAGAAACTCATTGGATCCCTTATGGCCCATGAGATTAACATGAAAGGTTAGGAGAATCTTCTAGTAGAAAGAAGCACTCCAACGCACTCAAAGGTGAGAGACTTATCAGAAGAATTTTCAAACAATAATGAAAGCAATGAAGACGACGAAGACGAAGAAGCGATGTTATCAAGAAGGCTACAAAGAATACTAGCAAAGAAGAAAAAGTATCAGTCTAGTAGAAGATATTTGAAGAAAAACAAGACTTCAGAAGACAGAAGGAAAGGATCAAAAGAAAGCTGAGCCTACATGCTATGAGTGTAAGAAGCCCGACATATGAGAGCAGAATGTTCGAAGCTAAAGAAAAGTGAATTCAGAAAGAAGGAAAGTTCAAGAAAACCAAGAAGATTCAAGAAGAAAGCTATGCAGTGGCTTGGGACAACAGTAGTGACTCAGACAGTGAGTCAAGCTCAAGCAGTGAAGAAGAAGAAGCCAACTTGGCACTCATGGCCAACACTGAAGAAAAGGTAACATCAGAGTCATCATTCTCTCCTGTAATGATTCAGATTCAGATAATTTGGAAGAACCTTTTAATGAACTTTATAATAATATAGAGAAGTATCAAAATTACTAAAAGCTAGTAAAAAAATGTTGCTTGCCTAGAAAATACCAATTCAGATTAAATCCGAAAATGAGCAAATGGAGAAACATCACTGAACTTAAAAGAAGAATGATCTGTTATGCGAGTGTCTGAAAGATAAAAATAAACAAATATAAAATTAGAAAAACAAGAACCTTAGATGAATTGAAAAGAAATTAAAACTAATAGAAGAAAATGAAAAACTATCAAGGACATTAGAAAAATTTACTAATGGCAAAACAACATTAATATTGAAAGGTGCTAGATGATCAAGAAAAAGAAACATGGATTAGGTTATACTCCCCCCGATGAAGAAACTAAAGTTTATCCTAAACGTATCCAACTCCTAATTTGTAACTGAACAAGATACTTCATATAAATCAAACCTTAGTACGTTCCGTGTGAAAAGGTAACTACAACAACATGCTGTAGCATTGCAACAGGCTAGGTCACAGTAAATAACTTGTCCAACCAACCAAAAATGGATAATTAAAAGAAAAATTGATGACACTAACCAACTAGGACCCAAAGAACTTGGGTACCTAAAGCTTGATATTTTTATTTCAGGGAAACCTTCGAGCATCAAAATGGTATCTGGATAGTGGATGCTCAAGACATATGTCAGGTAATAGAAAGCTGTTCTCTTACCTCGAAGCTGAAGAAGGCACAATGACATATGGAGACAACGGAAAAGGAACAGTGATAAGATGTGGATCCGTTGGCAATAAAGAGAAAATGTTTATTGAAGATGTTCTATGCGTAAAGGGTCTGAAGCACAACCTAATAAGCATAAGCCAGCTATGTGACAGAGGACATCAAATCAGATTCCAAGAGTCAAAGTGCAACATAATAAAGGACGGAGCAGTGATTTTCAAAGCTAACAGAGAAAAGAATCTATACGTAATTTACCTAGAAAAATTAAAGGATCAGGATATCTATTTAGCAGCAAGTAAGGAGCAGTCAACTGAGCTGTGCTAGAAGATTGGGCCACTGCAGTTTGGATGGCATGAGAAAGCTGATCAGAGAAGCCTAGTGGAAGGTCTACCAAAGGTCAGCACAAGGATGGACGGTGTCTGTGACCATGTGCAAAAGGAAAACACACCAAGTCATCTTTCAAGTCAAAGACTGTGGTAACAACCTCTAAGCCCTTAGAACTCCTACATATGGATTATTTGGGCCAATGAGGACCACAAGTCTTGGGGGAGGAATTTTGGATTCGTTATAGTAGATGATTATTCAAGATTCACATGGGTGTCCTTTCTAGAACACAAAGATGATACATTCGAAAGTTTTGAGCTTCAGTAAAAAGCTCAGAAAGACAAAAGTTCAATATTATTGGAATCCGATCAGATCATGGAGGAGAATTCCAAAATGAGAAATTTCCAAGTTCAGTGATGACCAAGGAATAGAGCACAATTTCTCAGCACCAAGAACACCATAGCAGAATGGAGTTGCTGAGAGAAAGAACAAAACCCTATTGATATGGCAAGAACGATGTTGTCAGAATATGATCTACCAAGGTACTTTTGGGCTAAGCAGTTAACACAGCTTGTTACATAATCAACAGGGTGATGATCAGGCCGATTCTAAGAAAACAACATATGATTGTACAAAGAAAGAAGCTGAAGATCAGTCACTTCAACATTCGGGTGTCCATGTTTCATTCACAACAACGGCAAAAGAGACATTGGTAAGCTAGATGCAAAATCAGATGAAGGCATCTTCATGGGGTATGCATGTAAACCTAAAGGCTATAGGGTATTTAATAGCGTACTTTATTAATTGAGCAAACAGTACACATTATCTTTGATGAAACTAACCCCTCCTTGAGAAAGGAAGAAGATAGTGATAATGATGATGCAGATGAATTGTCAAAAATAAAGAACTCATCAATTGAGGACAGGAAGATCCACCTCTGGAAGACCTGTAATAAAAGAACATAGTACATGAGAATCTTCCAAGGAATGGAGGTACAAGAGAGATCACCCTCCTGAAAATATTATTGGTGATCCATCTGTAGGGTAAGAACAAGGGTACATAATTTCATGTGATTATTTAGCTTTGCTTCTCAAATAGAGCCTAGGACAGTCAATGAAGCTATCACTGATGAATCTTGGATTTTGCCATGCAAGATGAACTAAATCAGTTCAAGAGAAACCAGATATAGTCACTTATTCCTAGACCATCAGATCATCCAGTGATTGGCACCAAATGGGTATTCAGAAATAAATTGGATGAAGCTGGTGTGATCATCAGAAACAAGGCCAGATTGGTAGCTCAAGGCTATTCCCAAGAGGAAGGCATAGATTTCAATGAAACCTATGCACCAGTAGCTAGACTTGAGGCTATTAGAATATTACTTGCATATACATCTGCATAGATTTGAAATTATTTCAAATGGATGTAAAATAGCATTCCTAAATAGGTTCATTAAGGAGGAAGTTTATGTAGAACAACCTCCAGGTTTTGATGACATTGATTTTCTAATCATGTATTAAATTGCACAAAGCACTATATGGATTAAAGCAAGCACCAAGAGCATGGTATGATCGGCTAAGTGCATTTCTATTAGATCATGGTTTCACTAGAGGTCAAGTAGACAGTACATATTTGTTAAATCTAAAGTCAAACATATTTTTATAGTTCAAATATATGTTGATGATATAATATCTGGTTCTACTAATGTCTCTTTGCAAGTATTTGAGAAGATTATGCAGGAGAATTCGAGATGAGCATGATGGGGAGCTCAACTACTTCCTTGGATTGCAAATCAGCAAGGAAAAGAAGGCATACACATATGTCAAGCCAAATATACTAAGGAACTCTTAAAGAAGTTTGGATTCGAAAATGCCAAGCCATTATCAACACCTATAAGCACATCAACAAGGATGGACAGTGACAAAGATAGTAAGAAGGTAGATCAAAAGATCTACAGAGGTATGTTAGGTTCTCTACTCTATTTGACAGCAAGCAGACCTAATATATTGTTTAGTGTATGCATGTGTGCTAGGTATCAGGCAGATCCTAAAGAATCTCATTTAATTAGTGTCAAAAGGATCTTTAGATATTTAGCTGAAATTCATGACTTAGATTTATGGTATCCAAAATCATGTAAAATTAATTTAGTAGGATACTCTGATGCTGACTATGCTGGATGAAAAATAGACAGAAAAAGCACCAGTGGTTATTGTCAATTCCTTACAGGTTGCTTGATATCGTGGTCCTCAAAGAAACAAAATTCAGTAGCTCTGTCAATAGCTGAAGCTGAGTACGTAGCTGCTGGAAGTTGCTATACACAACTCCTATGGATCAAGCAACAACTTAAGGATTATGGGTTACATATCAAGACAATTCCATTGTTATGCGACAACACCAGTGCTATAAATCTAACCAAGAATCCAGTATAGCACTCAATGACTAAACACATTAAGGTTAGATATCATTTCATTTGTGATCATGTAGCAAATGACAACATTGATATTTCATTTATTGATACTAATAATCAGTTAGCAGATATCTTCACAAAGGCCTTACCTGAAGAGAGATTTACTTCTCTTAGAAGGGAATTAGGCATGTGTAAATTGTGAAAGAATCATCTGTATAAAATTGAAATATTAATTTTCAAATTTTAAATTATTTTTCCTCTCAAAAACTTGAGCAAAATTCCAATTATTGCCTATCCTTTTAAGTTTGTCTTGATGGTTCGTTATTTTATAAGAGTTTATTCCTATCGAGCTCGTTTTTTTGTCGTTTTCTACTGTTTTGGCGCCTCCAATTTCGAAAAATCATTATTCCTCTAATTTATCATAAAATCTGTGTGGGAACGATTCACCTCCTACCTTTACCTTTCTCGTCCACCGACTAAGGCGATACCCCATCGACTCCAGCATCGACTCTCTGAGATTTCAAAGCTTCCAACTCCTTCCCGCCGAAAATTTCTTGAGAGTTCCTGTTCCAATCCTCTTTCCAGTCCTCCAGAAACTCTTCCCATTCAAAACCATGGCCTCTTCTAGTGTATCCGATAGCGTAGGGGACTATGGAGCTGTATTTCTCACCGCCGAGCAGCAGGAAAGGTTTGTGTCCGTAAAGACCAAGCTGTGCGGACATAAGGCTGTAGATGTGGTAGATTTGCAGAAGAATGGCATGGGCAGCGTGACTACAGCCTTGGACAGATTGAAGTGGACAATGATGGCCACCTTCTCAGAAGTAAGTTACCCTGACCTAGTAAGGCATTCTATGTATGTCTGAAGATAGAGGAAGATGGGACCTTGACTTCCATAGTCAAGGGTACCCAGATTAGGGTCACACGAGATTTATTAGCATCACTCTTGGTGTGACTACTTCCAGTCACAGTGGAGTTCATACTGTGGGTATCCAGCGAAAGGATTAGGGATTGTTGGTCCCGAATACGATTGGAGGATGGCAAGTTAGATAAGACTTGATGTTCTGGGCCATCCAGAACCAGGAAATCAACATAGTAGAGATTATGATTGAAAGGATGAAGTTTGCAAGCTCGCATGTATGGGATAAGAAGAGAAAGTTGAACGTCTCTCTACCCTATGCCCATCTCTTGACCAAGTATTTCAGCATTATGGCATCAGTGTGGTAGGAGATGCTTCTGAGAAGTTGGGGAAGGCAATCCACAGCAGGAACTTAAGGAAGAGCGGATTTTCACTTGTAAACGGCCTATGGACTAATACCTCAGTGGCTGAGGGTGAGGCCATCATTGGCGAAGCCCAATAAGTCCAGGAAGAGGTAGGAGAAGCAACTGTAGCAGCAACAGTCCCAATGGTTCAAGAGGAATCAGCAGCAGTAGCACCAGCACCAACAGCAGCACTAGCAGAAGAAGCAGTGACTCAAGCAGCAGCAGATCAACCAGCAGCAGCAAAGGCCAGAATAGAAGAATCTGTGGCCATTGGCAGCCTAATTGAAGAAATTCCTCCAGAGAATATTTTGCCATTGTGGAACCTCTGATGATCTAAACCCCACCACTATTGTGGCATCCATTCTTAGAGATGTGCTGGAATCCATCTCTAGCACTCAAGGGGAGCCTGAAGATTCACTAATCAGTAGCTCTAGAAGTGTGGCATCAGGCCACACTGATGAGATCATCATAGAGGAAGCTCCCAATCAGGGGAGCAAGCAGTTGCTCATGAAAAAATATCAGTGGAAGATGCTCCTTTGAGGGGGAGCAATCTATTGATGAGGAGGCAGCTCCTCAGGGGGAGCACACTGAAAGTGTCCCCATGGATAATGAAGAGCATGTTGAATTCGAGGAGCCATTGCAAGGGCACATAGCAAAAGGAAAAGAGTAGCTCATAGGAAGCCAAAGGAGAAGCAGTTGAAGATTCAGTTGAAGCCAGTTATTTCAAGGCTGAGTGAGTAAGGAAAGACTCTCACATCTCTGCGTCTGATATTCAGTCTATCCTTATCAGCCAAACCTCAGCAGCAAGCGAGATTGGAGCCTTGTCCACTGAGGTACACAGCTTGAGAGATGATTTTAAAATGTTCAAGCAATTATGCAGATGGATGAAAGGTGAGTTTGACAGTGTCAAGAAGCTTATCTCTTCGAGAGAGCAATCCACCTCTGCCCCTCCAGCTCACTCACCTGCTGAACCGGTTAGCAATGCAGGGCCATCAAGGCCAAAGCTAGCAGAACAAAATGCAGGGCCATCAAGGCCAACGTCAGCAGAAGAAAGTGCAGGGCCATCAGGGCCAATTGTAGTAGAATCAGTAGGGTCATCTGGGCCACCTGAGGTTATGGTAGGGCCACCAGGGCCAATGATCTCCGAGGATGTGTCTCCAAGAGTAGAAGAGCCTGCAGCTGCTCCCAAAGCCCATGAGACTTCATCTCTTGCACACCAGCCCCTCCTTCACCACCCCTTCATCCACACACCTCCAGCTCCCATCACTTCAAACAACCCATGCCTTGCACCATCTCTTCCCCAACTCCTTTTCCATCTCAATCCACCTCTCCTCCTGCCTCCTCTACATCCATTCCACCTCCTCTCATTTCCGAAGACCCTCCAGCCTCATCATCTTTTGGAGTCTCTTCTCTGTTCCTTCTTTAGATGGACCATCCATCTCACTTTTTCTACTCATCAACATTCCCATCCTCCTACTCCTCCTTCCTTTGTCACTTCATTCCTAAGGGCTCAACTTGAAGGTCCACTTCTAGAAATTCGAGGATGAGTTGGAAATCTCCACCATCCATACAGTTCTGTCAGTTGCCTCTCATGTCCACAGGACTGACTCCTCTAGTTCTGTCTCTAAAAGAGGAAACTCTCCACTGCTCTTGCTCTTCCCACCGAACCTAAATTTCCTCCTTTTTGGTTCCCTCCCTATTGAAAATCAGAGGAAACCACTCTATCGAGAATATCTTCAAAAATATATTCTTGCCACCATTTTTGGCTGTTCCTTTTCTAAATCTTACCAATCACCTAAATATTGTCCTTCCTTTACCAACCACTTCTCAAAAGCTGATCAATCTAAAATCTTCAAACTGCTGAATGCAATCTGAAGATCAGTGGCCAAAGGGCACTCGGCTCTCTATTGGAAATATCTTCTTGCAAAGTCAGATAGGTTTCCACCCAGGGACTCTCCACTCACTCTCTCTGAGTGGTTTGTCATTCATCATAAATCCCTCTGGGCCCCTTTCATTCAAACGGAAGTGAATCTCATAGGACTTACAGTATTCAAGATTACCGATATCTTCTCAAGTACCTGAAGTCCAGTTGGGACAGTTCTAGGGAGGCATCACTTCATTAAAATTGCAAATCCAGTCAACTGCTCTTTCAAAGTGGATTTCCCTGCAAATTCCAGACTCTATATTCCTTCCTAAGATGCATTCCTTGGTCATGGACTCCTCAGTAGGTCCTATTATCTTTGAGAGATTCGCTCGCGTCATGGAAGGATATCACTCAACAGGGTCGACTTCCATCCTCCAAGGTTCATCTTCAGAGAATTTCACCTAGGCCATATTTCCTCTGAAGTCCTTGCTCCTCTGCTATTAGAATGTGAAAGGCTTTCTCCCACTGACTGGGAAAAGTACTATAATCAATCAGCTCTCAATTGGAAGCCTTGAACAACTCCTTGTTTAAGGCTGGCAGACTACTCTCACAGCTGAAGCATTCTTGGACCTGAATCTATCAATTTAGTTCGGACTCTTATCTTCAGTGGGTCGAGCGGTACAAGCTGTTTTGGCATTGAAGCAAGATCTTCTGCAGCAGTTATTCTATCCTATCAAGATCAACCAATTTCTTTCGGTTTGCCAGTTTTGGTTCATTCAGTACCTACAAACTTTCCCTTGGCACCGATGAATATGGCAATTTCTGAGTACTCAGCGGCAACTTCATATTCAAGGATGTTGCCTGCATGGGACCATCTTACGCCATTTCTTCTGGGGCTTTTTAGGCTTATTTGAGGAGCAAGAATGACAGGCCTTGTCATTATTCATCGGCACGCCTCTCTTTGTCTCCTTCTTTTACATCCTGTAACTCCTCAGGACAATTAAAATATCTCTCTTGTTTTCTCACTATCTTTCTCTCTGTCTTTCTCACCTTGTGGTATCTTTTTGCTTAATGACAAAAGGGGAGAAATATAGTGCTTCTGAAATAAATTTTTTATTTTTCGCAATTCATTTAAATCATTTCAGATCATCTATGCTCATTGTTAAGTTATGTCATCACCAAAAAGGGGAGATTGATGATCGTTATCCCATGCAATTTAAATTAATTACATATCTATTTTGGTGATAACAAAACTATATAAAGTTTATCTAACATATTTTCTATGAGATTTGGTACAAGAAATGAAATAAGGATATCAAGCTAAATGGGTAAGTAGTATTTATTCTATAGCAATGTTAGTTCAAAGCATGAAATTTTCTAAGTTCACATCAACTCGTTAGTTTGGTATAACGATTTCCTTTGAATCATAAGGATTTCCTCAATCACATCCATTTTGATTCTATAACGATTTCATAAGTCATTGCTATTCTATTGCAGTCCATCTTCACAATGATTCGTTAAAGTGATCGCAACGATTTGACATTACAACGATTCGATAAGTGATTACAACGATTCGATAAGTTATCGCAACGATTTGCCCTCACAACGATTCGTTAAAGTGATCGTAACGATTTGTCCTCACAACGATTCATTAAGTGATCGCAACGATTTTCCCTCACAACAATTCGTTAAGTGATCGCAATGATTTGGCCTGACAACAATTCGTAAGTGATCATAACGATTTGCTTTCATAACGATTCGTTAAGTATTCATAACGATTCGCTTCCATAACCATTCGATAAGTGATACGATCTTAAGAAGAACAACGATTTGCTCTCACATCGATTTGTAAGTGAGAACAACGATATCAGTGTCACAACGACTCATCAAGTTTCAAAACGATTGATTCCTGTAACGATTCGATAAGTTACATAACGACTTTGTTACTGTAACGATTCATTAAGTTACATAACGACTTGGTCGCTGTAACGATTCGATACAGCAAACAACGATTCATTCATATTATCTTCAATGATTTGATTATAACAACTTGTGCATAACGATTTACTTATGGAGTCATAAGGATTTGTCTCTACAATGATTTGGTTATTAATGCATAACGATTTATATATGCATCGATTTGCTTATGAGAGCACAATGGTTTACATGAACATCAACTCATTTGCATAACGATTTCATAAGTCATACATGTAACGATTTCATAGAATATAACGACTTGATATTTGAACTCGTCTCTGAGTTCGTTGAAAAGTCAAAGTCTTCACATATATCCTTCTGACAACCATGCATTTATTATAACTAAACGTATCACTGTAGTGCATGCAATCGATATCTTCTACTTCTGAAGGAAGACCTGGGGTTACCAGGGTGTGTGTTCCCTTCGAGTAGAAGGAAGACCTGGTGGTATCCAGGGTGGTGTATGTCCTCTTTGGGTTGTGAAGAGAAGACCAGCTGTGACTGGGTGTGTAAAGGTCTATAAGGGGGACTGTACCCTTAGGTTGTGAAAGCTTGAGTTGTTGCTCAGGGACTGGACGTAGGACTCCTGTGGAGAGGAGGTCCGAACCAGGATGATTCCCTGTGTAGTATGTGTGCTTGCTTTGCGTTTACAATCTTTCTTTACTAACTCTAACACCCACCAAAGTGTGTTCTGTGTGACTGTTTTGTGAACAGGTTAAGGTACTCATTAATTTTAAGAATCCATTCACCCCCCCCCCCCCCCGGGCTTGCTAGCTGGGAAACAGGAACAACGGAAGACGCAACAAGAAGAATTGTGGATGATTAATCTTTGAAAAAAAAATCTCTACAAATATATTTATGAGAAACTAAACGGACCATTAATTGCTCATCATTTACTATAAATCGTATATCACCTCTCGATATCCAATCGATATCATTAATTTAGTCGATATTCAAAGATCAATAGGCTGATATCATAATATTAATTCCTCATATCATAATATTATTTATGATATCTGAATATCACATGTCATATTCGAATATGTCTGATAACATCTGAATGTTGTTTTAGCTATATTTCAATACCATTTTTGTAGATCCAAATAGCAAATGGGTGATATCTAAATATCATGTGATATCGGGCACCAAATAGCTATTGATGATATCTGAATTTGGTTTAATGATATCTGAATATCATTGAGCGTTAGTTGAATACCATTTTTCTATATTCAAATATCTGTATTTAGAGATCATTCATTCAAGCTAACAAGTTGAACTTTGTTGTCTTAACTAAGGAAGTTACTCTTCTATGCAAATATTGAATCAAATCATTAGTTCGCAGCATAATCCATAAAATATTCACATCGTGTGATGCCTAAACATTTCAATTCAAATTTCAGTTAGCTCAAAAAAAATATTTTGGAAACTTCATTCGACTAGTTTCGAAGGAAAAGTATTTAATACTCAATTGCTATTTTAGTGTTGTTCATATTTGTTTTTATTTTTTTAATTTTATTATTAAATAGTAGTCTATTACAATCATGGGGTTAAATCTTTGACAACATTCGTAATTTAAAAAAAAAATTATACAAATCTATTATCGTTGGAAATAAAACTCTTGACTTTCAAATGTATGGTAAAATGTTCGGTCAACTGAGCCATTCCTTATCTACATGTTATTCATATTTGAACGATTGTTAAGCGGCAAGAGTCTAATGCTAGTTAATAGAATAAATAAAAAGTGCATATAGATCAAGGTCTTTTTTATTGGGTGTAAAATTATACTTAAGAAAATATTTTTAGAAAAAAATATAAAATATTTTATTTGGTATCCTTAAAAAATTAATTAAGAAAAATATTATACCTAAATTTTTTAGATTTCGGCAGGATTCTTCTTTCACTTGGGGAGCCCAACGCGAACTCCCTTCCCCCTTCCACGCCACTGCGGTCGGCTCCTCAGCACAAACTCTGCCTGGGCGCCAAGGGCCCCTCTTTCTCTTGCTCTACCCCCCGTCGGCTACATCTTCTCCCACGCCGTCGAGTACGCTACCGCTGCGGTGCTTGTTTCCCTCATTTCCTGTCCCAAGCTGGGTGCCTGCCCGCCGGCGTCAGCCTTCAATTTCTCGAAGCTGCAGCGTGGACAACAATGGTGGACGGGAAGTTTAGAGAGAGAAAGTGATACAAAGATCAGTGCACGCAGAGAGACAAAGGTGGGTCTTAAATTCGCGTCAATTACTGCTGCTTCCTCTCCCTCGCGATTGGAAATTTTGAGGAATAATATTTGGTTCTCTATTTATCTCCGCTGCACAATGCATGCCCTTCTCTGCTGGGTCTCCCAAGGGGGAAGTGGAGGGCCGAGGTTTCACCTCCTGTTTCATGTTGACGTCCACGGCATGTGGCCGGCAGTTTCCCATTACGGCGGGCATGCCCGCGGTTCCCCCCTCTCCGGCCGTACCCCTGCATGGAGCTGCAGAAGCAGAATATGCATTTAGAACGGTGGGGAGGGAGAGCGGGGCGCTGGCATTTAATGGCGGGGGATATGTGAGAGAGAGAGAGAAGGGGGAAGGATTTTTTTTTTTTTTACTTGCTCTCCCATGCCACCATCACCGCTGCACGGGGCAATAACGTGGCAAGTTGCCACCTTTGCTGTCGTTGTTGCCGTGTCTGCTTGTTGGCTTATGATGGGGCACGGTGGAGGCGCCGGGTAGAGGGAGCAGGGAGAGGGTTCGCCGCCAACCGCTCCAGATGGGCTACCGTCGTTGGTGATGCAGAGGTCGAGTCTGCAAGATATCGACAGCATGGGGAGCAAAAAGACTGGCCGGACCAGTCGTAGCAGCAACGAGGCGGTGGTGGTCCTCTGCCGGCCTTGGAGTCCGATGATGATCCAGATACTACCGAGGCCCAGAGGAAGGAGCGCTACGACCGCCACACCCCGTGGCAGATCCAGGCGCTTAAAGCCCTCTCTCTCTCTCTATCTCCATGTTGCTCCATGTCTCAGCAGATTCAAATAGAAAGGGGTTCTTTTTTCTTTGTTCTTCTTTCCCAGGAGCGGAGCGCGGATTCTGGATAATACAAACACGAACGCTCGCATCCCACTAGTGGAAAATAAATACTGGAAATTATTTTTGGAAAAATATTTACATAGATATCAAATATATACTTATATTCTTTCTCTATAAATACTATTCCTAGGAAAACTTTTCCCTATCATTATATTTTACAGCGAACAAAATGGATCTTTAGTCAAACAAGTTTTCTTTTATTAGAATCAAGGATTTAGTACTTCTAACAGACTGTCAAATTAAGATTTTGGTCTTTGATCAATGTATTTGGTATGATGTATTGATAGTTGTCGAGGGCGATCTTACGCAAGTTTGGTCATGCAAACATTGAAAGAAAAGATGGATTACCACATTCATGCAAGACCCATAGTGGATGCTTAATGGATATCAGCATGAGTCCAATGGGAAGCTCACTTCAAGACACAAGGCTAATTAAGGGAGTCCCAAGGCAGCTTCCATATATATATATATATAAAAGGCTGTACTGCTCATCTTACAAACAAGAAGTAGAATAATGGGGGGAAAGAAAAAAAAGGAAAAGAGGCTGTGAGATTCAAACCTTAGCAATAGACGCCTGTCCTAGCCAGAACCTCAGTGCGCAGAAGTTTCAATTCTCTCTAGAGTTCCACCTGAAAAGCTTCAACGAGAGAGATATTATTAAGAGGAAAAGAGCCCAGCAACATTAATCATCTTCCTTGACGCTAAGCATTGAAAGCCAACCTCCAACTCTCCATGTTTCTCATCTTTCTGCCCTTGTCTCTATTGGCTGTTGTGTGCTTTTAAGTGTGCGCCTCATTTGTCTTTTGGACGACATTCCTTTCGCACGTGGTAATTTTTTGCTAAGGTAATGCTTCTAGTAAGAAGTGCTTACTCGTCCTTCGCCTCTTTAGATAGGAGAAAACTTATTGTAGTGAGTGGTTGTGACCAGCAGGTCGGTATCTAATTGGTTGTCCCTCCTTAGTAGGAGATCAGACATGTGTCCATGTGACTTCAACAGGGAGTGGAGTTCCTCTTGGCCCTCCGCAAGAGGGGGGTTCAGTCAGCACATAGGTGGGGTGGATTTTTTTTTAAATTTTAACTCCTATGTAAAATATAAAAGATAATTTAAAATGAGGGGTTAAAAATAAAAAAAAAACAACCCCACCTATGTACTGACCGAGCCCTCTCTTGCGGGGGGGCCGAGAGGATCTCCACTCCTGTAATAAGTGGTGAGATTGACCTACTAGAAGTTGGTATCCAGAGAGGTTTACATCAAGGTTATATTTGTGAACCCGAGTTCAGCTAATTAATGAAAACGTCTAAGCATTGTTCTCTTGAGGACTGGACCAAAATATTGAGTAGTTCAGCACCGAAGTAGGATAAAAAACTCATATGTCTTTACTTGTGCATGCTTTTAGTTTCTCCAATCAGAATTTTTTTTAAAATCTTCAAAGATTATTCAAATGTGACCCATTCTTGAAATTTTCATAATTTAAAATTATAGATAAATTAAAAAATTGACAATTTAATAATCTAAAAATAGTAATAACGTACGCACCATTATCGTATGTACGAAAACTCATCAATTTTTTTTATAAAAGTCATAATTCAACTCTAAATAATATTTCTAAATGACTCATGAAGAGATTCGGGTGAAGAAAAATCCGATTAGTCAAGTTTAAAGTGTTTTGCGACTTATTATTATAATTCATAAATAAGTCAAAAATCATTATCACACATACTTAGATGAGTCAGAAATTAAATAAAAACTATAGTTGGATTTCAAATAATATTCTCTAATGACCCACTAAGAAAAATTGTTTGGGCTAAGCATAAGAATTATTTCCACCTAATATCATAATTTGAAAATAAGTCAGAAATCTATTATCACAAGTAAATAAATAATTCCAAAAATATCATAAAATTATCATAATAACATTCGTTGTCTAGATACCACTTGGATCTTTTAAGACTCTTACAAATAAATCACGCAGATTTAGGTACCCAAGTTTTGAGTCTTCATTGGTTAGTTCCACTAGATCTATCTTTTGGGATCCATTTTAAGTGCTTAATAGTGCAAGTGAATTTAGTGTGACCAAGTTTGTTACAATGAGTACAACAAGTAATGTTATTTGATGTTTTGTTTGCTTTACTATGTTGTTCTCTTTTATTTTTGTTAATGTAACTCTTCTCAGCTACAAACTTTGGTAATGGATATTTTTCAAGAACTACTTTTTTTTTCTTTTTTTTCTGGGGGTCGATAGCCAACTCCATATTTCTTCTTACCAGATCTTCTTACACCTTTTAATATTAATGAGGATTTTCCATTTGTTAATTTTTCAATAGTGGCTTTTAAATATTCGTTATCTTTTGTTAATGTTTCCATTTCTTCTTTTGATTCGTTTTTAGTATCTTGGTTTTCTAAACTTAAAATTATATAATTTTTCTCTTTTATATCTTCACACAACAACTCATTTCTTCATTTTAATTCTTGAATTTGATTTTCAAGTTGTTCCATTTCAGATTTTAAGTCTGAGTTGGTGTTTTCTAAACATCCAAAATTTTTCTTCATGATTTTTAAGTGTTTGCATACATCTTTGTATTTTTCTATATAACTCATTGAAAGCTTCTTCCAAATTATTAGAATCAAATTCATTACATGAATTGATAGAAGAATCAGAGTTTACCTTGTCATTATGGCTGACCATAAATGTGATGTTAGCTTTTTCTTCTTTCTCTTTGCTTAAGTTTGACTCACTAGTTCAGTCTTCCTCATTGCTCCAAGCAGTGGCTATTGCCTTCTTTTATATTTCTTGTACTTTTGGAAGGTGTCTTTCTTCTTGTAATCCATATTCTTCAACTTTGGACACTCAGCCTTGAGGTGTCCGGGTTTTTTACACACATAGAAAATTGGCTCGAGCTTCTTAAATTCTTTATTTTTCTTGAAGTTTCTTCTTTCTAATTAGAGTTTCTTCTTTGCCAAAATTCATTGTAGTTGTCTCGAAAGAAATGCTTCTTCCTCAGTATCTCCATTTATTTTTTCATCCTTAAAGTCACTTCTAGAAGTACTCTCTTCAACATTCACTGTGTTGCTCACTCTTTTCTTGGAGGAGTCTTCTCCTAATCTCTCCATGTTTTTCTCATGAGTCATTAGAGATCTAATGAGCTTTCTAGAGACATAAACATGAGATCATTTGCTTCCTCTTTGACTGTGACTTTGGGAGTCCATAGAGTTGGCTAGGATCTTAGGATTTTCTTCACCATGTCTTTTGTATTGTAATTCTTCTCAAGTCCAGCCAAACCATTGGTGATGTCGATGAATCGACTGTACATCTGGGAGATGCACTCTTCTGAATGCATTTGAAATTTTTTGTACTGAGCTACCAATATATCTATTCTTATTTCCTTGACTTTGTTTGTCTCTTCGTTGGTGAGTCTTAACATATCACACATTTCTTTTGTAGATTTGCATGCGGAAATTATGTTGAACTCCTTCTTGCTTAATGAGCAACATAGTATACTTTTGGCCTTACTATTTTGATATAGAAGTTTCTTGTCATTCTCAGACCAGTTCTCTTTGGAGTTTAGAATTATCAGATCTCCATCTTCCATTATGCTCCATAGTTGATAGTCTATACCTTGAAGAAAGAATTTCATTCTACTCTTAGAGTAGTTGTAATCTTCTCCATTGAACAGTGGAGGCCTGTTGATAGATTGTCCCTTTGAATATTCTTAGATTGTCATTTATCTTTGCTCTTTAGATCATAAGATCTACTTGCTTGAAGAGACTTTAGGCTCTGATGTCTCTTGCTGAATAGGTTGCAAGCCCAGAGAGGGAGTGAATAGATTGTGACAAATAATATTTCATACTAAATCTGTCAAAAATAACTTCAAAAATACTAAGCGTAGAGGTTAGAGTTAGTAAACAACGAAAATAGAAACAAAAGTAGTCACACATATGTAAGAGGATTTTTATCGTGGTCGAATCTTCTCTTCGCAGGAGTTCTACGTCTAATCTCCAGAAAAACCACTTGAGATTTCACTAATTAAACCTATAGTCCCCCTTAGGACACTTGCACATTTAGCACAAGCCACCCTTCTCTTCGACTACAAGAAAATTATGGTTTAGCGACGGAAATTTATTCGTCGCTAATCCGTCGCAAATTAGCAACAAACTTATTTTCGCCGCTAAATAATATTTAGCAATGGATTAGGAACGGAAATTTTGTTGTCTCTATTCCGTCGCTAATTGCCTAGTTTTGTTGCGATTGATTTATGGCAGAATATTTTAGTCATTGATCTGTCACTAAAGAGGCGACGGCTTAGTGCGACAAAATTTCTGTCGCTAAAATATTATAATTTATGTATTAATATGATTAATTGTTAAACATATAGTAGATATTATAGATATATTTATGGATATTTATAATACATATAATATAACTTTGTAAGTCATAATTTAAGTTTAGTGAATATATATATATTATGTTTGTTCTATATATTTTATTTGCATATTTGTGGAGATCAGTGAATATATGTGTAATAAATATTATTTATAAAATATTATATTTTATTTATTAAATTAAATTATATTTTATGATATATTTTATTATTATTTTTTAATATTATGTGCCTAATCAATTAGATTTTAGGTCTAGAGTGATATTAATAATTGGATTAAGACTTGGATGAAATCTAATAGTTAGATTTCGATTGATAGTAGATTGAACGATATAATCTTGATTAGTTTGTGGATCATGAGCAATTTCAACTTTTAGATCTTAATCAAATTTATATCCAATAGTTAGAATTCTGATTAAATTGTTAATTAATGTCTCTTGATTAAATTGTCATAGATTAGGAGTAAATCCAATTATGTGCATCTTGATTAATGGTGTCAGATCCTGATCAAATATAGATCTGAAGTGAATATAACTTTCAAATCTTGATCAAATTTAAATATAATGGGTAGAATTATATTTATTAAATTATTAAATTATATTTTATATATCATATATATTATGATTATTTAATGTTGTGTGCCTAGTGAATTAGATGTTAGATCCACAATGAATTTAATAGTTGAATTAAGATCTTGCTGAAATCTAAGCACAATTGGATTTCTAATGAGAGTAGATTGAAAGATGGAATCATGATCAGATTTGGAGATCGAGTAATGTCAACCTTTAGATCTTAATCAAACTAAAATCTAACAGTTAGAATTTTTATTACATTATTAAGCATTGTCTCTTGATTAAATCGTTATATATTTGAAGTAAATGAACATTCAACGGTCAAATCTTGATTTAACGGTCGAATTCTAATTCTCACGTACATTCACTCCACTTCTTCGCTTAATTTCATTGTGTGTCTCTAAGTAGATAAACTTTTTTATTTGGGTATAAATCAATTCAGTCCTCCCCTCTTCGTTGTCCATCGCATACGTGTATGTCAATATGTAGATCGATAGATGATATATGATCATATGTAGATCATATGTGAGCAAATCCAACTCTTGATTATGTTCGGTTAAGGTGTAGATAGACAAATTAGGTGTAGGTCGGATTTCAGATCCGAAATGAAATCCAACAATCAAATATTGACTAGATATAGATTGACAACAAATATAACTACAGTTGTCAATGGGTCGGGCTGGGCTAGGCTTACAGTGAGCAATGAAGCGGGCTGGGCTAGGCTTACATGAGCCCGACCAAGCCCGACTCATCATATATATATAGGTCCAAGCCCAACCCAAGTCCGAACAATGTCGGGTCTGGCTGGGCCGGGCCTAATATTTTTACGAAATTGTACTAAGGCCCGACCCGGCCCGAATACTTAAATAAAAAATTTAATTAGAATTGTACTAAGGCCCGACCCGGCCCGAATACTTAAATAAAAAATAAATTAGTAAAAAATGTATATTTAATATAAAACTTATAATCTCACTCAATTAAGTAGAGTTTTGATGTAACTTATTTAATTTGTTTGAAAAGCGAGTTTTTAACTTTTAAATAAGTAAAATAACATAATTTTAAGTAATTAAAATTTAAGATTTGAAAAGAAAAGAGAACGGGTCGGGTCGGCCCATCGGGCCAAACTCAAAGCCCGAGTCTGGCCCATGGGCCTAGTGAGGCTAGACTTTTAGGCCGTACTAAAAACCCATGGGCCGAAAAGAGTCTTACGACCTGACCCAAAAACAAGCCAAGCCCACGGGCCTATCGAGATAGCTTGGCCCATTGACAACCCTAAATATAACTGTCAAATCTTGATCAAACTTAAATTTAACAGTTAAGATGTTGATATGAAGCAAATTTAATCGGCGGATCTTAATTAACTTGGCGGCAAACTGAATAGTAGATTTTGATCAGATGTAGATCGAGATCCAATACAAACACCAAATATTGGTTAAAGTTAAATCCAAGGATTGAATAATAGTTTACTAATAGGTATTAATCATTTAAAGTAATTAAACTTTGTTAAATTAAGCTAACTTTCAAGTATAAATATACAATTATTAACAAAATATATTTTTGTTATAGTAATTAAACTTTCAAATATAAATATAAATAATAACCAATTAATAATAAAATATAATATTTTTAAAACTAAATTAACATTCAAACGTAAATATTATTAGTAATCAATTAATAATAAAAATATAATATTTTATAACAATGAGTAAACTACCAACTATAAATATAATAATTAATAATAACAAAGTATAATATTATATAACACTAATTTTACCTTTTAAAAATAAATTAAATTATTTTTTAATTTTATATTAATAGACTAATATATTAAAATATATTATAATGAGGGAGCATTGATGGGGTGGAATTCCAAATATAAATATTATAACAATGACTAAACTTCTATATATATATATATAAATAAATGTTGAGTTCCTGTCAATGGAGCTATCGACAGTTTGTGTTTTTTTTTTACATTATTTAATATTTTTGTTTATTTGTAGATTTGTGTCCTGTGAAAATTAAAACCCTTCCCCCCCTTTGTCAAAACCTTCTCCCCCATTTCCCTCTTTGCTTTTCTTCCCCTCTTCCTACACGATTGAGCCGCTCGCCTTGGAGCCCACTCTCTCGTCGCCCCTCGTTGTCGTCGCCCCCTCACCCGTCACCCCTCGCTGTCGTTGCCCCCTCGCCGAGCGCCCCCTTGCCCATCATCGTTGCCTCACTATCGAGTGCCCCATCGTCGTCGCCCCATCGCCTAGTGCCCCATCACTATCTCCCCCCGTCGCCATCGCCCCCTCGCCGAGCCCAGTCGCCGTCACCCCCCCTTGCCGGTAAGTCTCTCTTTCCCTCGCCCGCCCCCTATGCCCCTGCCCATCCCCATCACCCCACACTTCCCCCACCTCCGCCGCCATGTGCCCCCCCCCTTCCCCCACATCTCTGTCGACATGTGAGCCCCCCCCCCCCCCCCTTAGACCCTACCCCTACCCCACCCTTCCTCCACACCTCCTCCAGCATGTGCCCCCCCTCCCTCTACACCCTACAACCCCCCCCCCCTCGAACCTTTGCCGGCATATGCCTTCCCCCCCCCCTCCCCCCCCGTTCCCTCTACCCCCCAGACCCCCCACCCCCCCACCGCACCTCCGTTGCTTGTGCCACCCCCCTCCCTCTGCACCTTGCAACCCCCACCCTCCCCCTCTATTGGCCTGTCCCCCCCCCTCCCTCTGCCACCTGCAACCCTCCACCCCCCCTCCCTCTGCCCTCTGCCCCCCTGCAACCTTCCACCACCCCCCCACCTCTACCGGCCTGTGCCACCCCCCTCCCTTTGCACCCTGCAACCCCCCCCCCCCCCCCCCAAATACTCTCTACCCTACCTCTGTCGGCCTGTGCACATCCTTATTACTCCACAAAAGTGACAAGCTAGGATGATAGTGAAGTGATGGACATTGTCTTCATGGGTTTTGACTAGCTTTGTTCTTTCTTTGATTAGAACAACAAATTGCATTGTGTGTCTTCTCTGTTTCGTGGACACATGAGTCCGCTAACTAGTTGGATGTGGATGGTCATATGTGTCATTTGATTAGTGAGGGTATGTGTACAGATGGCTTGTGTTGCTTCTTTCCTTGATAAAAAACATATATGCATAAGGATGTGCCATTTGATTATTGAAGATATGTGTACAGATGGCTTGTATGGTTCCTTTCATAGATAAAAAAATATATCCAAAAGTGGAGAGATGACAACTCTTCTACAGAGAGATGAACAGTTACATCTGCTGATCATCAGGATAATGAGAAATGGGGAAGGTGGGGGCACAGTGTTTTTTTTTAACAAAAAGGTCCTCAGGGCCTCAAACCAGGAGAGTGCACCCTCCCCCACTGGGGGAGGATGTTCTCACTCCACTAGTGAGGGCGACCTGGGCCAAGATTATATAATATAATTTGTACAGAACATCATGGGGCATACCCCATTAAACCAATCTAACATGCATAAGGCCAGATTTATCAATAACCGTTGGTCCCTTACAAGGATGTGGTAAAGTGTGTGGCTCCCAAAAAATTTCATTTCGCCTACCCTTCACAGCAACATTGGCTAGAGTATCTGCTAGTTGGTTTGTTTCCCGATACACATGAGACAGAGAAGTATTCTCCTAGATAAGGAGCGATTTAGCCTCCCTCCACCATCTGTAAGAAAGCCACGAAATCATCTTGTCTTCACGGAAAGAGCTCACGAGAGTTTGAGAATCATAATAGATGACTGAAATCCTGTAGCCTAAAGAGGCGGCCAACCTCAGACCATCACATAAAGCACGAGCTTCAGCAACCATACGGTATCCAACGCCATAGGAGTGAGAAAATGCCACATGGACATTACCTTGGGAGTCACGGATACAACCACCACCTCCACAGTCCCCAGATTTTCCTTTGCATGCTCCGTCAACGTTAAGGCTAAAATCATGTAAAGGGGGAATCTAGCGAACCAGCTTAAAAATTTTGGTAGAGCACAGAGGGCCATAGCCGAACCCATAGAGAGTTTGCATGTCATGGGAATTCAGTTCAACCTTGAATCGAATAGAAGATAGGGAATGAACAATGCTAGCTTTGATGTTGTTAATAATAATCCACGTACTACTGTGAAGAGATTCAAACCTTCTGAGGCATCTTTCCTTCTAGATATACCAGAGCATGAGAATCAAGGTGTAGATGGAGACAAACCCAAGGGGAGACCGAGTGTTGTAGGTCTGCATAAAACTCCAGAGGCGTCCAGTGATGTGGCTATGGAGATTAACCCTTGAAGATATAAGGAGACTGATCCAACGCCAGAGGTTTGATGCAATATCACTATGGATGAAAAGATGGTCCAAGTCTTCAAAGGTAGGATGTGCACAGCAGGAGCAGTGGGACATAGTAGGAATACCTATTTCAGCAATGCGACCATCAGATGGGACAGCTCGGTTGAGAATTTTCCAGGAAAACAAAGAAGCTCTTCGGTAGAAAGAGTTGTGCCATATAGTTGCAAGAGCCATCCTGTGGACTCCCTTCAGCCTAATCATATTATAAACAGATTTGGTAGTGAACTTCCCGTTGCTAGACGGCGCCCACATGCACTTGTCTTCGTCATTTGAAAGAATTATCCCATCCAAAATGGAATGAGGAATAACAGCCCTGAGGGAATGGGAGGATGTAGACACCACCTCACTCAAGGAGGCGTTCTCGGACTGAGGATTCACATGGATGATATCACTGAGAGGAATGCCCCCAATCCAGACATCTTGTAAAATGTTGATCTACCTTCCATTGCCATGAACCCACCTAGTATTCTCTCTGACAATCTTAATAGCTTCCATGTACCCAACTTTGGGTATCCCAGGGATACTAGTAGAGCTGTCAAGGGAGCAACGGTTTCTAGCATAAGAGGCCCAAAGTGAAGAGCTTTGTTTGATATTCCAAAGATGTTTTACAGCCAAAGAGAGCTGCACATGCCAGAGACTACGAACCCCCAGAGCTCCTTCCGAAACTGGCCTTTGTATTGAAGACCAAGAAACCCAGTGACGGCGGTGAGCACCCTCAAAACCATCCCAGAAGAAGTTAGCAGATGCTCTTTCAATGTATGAAATTATAGATTTAGGAATGTAGGAGGCAGCAGCCAAATAGATAGGAAGGGAGGAGATTACCGACTTAATTAATGTGATTCTCCTAGCTTGAGACAATAATTTAGTCTTCCAAGTGTGGAACTTGCTATTCACTTTATCAATGAGCGAACTAAAGTCCATCACCCTTAGTCTACCCGGCTTCAGTGGTACACCGAGATAATTAAGAGACCCAGTTTTCTTAGTGTAGCCCGTCACTTGTTTGATCTTCTGAGTGGCTTAAGCAGAGGCCTTAGCAGCTAACATGAAGCAGCTCTTGTTGAAATTGATGAACTGGCCAGAAGATGAGGCATATTTGTTTAAAAAATCAATCAGTCTTTTTACATTCCTGATGTTCCCATTCACAAAGACCAAGGTGTCATCAGCAGAAAGGAGGTGAGATGGGGGCGGGCAGCCCCTGGGGCCAGAATATGGGAGAAGGTACCCAGACTCCACCATATTCTTGATGCCTCTACTTAAAGCTTCTTCCATAATGATGAACAGAGCAGGGGCAATGGGGTCCCCTTGGCGCAGTCCCTTGGATGATTTGAAGTAGCCAGTCGGCGATCCATTAAAAAGAACAGAGAACCAGCAGTTCGAAATCATCATGCCAATGTAAGAGATAAATCTGGAGGAGAAACCAAAACTCTTGAGGACTGAAAAGAGAGCTCCACTCAACACTGTCATATTCTTTTTTAATGTCAAGTTTAAAAACAACATTGTTTCCTCTGATCTTGTGGCCAATATCTCAGACCAACTGACGAACCATGGAAACATTATCTAGGATGAACCTGCCTTTAACAAAAGCACCTTGCTCTTGGTATATTATCAAAGGATGAATAGGAGTTAATCTGTCACATAATATCCTGGATACAATTTTGTAGGAGAAGTTACATAAACTGACTAGCCTGTAATCATTAAAAGAAACCGGACAATCATTCTTTGGGATCAAGGCAATATGAGTGGATGTAGCACTTCTCGGAAAAGGGAAACCACTGAAGAATCCTTGAATAGCCTTAAAAATGTCATCACCCACAATGTCCCAACAAGAAGTGTAGAAGGAGCCTGTGTACCCATCCGGACCTGGTGCATTGTTGCCATTCAACGCCCATACAGCCTGTTTGACTTCATCAATATCCAGAGTTCTACACAAGGCCTCGTTCTGATCTGAGGTAATGAGATCAGGGATGACAGTAAGGAGAGATTCATCAACCGTAGTGTTAGCCGAACGAAGTAGAGATTCAAATTAGTTAGTTGCCTCCTTAGAGATTAACTCTTGATCCTCAAACCAGCACCCATTCAATTGGATTCTGTGAATTCTGTTCCTTCTTCTATTACCCTGGACCACTGCATGGTAGAAGGTTGTGTTTTTGTCCCCGTCATCTAGCCACTGTAGCCTTGCTTTTTGGGCCCAAAAAATCTCTAAGCAATGAGTAGCCCGTTTGAGGTTAGCGTTAGCTAAACCCAGAGAAGAGCAATTAGCTACAGATAGGTTATTATCAAAATCTTCTTGTCTAGCCCTGACCTCAGATTCCAGTCTGTTGACATTTGGATTAATATTACCAAATTCAGATCTATTCCATGAACGTAGAGCATTCCTAACCACCTTCAACTTAAGATGTAGGTTAAGGAACTGATTAGGGTGATCACCTCGAGCTTCCTTCCAGGCAGTGTGCACAGTACTCATAAATAAATCATGGGTAATCCACATGTTTTGAAAGGTGAGTCTGGTAGGCTCTCTGGAGAGATAACACAGGACACCATAAGGGGAGCATGATCAGATGGGCCTCTGACAAGATGCTTGACCTGAAAACCAGGAAAGGAAGACTCCCAAGAGCTATTAATAAGAAACCTGTCCAGTCTTGCTTTAACAGCTGCTAGTCCAGCTCTATTATTCGACCAGGTGAAATGAGAGCCAGTATAACCCGCATCAGAAATGGAAGATGCAGAAATGCATGCATTCAGATCCATCATAGCCTTGAGGCTTGGGGGGCGACCACCGCTCTTCTCTGTAGGGGAACTAACACAGTTAGAGTCGCCACCAACGAGCCAAGGAACAAATACATTGGAGGATGAAGTAAGGATTTCATCACAGAGGTATCGTCTCTGATTGAAGCTACAAGAAGCATACACGACAGTGACCATGTAGTGGGTGGTGTTATTTTTTAGAATGGAAAAAGTGATGGGTTGATCGTTGTTGCTAACCACCTGGACAGAGTTATTGCGCCAGAAAATCCATAGCTTGGAATTCTCCCCAGTGTTACCAACACAATTTTCCATTTTAAGGTACCTACAAATATTCACAGCTCGATGAAAGGGAACCTTCAGCTCTGCAATAGCAACAATATCTGTACCAGACTGCTGAATAGTGCGACAGAGGTAACGTTTTGAGGTAGTATTAGAAATGCCTTGGATATTCCAATAAAGAATCAGGCTAATCATGAGGAGGAGTAGCCAGTTTTAGACCCTACCACCTTGGCTCTAGAGCGAGTGCAAATACCTTCTTTCCTTTGTGTCAAACCATCAGTGGTAACCACCATGTTTGGCATGAAAATATTCTCCTTGAGGGCAAGTTCCGATACCTTCCTGGAAGAGGATTCTGTAGGCCTTTGAATAGAAGGTTTAGGAAGGGAAAGAACATCTCCGGCGATGGGCATCATTGGAGGTGCCCTCATCTCACCGCCGGCCTCTGGCAGAGATGTCTCAGCAAGGACGAACTCCGAACCATGCATGACATGCATGGCATGCAGCCCATGCAACGTGGAGTGGTTAACAATGCTTTGAGATATGGATTCCTTCCGAGCAGTCTCAGGGGCCAAAGTAGACTAATGTAAACTATCTAGCATCTCCTAAGCAACACCTTTTTCACTCTCACTCACTCTTATGATCGCCATCGTTTTAGGTGATTGAAAACCTTGCGGAGCCTGTGGGGGCACATTGTTGATAATAGTCTAGTTGATCACATGTGAACTCCTTTAGTGTTTTAATAGTGTTTATAATATTTTTTCTGCATGTTTTTATTTGTTTTCCTTGACACTCTTAATAATTGATAATGTTTGTTGCATGTTTTAACTCCTTGTTTATAATTTCTTTTATTTCATTTTATATATTTTTTAGAGGAATTGGGTATGTCTTACCAATGTCTAGATGCCCATTCAAGATTTTAATTAGTATATATGCATGACTTATTCTATAGTAAGGAATGTATATAGAATAAGTCATGCATATATACATTTAAAATCTTGAATAGTCCAACCATTGTCGGACTGTCTACAGATATCTGAACTTAGGAGTGTGTACATTTATGTGTGTTACAATTTTCTCAAAATTTTGGTAGCATCTCTAGACTCTTCTCCAATATACCATACTAATCTAAGTGATGTTCTGATGGAGCATTACTTAGACTTAGTACTTTATGGTGGTATATTGGAGAAGTGCGCCGAAAGGGCGTCGAAATTTTGAGCAAATTGCTGCACATATAAATGTATACAACTCCCAAGTTTCGATATCTATAAATGGGCTAGGTCCTCAATACACTTAGTGTCTAGATTGTAATTGGTTTAGGATGGGTATATTAGTGTACATGTTCACTAACTACAGAGTAATGTTTAGCTTATATTATGTGCAATATTTGTATAGGAAAAATGTCTACACACTGTGAGTGAATGTACCATAGGATTGTAGGCAACAAGTTGTCATCTGAATTTTTAGAGGGTGTTGATGGGTTCATTGACTTTGCGGGAGCAATGTTAGTACAGTGGATCCTGAAGGTCGTATTAGATGTCCCTGTGCAGTCTGTAAGAACAATCGATTCCTTCAGTCATTTGATGTTGCACAACACCTCTACAAGAAAGGTTTTGTCAATTCGCTTAGTTAAAGTGTGGTGGTATACTTTCTGTTGCCTAGCTAGCAAGACCAGAGGGGGGGGGGGGGGTGAATGGGATTCTTAAAATTATTGAGAACCTAAAATCTGTTCACAAAACAGTCACACAAAACACACTTCGATAGTTGTTAGTGTTAGTAAAGATAAACAGCAAACACACAAAGGCAATCACACTACATAAGGATTTATCCTGGTTTGGATCTCCTCTCCTTAGGAGTCCTACGTCCAGTCCCTGAGCAATATCTCAGGATTTCACTATCCAAGGGTACAGTCTGCCTTATGGACCCTTACACACCCAGCCGTAGCTGGTCTTCTCTTCTCAACCTGAAGAGGAATTACAACACCTTGGATACCACTAGGTTTTCCTTCTACGTGAAGGGAACACACACCCTGGAACCCCCAGGTCTTCCTTCAACACGAAGGGAAAGAACACAGGAATGAGGAAATGAAAACAAGCCCCTAGATCAAGCTTATACAATGCTAGATCTGAAGCTATGACTGAGAAAGAAAGGATCTACAGAATTGATCTCTCTCAGTACAAGAGGCTCTCTCAAGGATCTTCACCAATCTCAGAGAGCAAGACCTAGAAAAGATGTGAGTGAAAAGTTTGGCTCTTTAGTTTTCTCACAGAAGCCATGGAAAAATCGTTGTAAGCGTTGTCTTTCTTCAAGGTGACTTCTTCTGGAACTTCAGTCTTCTTTATATATCTTCTATTTGAAATTTGAACGTTGAAGTGCTCGTTGTCTCTAAGCTTTTGTTTACGTTAGACTGCATGTCACTGTAGAGCTTCTTGTTCAACAGTCTTTAGCTTTTCATGCATGCAACAGGAGAAATGATCTTCTCTGATATCTGTTATCTTCCATGTTGTCCAACGTTGTATTGAGGTGTGCTGTCAGAGACTTGCACACATTAAATGCTAAAACAATAGACAGCTAGGTTGTCTCTTGTTGTCAGTCAACGTTAGATTGATTTTATATCAAAAAAGAAGTTCCATTCTGTTCTTCTAAAAAGATGTTTACAATGTAAGCATGGAAATAGAATATATCATTTTGCATGTACTGCAATGATACGTTCAGTCATAATAAATGCATGGTTGTCAGAAATATATACGTGAAGACTTTGACTTTTCAACGAACTCATAAATGAGTTCATATATTAAATCGTTATATTCCATGAAATCGTTACATGCATGACTTATGAATCGTTATGCAAATGAGTTGATATCCATGTAAATCGTTGTGCACTTACAAGCAAACCAATGAACATACAAATTGTTATAACTCTATAATCAAATCGTTATGAGTAAGTTGTCAGAGACAAAACGATGTGAGCAAATCGTTGTTTGCTGTATCAAATTGTTACAGTGACTGAGTCGTTATGTAACTAAGCGAATCGTTACAGTGACAGAGTCGTTGTGTAACTTATCGAATCGTTACAAGGATCAAATCATTATGACGATATAGGAAAATAGTTGTTTCACTTAAAAAATCGATGTGAGAGCAAATCGTTGTTCTCACTTAAGAAATCGGTGTGAGAGCAAATCGTTGTTCTCACTTAAGAATTCGATGTGAGAGCGAATCGTTGTTCTCACTTAAAAAATCGATGTGAGAGCGAATCGTTGTTCTCACTTAAGAAATAGTTGTGAGAGCAAATCGTTGTTCTCACTTAAGAAATTGATGTGAGAGCAAATCGTTGTTCTCACTTAAGAAATCAATGTGAGAGCGAATCATTGTGAGATCGATGCGATCACTTAGCGAATCGTTATACTTTCTCGAAATCGACCAGACACTTATGAAATTGTTATGATACCCAAAACGATAGAACATATAGCGAATCCTTATGTGTTTGAAATCGTTATGATAGTAAGGAAATCGTTATGAATCTATTTAAATCGTTATGATAGAAGAGGAAGTTGTTATAGCATACAGAAAATCGATGTGTATTTAGAGAAATTTCATGCTTTGAACTTACATTGCTACATAGTAAATGATACTTACCCATTTAGCTTGCTATTCCTTGTTTCATTTCTTGTACTCAAATCTTATAGAAATTATGTTAGATTAAACTTTATTATAGTTTTGTTAATCACCAAAATAAATATGTAATTAATTTAAATTACATGGGGATAAACTAATCATCAATCTCCCCCTTTTTGGTGATGACAAAACTTAACAATAAGTATAGATGATCTAAAATGAATCTAAACGAAATTGTGGAAATATAAGATATATATTTCAGAAGTACTATATTTCTCCCCCTTTTTGTCATTAAGCAAAAAGATACCTAAAGGTGATAAAGACAGAGAATAAGATAGTGAGAAAATAAGAGAGATAGATTTAGTTGCCCTGAGGAGGTACATCAATGTAGAAAGCAGGAGACAAGAGAGAGGCGTGCCGTCGAATAATTGGCAAGGCATGTCATTCCTGCTCCTCAAAATAAGCCTGAAAAGCCCCAGAAGATATGGAGTAAGATGGTCCCATGTCAGGTAACATCCTTTGAATATGAAGCTGCCGCTTAGTACGCAAAAAACTGCCATATTCATCGGTGCCAAGTGAAAGTTTGTAGGTACTGAATGAACCAAAGCTGGTGAATCGAAGAAATTGATTGATCTTGATAGGATAGTATAACTTATGCTGCATAAGATCTTTCTTCAAGTCCAAGAACAGCTTGTACCGCTCGACCCACTGAAGATAAGGGTCCTGAACTAAATTGATAGAATTCAGGTCCAAGAAGGCTTGAGCTGTGAGAGTAGGCTTGTCGGCCTTAAACAGGGAGCTGTTCAAGGCTTCCAATTAAAGAGCTGACTGGTTGTAGTGATTTTGCCAGTCCATGGGAGAAAGCCTTTCACATTCTGATAGCAGAGGAGCAAGGACTTCATAGGAAATATGGCCTAGGTGAAATTCTCTAAAGACAAACCTTTGGAAGGAGGGAAGTCGACCCTGTTGAGCTGATATCCTTCCCATGACTCGAGCAAATCTCTCAAAAATGACAGGACCAACTGAGGAGTCCATGACCAAGGAGTGCAGCTTAGGAAGAAACACAGAGTCTGGATTTTTTAGGGTGGCGAAATCCACTTTGAAAGAGCAGTTGACTGGATTTTCAGTTTTTAATGAAGCAACAGTTCCCTGGAACTGTCCCAACTGAACATCTGGTAACTTGTGAAGATACCGATAATCATTGAATAATTGGATGTACCTGATGAGCTTCACTTCCTTTTGAATAAAAGGTACCTAGAGGGATTTATGATGAACGACAAACCACTCAGAGAGAGTGAGTGGAGAGTCCCTGGGTGGAAACCTATCTGACTTTGCAAGAAGATATTTCCTATAGAGAGCCGAGTGCCCTTTAGCCCATTGATCTTTAGATTTGTATTCAGCCATTTTGAAGATTTTGGATTGATCAGCTTTTGAGAAGTGGTTGTAGGGAAGGACAACATTGAGGTGATCGGTGAGATTTAGAAAAGGAACACCAAAACTGGTGGCAAGAATGCATTTTTGAAGATATTCTCGATAGAGTGGTTTCCTTCGTTTTTCAATAGTGAGGGAAAACCAAAGAGGAGGAAATTTAGGTTCGGTGGGGAGAGCAAGAGTAGTGGAGAGTTTCCTCTTTTTAGAGATAGGACTAGAAGAGTTAGTCCTGTGGACATGAGAGGCAACTTCAAGAACTGAACGGATGGTGGTGATTTCCAACTCATCCTCAAATTTTTCTAGAAATGGACTTTTGAGTTGAGCACCTTCAGGAATAAAGGTGACAAAGGAAGGAGGTGTAGGAGGATGGAGAAATGATTGATGGGTAGAAGAAGGTGTGATGGATGGTCCATCTAAAGAAGGACAAGAGGAAGATGAGGCTCTAGCTGATGATGAGGCTGGAGGGTCTTCAGGAACAAGAGGAGGTGGTGGAATGGATGTAGAGGTGGTAGGAGAAGGAGAGGATTGAGATTGAAAAGGAGTTAGGGAAGAGATGGTGCGAGGCATAGGCTGTTTGAAGGTGATGGGTGCTGGAGGTGTTGTGGATGAAGAAGGTGGTGAAGGAGGGGCTGGTGTTGCAAGAGATGACGACTCAGGGGCTTCGGGAGCAGCTGCAGGCTCTTCTACTCTTGGATTCACACCCTCGGAGTATTGGCCCTGGTGGCTCAACCACAACCTCAGATGGCCCTGCTGACCCAGACTTCACAGCTTCAGCAACATGTGCTTCCTTGTCAACAGCTTGTTGCTCAGCTGGTTCTACTACAATTGGCCCTGATGGCCCTGCATTTTCTTCTCCTGGCCTTGGCCCTGATGGCCCTGCATTTTCTTCTGCTGACCTTGGCCCTGATGGCCCTGCATTTTCTTCTGCTGGCCTTGGCCCTGAACTACTCACCGGTTCAGAAAGAGAGTGAGTTGGAGGGGCAGAGGTGGATTGCACCCTGGAAGAGATAAGCTTCTTGACACTGTCAAACTCACCTTTCATCCATCTTCATAATTGCTTGAACATTTTAAAATCATCTCTCAAGTTATGTACCTCAGTGGACAAGGCTCCAATCTCGTTTGCTGCTAAAGTCTGGCTGATAAGGATAGACTGAATATCAGACTGCAGAGATGAGAGAGTCTTGCCTTGCTCATTCAGCCTTTTAATAATGGGCTTCAACTGAATCTTCAGCTGCTTCTCCTTGGTCCTCCTATGTGCTATTCTTTTCCTTTTGCTATGTGCCCTTGCAATGGGCTTCTCGAATTCAAGATCTCTTCATTATTCATAGGGACACTTTCAGTGTGCTCCCCCTGAGGAGCTACCTCCTCATTAATGGATTGCTCCCCCCTCAATAGGAGCATCTCCCACTGATACATTTTCATGAGCAACTACTTGCTCCCCCTGATTGGGAGCTTCCTCCATCACTATTTCTGTTGTGTGGCCTGATGCCACAACTTCTGCTACTTGATCATTACTAATTACGGGATCCTCTAGAGTGCTATGGACGAAGTCCAATACATCCCTGAGTACTGAGGCTACTCGGGAAGAAGGAGCAACAACTTCTGAACATTGCCCAATGGGCTCAATCTGCTCAGGCAAGAGATCCTCAATTCTGCTTGCTACTGCATTGACCTGAACATATGCTACTGCTGCTTCTGGTTCCTCCGGAACTGATGGAATCTATTCCTGTTGTTCTGGAATACTTGGTACTGCTGCTCTAGCTTCCTCTGCTAGTACTGTTGCTGGTGCTGCTGTTGCTGATTCCTCTTGAATCATTGGGACTGTTGCTACTACAGCTGCTTCTCCTACTTCTTTTTGGACTTCTTGGGCTTCTCCAATAATGGCCTCATCCTCAGCCATAGAAGTCTTTGTCCATACACCATTTACAACTGAAACCCGCTCTTCCTTGAGTTTCTGCTGCGGATTGACTGCCCCATTTTCTCTACAACTGCTCAAGACAGATTAATGCCAAAATGTTTAAAGATCTTGGTGAGCAAATGGGCATAAGGCAGGGACACATTTAATTTGCTCTTCGTGTCCCAAATCTGAGCATCGGCAAACCTCATTCGCTCCAAGATAACCTCGGCCATGTTTATCTCATGGTTCTGGATGGCCCAGAACATCATGTCTGAATCTGCTTTGGTGCAGGTTGAGAAGGTAGCACTCCTCGGAACCAAGATTTGACAAACAATAAAATACAGTAAGCGATTAAACGCATTCATCTGGTTAATATCCAACTTTCCATCCTTCAGCTTGAATTCGGGACCAATAATACCTAGCCCCCTTGCCTGGGTGTCGACAGTGTGAACCCCACTGTGACCAGTGGTGCAAACTCCAAATAAGGACTTCAAAAGATCATAAGTGATTCTTATTGGGTTCCTTTGATAGACGAAGTCAAGGATCCATCCTCCTCTGTCCTCAAACAAACGAAGAAAGCCTTCACCAAATCTAGATAGCTTACCTCAGAGAAAGTTGCAATTTATGTCCGTTTCATCCTATCAATGGTTGCCACGATGCTGTGCATCCCATATTTTTCCAAATCTGCAATATCCACAGCTTTATTTCCACAGAGCTTCATCATCACGGAGGTAAATCTTTCCTGCTGCTCTGCTGACAGGAACTCAGTTCCGTAGCCCCCGATGCTCCCGGAAACACCAGAAGAGGCCATGAAGTTGAACGGGAAAGGTTTCTGGAGGATTGGAACAGAAACCCTCAAGAAATTTCTGGCGGGAAGCAGTTGAAAGCTTGAAATCTTAGGGAGTCGATGCCGGAGTCGATAGGGTATCGCCTCAGGCAGGTAGAAGGAGATGAAGGCGGGATGTGAATCGTTGCCATACAGATTTCGGGATATATAAATTCAAGATAAAGAGTCTTTTCGAAAACGGAGGCGACATGATGGCAGAAAACGACAAACTGACTAGTTCGAGACAAATAAGTCCTTTTAAAATTACGAACCGTTAAGGATATTTAAACAAGCAGGCAACATTTGGAATTTTTCTTAAATTCAAGGAGGAAAAAGAAATGATATTCTGAATATTAATATCTCAGTTTTATACAGATGATTCTTTCACAATTCACACATGTCTAATTCCCTTCTAAGAGAAGTAAATCTCTCTTCAGGTAAGGCCTTTGTGAAGATATCTGCTAACTGATTATTAGTATCAATGAAAAAATATCTATGTTACCATTAGCTACATGATCACGAATAAAATGATATCTAACCTCAATGTGCTTAGTCCTTGAATGCTGTACTGGATTCTTGGTTAGATTTATTGCACTGGTGTTGTCGCATAATAGGGGAATTATCTTGATCTGGAGTCCATAATCCTCAAGTTGTTGCTTAATCCATAGGAGTTGTGTATAACAACTTCCAGCAGCTACGTACTCAGTTTCTGCTGTACATAATGCCACTGAATTTTGTTTCCTTGAGGACCACGAGATCAGACATCCTGCAAGAAATTGACAACAGCCACTGGTGCTTTTTCTATCTATTTTGCATCCAGCGTAGTCAGCATCAGAGTAACCTACTAAGTTGATTTCACATGACTTTGGATACCATAAACCTAAATCATGGGTTTTAGCTAAATATCTAAAAATTCTTTTGACACTAATTAAATGAGATTCTTTAGGGTCTGCCTGATACCTAGCACACATGCATACACTAAACAGTATGTCAGGTCTACTGGCAGTTAAATATAGTAGTGAACCTATCATACCTCTGTAGATCTTTTGGTCTACTTTCTTACCATCCTTATCACTGTCCATTCTTGTTGATGTGCTCATAGGTGTTGACTGTGGCTTGCTATTTTCGAATCCAAATTTCTTTAGCAACTCCTTGGTGTACTTGGCTTGACAAATGTGAGTTCCTTCCTTTCCTTGTTTGATTTGTAATCCAAGAACGTAGTTGAGCTCCCCCATCATGCTCATCTTGAATTCTCCCTGCATGAGCTTTTCAAAATACTTGCAAAGGGATTCATCAGTTGAACCGAATATTATATCATCAACATATATTTGAACAAGAAAATTATGTTTGACTTTAGACTTAACAAATAGTGTACTATCTACTTGACCTCTAATGAAACCATGGTTTAATAGAAATGCACTTAAACATTCATACCATGCTCTTGGTGCTTGTTTTAATCCATATAATGCTTTGTGCAACTTAAATACATGATTCGGAAAATCAATGTCATCAAAACGTGGAGGTTGTTCTACATAAACTTCCTCCTTAATAAACCATTTAGGAAAGCTGATTTAACATCCATTTGAAATAATTTCAAGTCTAATGCAGATGCATAGGCAAGTAGAATCCTAATAGCCTCAAGTCTAACTATAGGTATATAGGTTTCATCAAAATCTATGCCTTCCTCTTGGGAATAGCCTTGAGCTATCAATTTGGCCTTGTTTCTTAAGATCACACTAGCTTTATCCAATTTATTTCTGAACACCCATTTGGTGCCAATCACTAGATGATCTGATGGTCTAGGAACAAGTGACCATACATGGTTTCTCTTGAATTGATTCAGTTCATCTTGTATGGCCAAAATCCAAGATTCATCAGTGAGAGCTTCATTGACTGTCCTAGGCTCTATTTGCGAGACAAAAGCTAAATAATCACATGGAATTACATTACCTCTTGTCCTTACCCCTACAGATGGATCACCAATGATATTTTCTGGTGGGTGATCTTTCTTATATCTCCATTCCTTTGAAAGATTTTCATGTAAAATGTCCTTTTGTTGCAAGTCTTCCAGAGGTGGATCTTCCTTATCCTCGATAGATGTATTCTTTAATTTCTTGGACAATTCTTCTACATCATCAATATCACTATCTTCTTCCTCTCTCAAGGAAGGGTTAGTTTCATCAAAAATGATGTGTACTGATTGTTCAATTAATAAAGTACACTTATTAAATACTCTATAGCCTTTAGGCTTAGAAGCATACCCCATGAATATACCTTCATCTGATTTTGCATCTAACTTACCAATGTCTCTTTTGCCGTTGTTGTGGATGAAACATGGACATCCGAATGTTTTAAAGTGACTGATCTTCTACTTCTTTCCCTTGTACAGTTCATATGCTGTTTTCTTCAAGATAGGCCTGATCATCACTCTGTTGATAATGTAACATGCTGTGTTGACTGCTTCAGCCCAAAAATACCTTGGCAAATCATATTCTGATAACATTGTCCTTGCCATATCCAACAGGGTTCTGTTCTTCCTCTCAGCAACTCCATTTTGTTGTGGTGTCCTTGGTGCTGAGAAATTGTATTCTATCCCTTGGTCATCACAGAACTTGGCAAATTTTTTATTTTGGAATTCTCCTCCATGATCTGACGGGATCCCAACAATGCTGAACTTTTTATCTTTCTGTACCTTCTTGCTGAAGCTTACAAAACTATCAAATGTATCATCTTTGTGCTCCAAGAAGGATACCCAAGTGAATCTGGAGTAATCATCTACTATAACAAATCCAAAATTCTTTCCTCCAAGACTGGTGGTCCCCATTGTCCCAAATAAATCCATATGTAAAAGTTCAAAGGGTTTAGAGGTTGTTACCACAATTTTCGACTTGAAGGATGACTTGGTGTGCTTTCCTTTTGCACATGGTCCGCAGATACTATTAAATTTTGTACTTACTTTGGGTAGGCCTTCCACCAAGCTTCTCTTAATCAATTTTCTCATGCCATCAAGACTGCAGTGACCTAGTCTTCAGTGCCACAGTTCTGTTGACTACTCTTTATTTGCTGCCAAACAAATGTCCTGATCTTTTAGTTCTTCTAGATAAAGCACATACAAGTTTTTTTCTCTGTTGGCTTCAAAGATGATTGCACCATCCTTCATAATGCTGCACTTTGACTCTTGATATCTGATTTGATGTCCTTTGTCGCACAGCCAGCTGATACTGATGAGGTTGTGCTTCAGTCTCTTGACGCATAGAACTTCTTCAATGACTGTCTTGTCTTTGCTGCCTACTGAACCACTGCCTATTACAGTCCCTTTTCCATTATCTCCATAGGTGACTGTACCCTCTTCAGCTTCTCAATGGGAAAATAGCTTCCTATTCCCTGACATGTGCCTTGAGCAACCGCTGTCTAAATACCATTTGGATGCTCGAAGGTTTCCCTGCATTAAAAACATTAAGCTTTAGGGATGCTCGAAGGTTTCCCTGCATTAGCTTCCCAAGTTCTTTTGGGTCCTGGTTGGTTAGTGTCATCATTTTTCTTTTTGATTACCTGTATTTTATGTTTAGTAGGACATGATGCTTTAATATAACCTAGCTTATTGCAATGACTACAACAAGACATCTTAGTTACTTTTTCAGTTGGTATGTTTTTAAGATTTGCCTTGTATGCTGTGTCTTGTTCAGGTACAAATTTAGGTGTAGGATATATTTTAGGATAAACTTTAGTTTCTTCATTATCAAGGGGGGGGGGGTGTATAACCTAATCCATGTTTCTTTTTACCTGACCGTCTAGCACCTTTCAATATTAATCTAGTTTTACCGTTTCTAAATTTTTCTAGTGTGCTTGATAATTTTTTATTTTCTGTGGTTAACGTGTTGACTTCTTGTTTTAAATTATTTAATGTTTCTTGATTTTCCAAATTTTTTAATTGTTTAATTTTATTTTTCAAGTCGTTACACAGTAATTCATTTCTCCTTTTTAGTTCATTAATTTGTTTTTCCATTTGCTCATTTTTAGATTTTAAATCTGAATTAGTATTTTCTAGGCATGCAATATTTTTCTTGCTTGCTTTTAGTAATTTAGATACTTCTCTATATTTACAATATAGTTCATTGAAGGCTTCTTCTAAGTTATCTGAATCAGAATCATTACAAGAAGAAAAGGATGAGTCTGAGGTTACCTTATCTTCTATGTTGGCCATGAAGGCCAAGTTGGCTTCTTCTTTTTCTTCATTGCTTGAGCTCGACTCACTATCTGAGTCACTGCTGTTGTCCCAAGCCGCTGCCATAGCTTTCTTCTTGAATCTTCTTCGTTTTCTTGAACTTTCCTTCTTTCTGTATTCAGATTTCTTGAACTTTGGACACTTTGCCTTGATATGTCTAGGCTTCTTACATTCATAGCAAATTGGCTCACCTTTCTTGATGTCCTTTGCTTCAGTTTTCTTGAAATCATTGCCCTTTTTGAAGTAACGTCTTCCAGATTGATACTTTTTCTTATTGGCTAAGATGCATTGTAGTCTTCTTGATAATAAGGCTTCTTCATCTTCACTATTTTCACTACTGTTATCGTTCTCAGATTCTTCCTCAGAGCTATCTTCTGCTGCTTTGAGGGCATTCATGTGCTTCTTTCTACTTGATGATTCTCCCAATCTTTCCATGTTTATCTCATGGGCCATGAGGGACCCAATGAGCTTTTCCAATGACATCCTTTTCAAGTCATTGGCTTCTTCTATAGCTATTACCTTGGGAGTCCAAGAAGATGATAGAGATCTAAGGATTTTCCTTACCATGTCTCCCATCTCATAGCTTTTTCCTAATCCTGCTAACCCGTTGGTGATGTTTGTAAATCTGCTGAACATCTGTGTAATGGTTTCTCCTGACCGCATCTGGAATCTCTCGTACTGTGTCACCAGAATGTCTATTCTGGTTTCCTTTACTTTGTCAATACCTTCGTATGTGATTCTTAGCTTCTCCCACATCTCCATCGCTGATTTGCAGGCTGAAACTCGGTTAAATTCTTTCTTGCTAAGTGCACAGCATAATATACTCTTAGCTTTGCAGTTGAGAGAAATCTTCTTTCTATCATCTTCTGTCCATTTGTCCTTCTCGTTAGTGACTAGAAGGTCGCCTTCTTCTACAATTGACCAGATTTGAAAGTCAAAACCTTGTAGGAAGTACTCCATTCTTGTTTCCCAATAGGTGTAATCTTCTCCATCGAACAACAGTGGTTTGTTGACTGACTGACCTTCGGAGTGACCTTGGGCTGCCATTTGATCTTTTCTCTTCAGATCGTTGGATCTTCTTCTTTGTCGAAGAGACTAGCTCTGATACCACTTGTTGCCTGGCTAGCAAGCCCAGAGGGGGGGGGGTGAATGGGATTCTTGAAATTATTGAGAACCTAAAATCTATCCACAAAAAAGTCACACAAAACACACTTCGATAGTTGTTAGTGTTAGTAAAGATAAACAGAAAACACACAAAGGCAATCACACTACACAAGGATTTATCCTGGTTCAGATCTCCTCTCCATAGGAGTCCAACATCCAGTCCCTGAGCAATATCTCAGGATTTCACTATCTAAGGGTACATTCCCCCTTATGGACCCTTACACACCCAGTCGTAGCTAGTCTTCTCTTCTCAACCTGAAGAGGAATTACAACACCCTGGATACCACCAGGTCTTCCTTCTACGTAAAGGGAACACACACCCTGGAACCCCCAGGTCTTCCTTCAACACGAAGGGAAAGATCACAGGAATGAGGAAATGAAAACAAGCCCCAAGATCAAGCTTATACAATGCTAGATCTGAAGCTAAGACTGAGAAAGAAAGGATCTGCAGAATTGATCTCTCTCAGTACAAGAAGCTCTCTCAAGGATCTTCACTAATCTCAGAGAGCAAGAGCTAGAAAAGATGTGAGTGGAAAACTTGGCTCTTCAGTTTTCTCACAGAAGCCTTGTAAAAATCGTTGTAAGCGTTGTCTTTCTTCAAGGTGTCTTCTTCTGGAACTTCAGTCTTCTTTATATATCTTCTATTTGAAATTTGAACGTTGAAGTGCCCGTTGTCTCTAAGCTTTTGTTTACGTTAGACTGCATGTCACTGTAGAGCTTCTTGTTCGACAGTCTTTAGCTTTTCATGCACGCAACAGGAGAAAGGATCCTCTCTAATATCCGTTATCTTCCATGTTGTCCAACGTTGTTTTGAGGTGCGTTGTCAGAGACCGGCACACATTAAATGCTTACACAATAGACAGCTAGGCTGTCTCTTGTTGTCAGTCAACGTTAGATTGATTTTATATCAAAAAGGAAGTTCCATTCTGTTCTTCTAAAAAGATATTTACAATGTAAGCATGGAAATAGAAGATATTGTTTTGCATGTATTGCAGCGATACGTTCAGTCATAATAAATGCATGCTTGTCAGAAATATATACGTGAAGACTTTGACTTTTCAACGAACTCAGAAATGAGTTCAAATATAAGATCGTTACATTCCATGAAATCGTTATATGCATGACTTATGAAATCGTTATGCAAATGAGTTGATATCCATGTAAATCGTTGTGCACATATAAGCAAACCGATGCACATACAAATCGTTATAACTCTATAATCAAATAGTTATGAGTAAGTTGGCAGAGACAAAATGATGTGAGCAAATCATTGTTTGTTGTATCGAATCGTTACGGTGACTGAGTCGTTATGTAACTAAGAGAATCGTTACAGTGACAGAGTCGTTGTGTAACTTATTGAATCATTACAAGGATCAAATCATTATGACAGTATAGGCAAATCATTTCATTTAAGAAATCGATGTGAGAGCGAATCGTTGTTCTCACTTAAGAAATCGTTGTGAGAGCAAATCATTGTTCTTGATGACCAAACATTCCTCATATAAATTAATTCACTTATTTATATATTAATTTTGATGATTAACAAAACAATACTAATGAATTACTTGAGCCTTGAGGACAGGAAATAAAAGTAAAAGGAAGTTCAAGACAATCTGGTAAAACTCTCACCTCATATTCCTTCCTAAGTCATTGCATCGACTTCTTTATACACCGTATCGATTTCTCATCGCAACGATTTCTTAAGTTGTCATAACGATTTCTTAAGAACTCGCAACAACTTGCTCGCCGTAACGATTTCTTAAGTTGTCATAACGATTTCTTAAGACCTCGTAACGATTTGCTCGTCGCAACGATTTCTTAAGTTGTCATAACGATTTCTTAAGACACCGTAATGATTTGCTCGTCACAACGATTTCTTAAGTTGTCATAACGATTTCTTAAGACCTCGTAATGATTTGCTTGTCGCAACGATTTCTTAAGTTGTCATAACGACTTCTTTGGAACTCGCAACCACTTGCTCGCCGTAACGATTTCTTAAGTTGTCATAACGATTTCTTTAGAGCTCATAACGACTTGCTCGTCACAACGATTCTATAAGTTGTCGTAATGATTTCTTTAGAACTCGCAACGACTTGCCTTTTACTAAGTGTTTCATATCGATTTCTTTAGAAACACAACGACTTGCATCTCATAACGATTTCTGAAGAATTCATAAAGATTCTCTTTTGATCATAACGATTTCATAAGTCATAAAGGCATCAGCTTTGTTTATAACGATTTCATAAGTGCTTATAATGATTTCATTATTATGACTTAATGGTTCTCTGTCATAACAATTTGCCTATCAACTTATAACGATTTCATAAGTCATAAAGGCATTAGCTTTGTTTATAACGATTTCATAAGTGCTTATAACGATTTTATTATTATGATTTAATGGTTCTCTGTCATAACGATTTGCCTATCAACTTATAACGATTTCATAAGTCATAAAGGCATCAGCTTTGTTTATATCGATTTTATCAATATTCTTTAATATACGTTGAATAGTCAAAGTCGTGTCTCGCCTGTTTGACTGCTATGCATTCAATGCATTCTGAACGTATCTCTCATGCATGCAGATGATATCTTCCACTATTGTGCTATTCTGTCTACATTTTTATTTTGACAGAAAGGAGCTTTGCTAAATCTAGCAATATCTTTTCAAACTGTGACTGACAATCAACGACAGCCCTAGCTGTCTCCTATTTATTGTTGATATGCTTGCAGATACCTGACAAGATTTATCTGTACAACGTTGGACACAAAAGATACAAGATATCAAACATTTCCTTGACGTGTACTAAAGGATAAAAGACTGAAGATCAGAAGCTTCCTTGCAGACCAGTCTAACGTACACCAGAATGAGAGACAACGGTTCTTTAACGTTCAAATTTAAAGTAGAAGCTTAAATACAAGACTTCAAGACTGAGACGGATATACTCTTGAAGAGAACAACATTCGGTGATAGAGAATAGCCATTCCTTCAAGTCTTCAGTAGTTGAAAACAAGAGCGAAGCACTCCATTCCAATAGATCTCAGCTCTTTAGCTCTCTGTGTTGTAAAAGAAATTCCTGTGAGAGTTAGTGAAGTCTTTTGAGAGAAACCAGTGTCAAAATCCTTTCTCTCTTGAGGCTTATTTGCTTCAGACTATAGCTGTTTGAGCTAGTTCCTGAAGCCTGTTCTTGTGCTTACTTTTATTAGTTTTATTCCCTTCTGTGTGAAGGAAGACCTGGTGGTATCCAGGGTGGTTGTATTCCCTTCTGTGTGAAGGAAGACCTGGTGGTATCCAGGGTGGTTGTTTTCCCTTCAGGTTGAAGGAAGACCGGTTGTGGCTGGGTGTAAGGATCCGTGAGGGGGATAGTACCCTTGATAGTGATATCCTGAGGTATTGCTCAGGGACTGGACGTAGGTCTCCTGTGGATAGGAGTTCCGAACTAGGATAAAATCCTTGTGTCTTGTGGTTGTGTTTTGTGCGTTTGCTGTTTCATTTCCTCTAACTCTAACCTTCGTTTAAGTTGTTGTGTAATCTTATTAGTGAACAGGTTTCAATCAAAGATCAATTTTTTAATAACCCATTCACCCCCCCTCTGGGCTAGCTAGCTGGGCAACAAGTGGTATCAGAGCAAGTCTCTTCGACAAAGAAGAAGATCCAACGATCTGAAGAGTAAAGATCCATGGCAGCCCAAGGTAACTTCGAAGGTCAGTCAGTCAACAGACCTCCTTTGTTTGATGGAGAAGATTATACCTATTGGATGACTTACTACAAGGCCACGATTACATGATATGGTCCATTGTAGAAGAAGGCGATCTTCTAGTCACCAATGCAAAGGCTCAGTGGACAGATGAAGACAGAAGAAAAATCTCCTTAAACTGCAAAGCCAAGAGCATCCTGTGCTGTGCCCTCAGCAAGAAAGAATTCAACAGAGTTTCAGCCTTCAAATCCGCAATGGAAATGTGGGAAAAGCTCAGGATTACCTATGAAGGGACAGATAAGGTAAAGGAGACAAGAATCGACATTCTTGTGACCCAATATGAAAGATTCCAGATGCAGTCAAGTGAATCCATAACCCAAATGTTTAGTAGATTTACAGATATCACAAACGGGTTAGCTGGATTAGGAAAAATCTATGTTGTACCAGATATGGTTAGGAATATCCTCAGATCTCTGCCATCCTCATGGATTCCAAAGGTAACAGCCATTGAGGAAGCCAATGATCTAAAACTAATGTCATTGGAAAAGTTAATAGGATCCCTCATGGCTCATGAGATAAATATGGAGGGATTAGGAGAATCCTCCAGCAGAAAGAAGCAATCGAACGCTCTCAAGGCCCATGAAGAAATATCAGAAGAATCACTGGACAACAGTGAAAGCAGTAAGGACAGTGATGATGAAGAAGCAATGCTGTCTCGAAGACTTCAAAGAATTCTAGCAAAGAAGAAGAAGTTCCAGTCTGGGAGAAGATTTTTTAAGAAAAATAAAGATTTCAGAAAACCAGAAGTAAAGGATTCGAAGAAAGGAGAAGTGATATGCTATGAATGTAAGAAGCCTGGACACATCAAGGCAGATTGTCCAATGCTTAAGAAGAATGATCACAAGAAGAAGGATAATTTTAGAAAATTCAAGAAGTATAAAAAGAAAGCAATGGCAGCTGCTTGGGAAAACAGCAGTGACTCAGACAGTGAGTCAAGCTCAAGCAGTGATGGAGAAGAAGCCAACCTGGCTCTCATGGCCAACACCAAAGACAAGGTAACTTCTGACTCTTCATTTGATTCCTGTAATGATTCAGATTCGGATAATCTAGAAAGTGCATTTAATGAACTTTATGATAAATATAAAGAAGTATGCAAATTATTAAAAGTCAGTAAGAAAAATATTATTTGTCTAGAGAACACTAATTCTGATCTAAAAACAGAAAATGAAGAATTAGAAAAACAAATAACTGAACTTAAAAGAAGAAATAAATTGTTATGTGAAGACCTAAAAGCTAAGAATGAACAAATAACAAAATTGGAAAAACAGGAAAGCACAGATGAATTAAGGAAAGAAATTAAAAACTTAAATGAAGAAAATAATGAACTATCAAGCACACTAGAAAAATTTACCAATGGTAAAAACTCTCTAATATTAAAAGGTACTAGAAGATCAGGTAAGAAGAAAAATCGGTTAGGATATACACCCCCAGATAATGAAGAAACCATAGTCTACCCTAAAACATATCCAACACCAAAATTTGTACCTGAACAAGATATAGCATATAAAGCAGATTTCAAGTATATAGAAAAGGTAACAAAATTATCCTGCTGTGATCACTGCAACAAATTAGGACATATCGTGACAACATGCCCAACAAGACATAAAAAATGGATAATAAAAGGTAAAATTAATGATACTAACCAATCAGGACCCAAAAGAACTTGGGTACCTAAAACTTAATGTTTAAATTTCAGGGAAATTCAGGAGCATCCAAATGGTATTTGGATAGTGGATGCTCAAGACACATGTCAGGAAACTAGAAGTTCTTTGTCAATCTCCAAGCTGAAGAGGGAACAGTCACCTATGGAGACAATGGAAAAGGCACAGTGATAGGAAGTGAGTCAGTGAAAAACAAAGGAAAATCAGTTATTGAAGATGTGTTGATGGTCAAAAGATTAAAGCACAATCTCATTAGCATCAGCCAGTTGTGTGACAAAGGCCATCAGATTCAGTTCCAAGAATCAAAATGCAGCATATTAAAGGATGGAGCAGTCATCTTTGAAGCATCTAGAGAAAGAAATTTATATGTACTCTATCTTGAGGAACTCAGGGATCAAGATGTCTGTTTGACAGCCAGCAAAGATCAATCAACTGAGCTGTGGCACAGAAGACTAGGATACTGCAGTTTGGATGGATTGAACAAGCTCAGAAAAAGAAATCTAGTGGAAGGACTGCCAAAGGTCAACATAAAAATGGATAGCATCTACAGACCTTGTGCAAGAGGAAAGCACACCAAGAACTCTTTCAAATCAAAGACAGTAGTGACCACCTCAAAGCCGTTAGAACTACTTCACATGGATCTATTTGGGCCAATGAGGACTACCAGTCTTGGAGGAAAGAATTTTGGATTTGTCATAGTCGATGATTACTCAAGATTCACTTGGGTATCCTTTCTAGAGCACAAAGATGACACCTTTGATAATTTTGTCAGCTTCAGCAAGAAAGTTCAGAAAGATCAGAAGTTCACCATTATCTCTATCCGATCAGATCATGGTGGTGAATTTCAAAATGAAAAATTTGCTAGGTTCTGTGATGACCAAGGAATTGAGCACAACTTCTCAGCACCAAGGACACCTCAACATAATGGAATTTCTGAGAGGAAAAATAGAACTCTTTTGGATATGGCAAGAACAATGTTATCAGAATATGACTTGCCAAGATATTTTTGGGCCGAGGCCATCAACACTGTAAGCTACATCATTAATAGGGTAATGATCAGGCCAATTCTGAAGAAGACTGCTTATGAACTCTACAAGGGAAAGAAACCCAAGATCAGTCACTTCAAAATATTTGGATGTCCTTGCTTCATCCATAACAATGGAAAAAGGGACATTGGTAAGTTAGATGCCAAATCAGATGAAGGCATCTTTATGGGGTACACTTCTAAACCCAAAGGTAATAGAGTTTTCAATAAACGCTCATTATTAATTGAACAAACTGTGCATGTTATCTTTGATGAATCTAACCCTTCCTTGAAAAACGAAGAAATTAGTGACATTGATGATGCAGATGACTTGTCCGAAAAATTAAAGAATACCTCAATTGAGGACAAGGAAGATCCACCTCTGGAAGAACTGCAGCAAACTGAAATTCAACATGCAAATCTTCCAAAAGAATGGAGACATAAGAAAGATCACCCTCTTGAGAGCATTATTGGTGATCCATCTATAAGGGTAAGAACAAGAGGTAATGTAATTCCTTGTGATTATTTAGCTTTTGTTTCTCAAATAGAGCCTAAGACAGTCAATGAAGCTTTAACTGATGAATCTTGGATAATAGCCATGCAAGATGAACTAAATCAGTTTAAGAGAAACCAAGTATGGTCACTTGTTCCTAGACCATACAATCATTCAGTTATTGGCACCAAGTGGGTGTTCAGAAATAAACTGGATGAGTCTGGAGTAATCTCAAGAAACAAGGCCAGACTGGTTGCTCAAGGCTATTCCCAAGAGGAAGGCATAGATTTTGATGAAACCTATGCACCTGTGGCTAGACTTGAGGCTATTAGAATTTTACTTGCTTATGCATCTGCATTAGATTTAAAATTGTTTCAAATGGATGTCAAATCTGCCTTTTTAAATGGTTTTATCAAGGAAGAAGTGTATGTTGAACAACCTCCAGGTTTTGATGACACCGAATTTCCAAATCATGTATTTAAACTCCATAAGGCTTTATATGGTTTAAAGCAAGCACCTAGAGCCTGGTATGAAAGGCTCAGTACTTTCTTATTAGATCATGGTTTCACTAGAGGTCAAGTAGATAGTACATTATTTATAAAATCAAAAGTCAAACATATACTACTTGTGCAAATATATGTAGATGATATTATTTTTGGATCTACTGATGAATCTCTTTGCAAGTACTTTGAAAAGCTTATGCAGGGAGAATTTGAAATGAGTATGATGGGGGAGCTAAACTACTTCCTTGGATTACAAATCAAACAAGGGAAGGAAGGCACCCACATCTATCAAGCCAAGTACACCAAAGAGCTGTTAAAGAAATTTGGATTTGAAGGTGCAAAGCCACTTTCAACGCCAATGAGCACATCGACCAGAATGGACAAGGATCAAAATGGTAAAAAGGTAGATCAAAAGAACTATAGAGGTATGATAGGGTCATTGCTTTACTTAACAGCTAGTAGACCAGACATTTTATTCAGTGTATGTATGTGTGCTAGATATCAAGCAGACCCTAGAGAGTCTCATTTAATTTCTGTGAAAAGAATATTTAGATATTTAGCTAGAACTCATGATTTAGGTCTTTGGTATCCAAAATCTTGTGAAATAAACTTAGTATGATATTCTGATGCTGACTATGCTGGATGCAAAGTAGATAGAAAGAGCACCAGTGGTTGTTGTCAATTGCTTGCAGGATGTCTGATATCTTGGTCTTCCAAGAAACAAAACTCAGTAGCTCTATCAACATCTGAAGCTGAATATGTTGCTGCTGGAAGTTGCTGTACACAACTCCTATGGATAAAGCAACAACTTGAGGATTTCGGCATTCATATCAAGTCAATTCCACTACTGTGTGATAATACAAGTGCCATCAACCTCACCAAAAACCCAGTGCAACACTCAAGGACTAAACACATTGAGGTTAGATATCATTTCATTCGAGATCATGTAGCTACTGGTAACTTAGAAATTTTTTTATAGATACAAATGGTCAATTGGCAGATATCTTCACAAAAGCCCTACCTGAAGAGAGATTTACATCTCTTACAAGGGAATTAGGGATGTGCAATTTGTGAAAAGTTTTCTGTATTTAAATTGGCATATAAATTTTTCAGATTATAATGAAATCTTCTCTCTCCCTCTGGCGTTAAGCAATACTCAGCTTATTTACTTTATTTGACAGCTATTGTGTTAAAAAAAAATAGTCTGATCCGTCAAACCTTTTTGTCGCTTTCTGCCGTTACCCTCTGTCTTTTTTTTTTGCGCCTCCGTTTTCGATAAAGTATTATTAATTAGTCAAATCGTTGTGGGAACGACTCATCTCCCACCTTTACCCTTCCTTCTCCTTTATCTGATTCGCCCAAAGCCGATGCCCTAACGACTCCGGCATCGACTCTCTGCAAGATTTGAAGCCTTCTCTTCTTCCCGCGAAGAATCCCTTGAGGGCTTCCATCCCTTCCATCATCTCCTTTCTCCAAAACCGTTCTCCACTCTACCCATGGCCGCTCCAGTGATCTCCGGAAGTGTAGGGGGCTACAGTGCTGAGTATTTGTCCCCTGAGCAGCAGGAAAGGTTTACATTCGTCAAGACGAATGTTTACGGAAATAAAGCAGTGGATGTATCAAATTTAGAAAAGAATGGCATGAGCAGTCTAGCAGAAACTTTGAGAAGGATGCAGTGGATGGATATTGCCACCTTCACCGAGGTAAGCTATCCTGACCTGGTGAAAGCGTTTTATGTTTGTCTAAGGTCAGAGGAGGATGGATCCCTTGTCTCTTCTGTAAAGGGTATCCAAATTAAAGTAGATCATGAGATTTTGCACTTGTTGTTTGGGGTGAAGACTTCTGGACACAGTGGGGTTCACACAGTGAACGATCAAGCAAAGGGTCTTGGCATTATAGGTCCAGGTTTTAGGCTGAGAGACGGAAAATTGGACATCAATCAGATGACTGCATTCAACCGTTTACATAATTTTATTATCTGCCAAATCATAGTTCCCCGCAGTGCCACCTTCTCAACTTGTACTAGGGCAGATTCGGATATGATGTTCTGGGTAATCCAGCAAAAAGAGATTAACATGGCCGAGGTCATGATGGAGAGAATGAAGTTTGCCCATGATCAAATCTGGGATACAAAGAGCAAGTTGAATGTTTCATTGCCCTATGCTCATCTACTTACTAAGATATTCAATCATTTTGGAGTAAATCTATCTGGGGCAGTTGTGGAAAAGATGGGCCAGTCTATAAGGTCCAGGAACCTAAAGAAAAGTGGATTCTCAGTGCAGAATGGGATATGGTCCAAGACCTCTGTGGCAGAGGGAGAGGCCATCATTGGAGATATTCCAGAGATTCCAGAAGAAGCAGCAGATCCACCAGCAGAATTAGAGGTAGAATCAGTACCAGTAGAACAAGCAGCAGCAGAACCTACAGTGGAAGAACAAGCAGAGACTTCATGATCACCTGTTATGGAGGTTGACTCTCATCCTCCAGAAACTCCAATGGAAGAAGCAGTAGCAGGAGTGGCAGATCCCTTGCCCACCTCCAGAGTTGCCTCTATTCTAAGAAAAGTGTTGGATTCCTTTCCTTCCACCTCAGTTACTTCAGAAATAGGTGGACTTACAGAGACAGAAGCTATGGCACCAGGCCATATTGAAAGATCCAATGCAGAAAATATTATTTCTGAGGAGCCAACAATTGCGCAAAGGGAAGTAGTGATGGATGAAGCTCCTACTGAGGGGGAGCAAATTGCATGTGTGTCTCAAGTATCTACTTCTGTGGCCGAGGGTCACATTGAAATGGAGGAAGCTCCTAGCCAAGTGGAGCCAATTGGAAGTGAGCCTCAAATGTCAAAATCAGTGGCAGAAGGCCACAATGAGGACATTGTTTTGGAAGAAGCTCCCACTCTGGGGGAACAAGAAAATGTTGTTAAATCTGCTCCTATTAAGGGGGAGCAAGAGCTTGGTACAGAAGAAGCACCATCACAGGGGGAGCCCATTGAAAATGCCCCTGTATTGAAGGACCTAGTACAGGTCATGGTGAATTTGAAGAACCAGTACCTCAGAGAAAAATAAAGAGAGTGGTTCACAGAAAGCAAGGAAAAAGCCACAGGAAAGTAAATTTGAAGCCTGTTATGGAAATACTAAAGGCTCAAGGAGATATATTATCATCAGTTCAGTCCAGTGTCCAAGGCATTCTTGCCAGTCAAGCTACAACCATTCTGAACTGTCTTCAGTCCGAAATGCTATGAGGTGGTTCAACAAGGAATTGTCAGAAATAAAGACCATGCTATCAGCAATTTCCAGGACTGGTGGACTTTCTTCTTCTGCTACTCCGAGCAGACCAGCAGCTGTTCCTCGGCCACCAAGACCACCTGCACAAGAGTCAGGGCCATCTGGGCCATCAGTGCAAGCTTCAGGGTCATCAGGACCATCTCATCAGGAATTTAGGCAATCTGGGCCGTCTGTAGTTGTCAGCGAAGGTCAAGCAAAAGGGAAAGAGCCAGTAGTAGCTACCAAGGCCCCTGAAACTTCTACTCTTGTAACTCCAATCCCCTCCTCACCTTCATCCTCTTCTACAGCCCCTCCAGCTCCACCAACCTTCAAACACCCTATGCCTCGCACCCAAACCTCATCCTCTATCATTCCATCTCCACCTTCCTTCTCTCCCACTTCCTCTCAAACCTCAGCTCCATCTTCACCTCTCTCTAAAACTACTCCAGTTCACCCATCTTCATCCTTCAATCCCAAACATCTCTTCTATCCTCCTACTCCTCCTTCTTCTGTCACTTTCATTCCAGAATCACCTCAAATTCACAGTGACTTTGACACTAATCTTCTGGATGACTTTGAGAGAAGTACCCTCATCTCCATACTATCCACTGCCACTCATGTCCATAGGACTGATCCTCCCAGTCCTGCCAAGAAGAAGAGGAAACATTCATCCTCTGTCAGCATCCCTTCCACACCATTATTTCCTCCTCTTTGGTACTCTCTTACCCTCGACCCTCAGAGAAGATCCATCTATAAGGAATACCTTCAAAAATGTATCCTTTCCACTATCTATGGTATTCCCTTCCTCAACCTCTCTGAGCATCTAAACATTGTTCTTCCTCTTTTCCAGTTCTCCCACCCTCAAAAATCCAAAATCTATGAGGGGACTGAGTTCAAGACTGAAGCACAGTGGGCCAGCGTCAAGGGAAACAAGCCTCAGTACTCCAAATATTTGACTGCCCATGCAGAAACCCTTACCCATAGAGATCACCCACTCACTCTTTCTGAGTGGTTCATTCTTCGGCATAAGACCTCTTGGGGCCCTTTCATTCTGAAAGAGATCAGGATAGCCAAGAACTTCTAGTTGTACAGTGATTTCTGCTACCTGAACAAGCTGCCTGAAGTCCAGTTCTACCAATTTCATTCAGCCATAGTGATGCTGAGATCAGAACATCCAATAAATCTTCCCCTCACAGTGGATTTTGCCAACCTCAAAGTTGACTCTCTAGTTCTTCTGCCGAAGCTACACTCCTTAGTGTTTGACTCAGATGCAGGCTCCCATGCCTTTGATATGTTTGCTAAGCATATGGGCAAAATGTCAGCTAAGCTGTTAGTTATGGATGTCCTCAAGCCAATCATAACTTGTACAATCTTGTTCTTTGATAATAATAATAAGGCTTTTATATTCGTTATGTGTAATTCGTTTATCGTTTCATTATGAAGTCCATGAATATGCGCAATGGATATTAATTATGATGAGATCATAACAATGAGATTAATATCCTTTAAACGTATATTCTTAATTGTTCCTAGTCGGAGGATATCCGAGAAGGACATCGGATATCTGGTTAGGCTAGTACAGGTTGCACCTGCTCATATGATGAGGGTGGCTGGTCTCATAGTCACTTGTGTGGGGACACTAAGGTGAATCTGTAGGTGCTCATTGGAGAATGAGTTCACTGAACTGATCCGTTATGAATCGCTGGATGGTAATATTACCTTACTGTCAACCAGCTAGATTCATTATCACAGTGGCGTGATTTGTCCTTAGACCTGAGACACCAAGGACACCTTGTTGGTGGACTTATGGGTTTTGACCTTGACTTATAGATCTCTAGCCATGAGGTCTTAATCAGTTAAGTGATCGGATCTAGCGGAATACCTTCGAAGGTGATTGTGTGGTCAATATGAGATCGCTCGCTCTCGGTAATAGGAGAGTGAATGCTCTACGGAAGGATGCCTGATAGTCCCTGGCCAGGGCAAGACTACTTATCAGAAAAGGAGTTTTCTGATATAGTTATGCGGCATCTAAACCGAGTGAGTGTGCAATTTAGGGTTTGACAGTTGACCATACCCTAAGTGCACTCGGGAGCATTGTACGAGCGAAGGATTATAGTCACGTGGTAACTGATCATACAAAAGGTTCTTTGAATGGGTTGCTGAACCCTAATGCTTTCCAGGATCAAGTGGTGTTGCTTGGCACCCAACTTGATTGGAAGCCCGGTCAATTATCGTGAGACGATAATTGATTATGTAATTAATTAATATGAGATGTTAATTAATTACCATAAGTCAATAAAGAGTTATTGAGCTTAATGGGCTGAAAACTGGACTAGTAGTTGGGCCTAGAAGGTCACACGCATAAGAGTTCCGAACAGACTGGGCAAAGTGTTCTTTATAGACAATGACTGGGTTTTTATGAAAAACCGCGGTGTCTATAAATATACGCTGAGAGTTAAACCCTGGGCCAAGCTCCAGGCTTAACCCTGGCCGCCCCCCTCCTCTCTCTCTCCCAGGGCGCCCCCCACCCTCTCTCTCCTCCCTTCGGCACATGGTGGAGCTGAGATCCGGGAGACGCGTGGAGAACGAGGAGATCCCGTCTGCGTCCGGAGCTCGCGTGGATACGTCTAGAGGCCGGACACTTGAACGGCTTGAAGCACCGGCGCCTCCTGCGCCACCTCCTCCCCGGATTCAGGAGTTACGCAACCCCGCAAAGGTAAAGATGAGATCTGCCTGTGCGTGGTTTTCTCCGTTTTTGGTCGATCCGACCACCAGCAACGATATCTATCTTTGGAAATCGCGTTTCCGCTGCGCCCCGTTCATTTCCTTACATAAGCAGGGTAGAATGCCTTCCTTTTTGCAGTTTATTTTCAGAGAATACCACTCTGGCCGCATTTCCTCCCAAGTTTTGGCTCCACTCATTTCTGAGTGTGAGATGCTTTCTCCCACCGTATGGGAAATGCTCTACAAGGAACCCCATCTTCAGTTGCAAGCCATCAACAGTTCCTTGATCCGTCAAGCTAAACCTATTCTATCAGCCGAAGCCTTCTTGGATCTCAACTCCATAAATCTCATTCAAGAGATCTATGTTCAATGGGCAGCCAGATATACTGCCTTCTATGCCTTAAAGAAGGATCTTCTTGATCAGAAGATTTTCTATCCAATCTCTCTGGATAGATTTCTCCATCGTGCCAGTTTTGGAAAAAGCACCTACTTCAGATTCATACTGAACAGAGATCAGTATGGAGAATTTCTGGAAGAGCAGCAGCAGCTATACATTCAGAGGATCACTCCAGCCATGGGTTCTTCCTTCTCAGTTGCTCCTGGTGTTTTCCACCAGACTTTTGAAGATATGGAGATCAAGGCATGGGCTGTCATTTCCCAGCATGCCTCTCTTTTGTCTCCGTTGTATTATCTTACTCCTAATTAATCCAAAGCTTTCTCTCTTCTTTGTCTCATAGACTATCTTTTTGCTTATTGACAAAAAGGGGGAGAAGACTAAAGCAACTCTGAAAAACATGTCTGTTTCATTTATGTTGTTTAGTATATTTTGTCATCATCAAAAAGGGGGAGATTGATGACCAAACTTTCCCCATATAAATTAATTCACTTATCTATATATTAATTTTGATTATTAACAAAACAATACTAATGAATTACTTGAGCCTTGAGGACAGGAAATAAAAGTAAAAGGAAGTTCAAGACAATCAGGTAAAACTCTCACCTCATATTCCTTCCTAAGTCATTGCATCGACTTCTTTATACACCGCATCGATTTGCTCGTCACAACGATTTCTTAAGTTGTCATAACGATTTCTTAAGAACTCGCAACAACTTGCTCGCCGTAACGATTTCTTAAGTTGTCAGAACGATTTCTTAAGACACCGTAACGATTTGCTCGTCGCAACGATTTCTTAAGTTGTCATAACGATTTCTTAAGACCTCGTAACGATTTGCTCGTCGCAAGGATTTCTTAAGTTGTCATAACGACTTCTTTGGAACTCGCAACGACTTGCCGCGGTGACCCCGCCGCGGCCCTGCGCGAAGGGGCGGCGGCGGCGGCCTAGGGTTCGCCCCTCGGGCGAACGCAGGCGGGCGGAGGGGGCGACTCCGCGGGTCGCCCCCATGGGCCCTAGGTCCGGGTAAGTCATCGGACCCAGGGCAGGGCCCGGGCCACCCGCGCGGGTGGCCCGCGCGCCCCACCGGATCCGGTCCACCCCCTCCCCTTTTACAATTATTAAAATGTTTTTAAATTGTTTAAAATTCATAAAAATGTTTTAAAATCCCAGAAAATTATGAAAATTTGTTTTTAAGAGTTTTAAAAATGTTTTAACTCTCTGTAAATTATTTTTCATATGTATGACCCATTACTTAATTAGTTTAAAGGAAATCTGAAACTGTTTTAGTTATTTCCTCTAATCTAATTAAAGACATGTTAATTGATTTAGAAATGTGATTTTTAAATTAATTAACTGTACATCTTGGCGACTTCATGCAGTAACGGTCAATGACATTTATCTAATGTTGATTAGATATTATCCATGTTAGCTAAATTGTTTAGTTAAATGGTTTTCAAAATATAATTATTATATTTTTGAAATAAAAGTTATTTCAGAATTAATTATGTGATGATTGCTTATTGATCCATGTGATGTGTGTGGATGGATGGTCATGGACTTAGATATCATGTGATGATTGTTATGGTTAATGGCAAATGATGTAATTTATGAGGACTGCGTGCCTCCCTCTCTCCCTCTATTAAATCCGAGTTGTACATTCTATCTCCCTCCTGTTATGTACTCCCCTTGACTTGTTCAAGATTTCTTATTATTATCTGATGTACATTTATGGGCCTCCGAGCCCAATTTAAATATTACTTGTAATTGTAAGAAGCGGATTGGCGGAGATGGAGGAGAGTACCATGCAGGACCTTCATGGAGATAAAGTTACATCAAGCTAAAGCATCAGATGCGGGGCTGCCATTTGTTCACCATATTTGTGGATTACCAACTGGCTCTGGTAATGCCACTCTAGGTTAAAGTCCATGATCATCCATCGTTTTTCTTCGTGTATATGATATGTGTGGAATGTGCTATGGTATATATATAATTAAATATATGATATTCCAAATTTTATATATCAATAGCACACAGATATAGAGACCAAGATAAAATATATCAAAATCCCTCCTCGTTTAAATTTTAAGCTGTAACGTAATCATTGAGAATGAATTACGTGGCCCTCCATCATTATAGTTTTAGGATTGCCATTAGATCGGACAAGTTTGTTGTGCTATCCACAAGACTTTCCAAATCTGATGACAGACTAAAACTATGGCATAGTGATGTCTTAAATGGGATAGAGGACCGGTGTAGCTTTGTTGTGCTATCCACAAGGGCTACATCCAAATCTATGCTCGTTACGTAATGATGGTACTGCTTAGACTGGATTTAATGACTTGTTGTGCTATCCACAAGGTCATTAAAATTCAGGGGCCAAAATAAGATCGGATATTGCAAGAGTTGCAAGTGTCAAGGGTTGACCTCTTTCAGATCATAGTATGGTTTGTTGTGCTATCCACAAGATCATGCTATGAGTCAGGGAGATTCCGATCCCCACTAGGAGACCGTCGGTGTCCCCCATTCTGTATATCTGAGGGTTATACAGTCTGCCGGAAAATAGTGGGAGCTAATCTTGATTAAAGTCCTAATCTAGATTTAATTATTATTATGAACATCTCCTAATTGTGTTTACATTTCCTTTATAGGCAAAAATGTCGTCAGGTAACCCACTCCGTGGCATACTGGATGCCAACAGATTGACAGGCCCGAACTACTCGGATTGGCTCAGAAACCTGGAGATTGTCCTCAGGTCTGAGCGCATTGCCTATGTCCTGGAGGGTGAGATCCCAGCTGAACCACCCCTTGATGCACCTGAAGGGGAAACGCTTGAGTTTGCGAAGTGGAAGGAGGATTCCACTCTGGCCCAATGCTACATGCTTGCCTCAATGAGCAATGAGTTGCAAAGGCAGCATGAGAACATGGATGCTAGATCCATCATGTAGCACTTGCAAGAGCTCTTTGAAGAGCAGAGCAGGGTGGAGAGATATGAGATATCCAAGGCCCTGTTCAGAGCTCGCATGGCAGAGGGGTCTTCAGTACAGACTCATGTGCTGAAGATGATAGAGTGGATTGAGAGACTCGAGGGGCTTGGTTTTCCTCTTCACAAGGAACTAAGCACGGACCTCATTCTCCAGTCACTTCCAGATTCATATTCCCCATTCATTGTGAACTTCACAATGAACAAGTTTGAGGTGAGTTTAGCTGAGATGCTCAACATGCTGAAGACTACTGAGGGCAACCTTAAGAAGGAAAAGCCCACTGTTCTCATGGTTGGAAAGTCCAACAAGAAGAGGAGAGCAGGGCAAGCCTTTAAGAAAGGCAATGCAAAGAAGCAGCCTAAGCAGAAACAAAAGAAGGACATAAGCAAAGGAGAAGAAAAGGGCGAGTGCTTCCACTGCAAGAAAAAGGGGCACTGGAAAAGAAATTGCAAGGACTATCTTGCAATGAAGGCTCAGGAGAAGCAGAAGCTTGGCGAAGCTTCAGGTATCTATATGATAGATCTTCACTTGTCTATTAGAGATTCTACATCTTGGGTTTTAGACACTGGATGTGCTTCTCATATCTGCAATGATATGCAGGTGCTGACAAGTAGAAGGAAGCTGAGCAAGGGCGAGGTGAACTTGAGGCTTGGAAACGACACAAGTGTTGGTGCACACACTGTGGGGACAGTGAAGCTCAAGTTACCTTCTGAAGATTTGCTTTTATTAGATGATTGCTACTATGTGCCTAGTATCATTAAGAACATTATTTCTGTTTCTTGTTTAGACAAAATTGGATACATGTTTACCATTGAGAACAATAGGTGTTCAGTTTATTTGAGAAATAAACTAGTTGCTTTAGCAAGTTTGGTGAATGGTTTGTATCTGCTTGATGTCTCTTATGAAAATCTCCATGTTGATGTTTCTCCTGAGAGAAGTAAGAATAGTGTGAACACTGCCTACTTATGGCATTGTAGGCTTGGTCACATTGGCGAGAATAGGCTTCAAAAGTTGCCTAAGAATGGATACTTAGATCCATTTGATTATGAATCATATGCAACTTGTGAATCCTGTTTAATGGGTAAGTTGACAAAATCTCCATTTAGTGGACATGGAGATAGGGCCAAGGACATATTGGAACTAATACATTCGGATGTATGTGGTCCAATGTCTACCCAAGCCAAGGGTGGCCACTCATACTTCATTACATTCACGGATGACTACTCAAGGTTCGGATTTGTTTACTTAATGAAGTACAAATCTGAAGCTTTTGGGAAATTCCAAGAATTTAAGAATGAAGTTGAGAAACAAACTGAAAAAAGTATTAAAATCCTACGGTCAGACCGAGGAGGTGAATACTTGAGTACAAAGTTCACACAATTCTTAAAGGACAATGGTATCCTTTCTCAATGGACTCCTCCTTATACACCACAGATGAATGGTGTATCAGAAAGGAGAAATCGTACCTTGTTGGACATGGTGCGATCCATGATGAGCCGTTCACAGTTACCAGTTTCCTTATGGGGATATGCGCTAGAGTCAGCGACATATCTGCTGAACAGGGTTCCCAGTAAATCTGTGTCTTCCACTCCATATGAAATATGGAAGGGTAGAAAGCCTGATTTTAAACATGTTAAAATCTGGGGCTGTCCTGCCCACGTGAGGAGACATGACCCAGATAAACTGGAATCCAGAACCGATAAGTGCAGGTTTGTTGGATACCCAAAAGAAACATTTGGGTACTACTTTTACCATCCTGGTGAACAAAGAGTGTTTGTTGCCAGGAGAGCTATCTTCTTGGAAGAGGAGTACCTTACCCAAGAGGACAGTGGGAGTAAGGTAGACCTAGAAGAGGTTCTAGATCCACAGACTGTGCAAAGTCCACCAGGTGAAACATCGGTTCCGAAACCTATTCAGGAATATACACACATTCAGCGTAGGTCTGGTAGAGTACCTAGACAGCCTGAAAGATATGTTGGACATATTAGTGAAGGCATGTCTTATGATGAGGATGATGATCCAAAGACCTACCAAGAGGCTGTTGATTGTCCTCAGTCAGGGAAATGGCAAGATGCCATGAATTCTGAGATGCAGTCCATGTACACCAACCAAGTTTGGAACTTGGTAGACTTGCCCGAAGGTATTGTACCTATTGGGTGCAAGTGGATCTTTAAGAGAAAGATCGGTGCAGATGGACAGATCGACACTTATAAGGCAAGGTTGGTGGCAAAGGGGTATCGTCAAAGGAAAGGAATTGACTATGACGAAACTTTCTCACCAGTTGCCATGATAAAGTCGATCAGAATTCTTCTTGTCATTGCTGCATACTTTGATTACGAGATCTGGCAGATGGATGTAAAAACCGCTTTCCTTAATGGTAACATTGAGGAGGAAGTGTATATGATACAACCTGAGGGTTTTACATCTAAAGAGTGTCCAGACAAAGTATGCAAGCTTCAAAGATCCATCTATGGATTGAAGCAAGCTTCTCGTAGTTGGAACATAAGGTTTGATGAGGCTATCAAATCTTATGACTTCATTAAGAATGAAGATGAACCATGTGTGTATAAGAAAATCAGTGGGAGTGCTGTCACTTTTCTCATACTTTACGTTGATGACATCTTACTCATTGGGAATGATGTAGGGATGTTATCATGAGTAAAGGTTTGGTTGTCAAAGAACTTCTCCATGAAGGATTTGGGAGAAGCATCCTACGTATTAGGAATACGTATCTATAGAGATAGATATAAGAGGATGCTTGGCTTGACCCAATCCATGTACATAGATACCATTGTCAAAAGGTTTGGCATGGAAAATTCCAAGAGAGGTCTCATACCAATGAGACATGGGATTAATCTCTCTAAGGAGCAGTCTCCTAAGACTCCTGAAGAGAGGGCAGCCATGGATAGAGTCCCCTATGCTTCGGCTATAGGGTCTATCATGTATGCCATGCTATGTACATGGCCTGATGTGACATTTGCTCTAAGTGTTACGAGCAGATATCAGGCAAATCTAGGTGAAACACACTGGATGGCTGCGAAATGTATCCTTAAGTACTTGAGATGGACTAAGGATATATTTCTGGTCTATGGAGGAGGGGACTTGAAACTTCGGGCATATACTGACTCGAGTTTCCAGTCAGACCCAGATGATAGCAAGTCTACATCTGGGTTTGTGTTCACTTTGAACGGGGGTGCAGTGAGCTGGAAGAGTTCCAAGCAAGAAACCACTACAGACTCGATGACAGAAGCTGAGTACATTGCTGCAGCTGAAGCCGCCAAGGAGGCCGTGTGGATGAAGAAGTTCATCACCGACCTTGGTGTGGTGCCAGGTGACTCTGATCCAATCCCATTGCTGTGTGACAACAATGGGGCCATTGCGCAAGCGAAAGAGCCGCGGTCTCATCAGAAGTCGAAGCATATTTTGAGGCGATTTCACCTGATCAGGGAGATAATCACTAGAGGAGATGTACTGGTGGAAAGAGTTCCTTCAGTCGACAACATTGCAGATCCATTGACGAAGCCTCTGTCTCAAATTGTGTTTGAGCACCACCTAGAGTCTATGGGTTTAAGACATAAAGGTGATTGGCTTTAGTCCAAGTGGGAGATTGTTAGTTATGGATGTCCTCAAGCCAATCATAACTTGTACAATCTTGTTCTTTGATAATAATAATAAGGCTTTATATTCATTATGTGTATTTCGTTTATCGTTTCATTATGAAGTCCATGAATATGCGCAATGGATATTAATTATGATGAGATCATAACAATGAGATTAATATCCTTTAAACGTATATTCTTAATTGTTCCTAGTCGGAGGATATCCGAGAAGGACATCGGATATCCGGTTAGGCTAGTACAAGTTGCACCTACTCATATGATGAGGGTGGCTGGTCTCATAGTCACTTGTGTGGGGACACTAAGGTGAATCTGTAGGTGCTCATTGGAGAATGAGTTCACTGAACTGATCCGTTATGAATCGCTGGATGGTAATATTACCTTACTGTCAACCAGCTAGATTCATTGTCACAGTGGCGTGATTGGTCCTTGGACCTGAGACACCAAGGACACCTTGTTGGTGGACTTATGGGTTTTGACCTTGACTTATAGATCTCTAGCCATGAGGTCTTAATCAGTTAAGTGATCAGATCTAGCGGAATACCTTCGAAGGTGATTGTGTGGTCAATATGGGATCGCTCGCTCTCGGTAATAGGAGAGTGAATGCTTTACGGAAGGATGCCTGATAGTCCCTGGCCAGGGCAAGACTACTTATCAGAAAAGGAGTTTTCTGATATAGTTATGCGGCATCTAAACCGAGTGAGTGTGAAATTTAGGGTTTGACAGTTGACCATACCCTAAGTGCACTCGGGAGCATTGTACGAGCGAAGGATTATAGTCACATGGTAACTGATGATACAAAAGGTTCCTTGAATGGGTTGCTGAACCCCAATGCTTTCCAAGATCAAGTGGTGTTGCTTGGCACCCAACTTGATTGGAAGCCCGGTCAATTATCGTGAGACGATAATTGATTATGTAATTAATTAATATGAGATGTTAATTAATTACCATAAGTCAATAAAGAGTTATTGAGCTTAATGGGCTGAAAACTGGACTAACAGTTGGGCCTAGAGGGTCACACGCATAAGAGTTCCGAACAGACTGGGCAAGGTGTTCTTTATAGACAATGACTGGGTTTTATGAAAAACCGCGGTGTCTATAAATATACGCTGAGAGTTAAACCCTGGGCCAAGCTCCAGGCTTAACCTTGGCCGCCCCCCTCCTCTCTCTCTCCCAGGGCGCCCCCCACCCTCTCTCTCCTCTCTTCGGCAGATGGTGGAGCTGAGATCCGGGAGACGCGTGGAGAACGAGGAGATCCCGTCTGCGTCCGGAGCTCGCGTGGATACGTTTAGAGGCCGGACACTTGAACGGCTTGAAGCACCGGCGCCTCCTGCGCCACCTCCTCCCCGGATTCGGGAGTTACGCAACCCCGCAAAGGTAAAGATGAGATCTGCCTGTGCGTGGTTTTCTCCATTTTTGGTCGATCCGACCACCAGCAACGATATCTATCTGTGGAAATCGCGTTTCCGCTGCGCCCCGTTCATTTCCTTACATAAGCAGGGTAGAATGCCTTCCTTTTTGCAGTTTATTTTCAGAGAATACCACTCTGGCCGCATTTCCTCCCAAGTTTTGGCTCCACTCATTTCTGAGTGTGAGATGCTTTCTCCCACCGTATGGGAAATGCTCTACAAGGAACCCCATCTTCAGTTGCAAGCCATCAACAGTTCCTTGATCCGTCAAGCTAAGCCTATTCTATCAGCCGAAGCCTTCTTAGATCTCAACTCCATAAATCCCATTCAAGAGATCTCTGTTCAGTGGGCAGCCAGATATACTGCCTTCTATGCCTTAAAGAAGGATCTTCTTGATCAGAAGATTTTCTATCCAATCTCTCTGGATAGATTTCTCCATCGTGCCAGTTTTGGAAAAAGCACCTACTTCAGATTCATACTGAACAGAGATCAGTATGGAGAATTTCTGGAAGAGCAGCGGCAGCTATACATTCAGAGGATCACTCCAGCCATGGGTTCTTCCTTCTCAATTGCTCCTGGTGTTTTCCACCAGACTTTTGAAGATATGGAGATCAAGGCATGGGCTGTCATTTCCCAGCATGCCTCTCTTTTGTCTCCGTTGTATTATCTTACTCCTAATTAATCCAAAGCTTTCTCTCTTCTTTGTCTCATAGACTATCTTTTTGCTTATTGACAAAAAGGGGGAGAAGACTAAAGCAACTCTGAAAAACATGTATGTTTCATTTATGCTGTTTAGTATATTTTGTCATCATCAAAAAGGGGGAGATTGATGACCAAACTTTCCCCATATAAATTAATTCACTTATTTATATATTAATTTTGATGATTAACAAAACAATACTAATGAATTACTTGAGCCTTGAGGAAAGGAAATAAAAGTAAAAGGAAGTTCAAGACAATAAGGTAAAACTCTCACCTCATATTCCTTCCTAAGTCATTGCATCGACTTCTTTATACACCGTATCGATTTGCTCATCGCAACGATTTCTTAAGTTGTCATAACGATTTCTTAAGAACTCGCAACAACCTGCTCGCCGTAACGATTTCTTAAGTTGTCATAACGATTTCTTAAGACACCGTAACGATTTGCTCGTCGCAACGATTTCTTAAGTTGTCATAACGATTTCTTAAGACACCGTAACGATTTGCTCGTCGCAACGATTTCTTAAGTTGTCATAACAATTTCTTAAGACCTCGTAACGATTTGCTCGTCGCAACGATTTCTTAAGTTGTCATAACGACTTCTTTGGAAGTCGCAATGACTTGCTCGCCGTAACGATTTCTTAAGTTGTCATAACGATTTCTTTAGAGCTCATAACGACTTGCTCGTCACAACGATTTTATAAGTTGTCGTAACGATTTCTTTAGAACTCGCAACGACTTGCCTTTTGCTAAGTGTTTCATATCGATTTCTTCAGAAACACAACGACTTGAATCTCATAACGATTTCTGAAGAATTCATAAAGATTCTCTTTTGATCATAACGATTTCATAAGTCATAAAGGCATCAGCTTTGTTTATAACGATTTCATAAGTGCTTATAACGATTTCATTATTATGACTTAATGGCTCTCTGTCATAACAATTTGCCTATCTTATAACGATTTCATAAGTCATAAAGGCATCAGCTTTGTTTATAACGATTTCGTAAGTGCTTATAACGATTTCATTATTATGATTTAATGGTTCTCTGTCATAACGATTTGCCTATCAACTTATAACGATTTCATAAGTCATAAAGGCATCAGCTTTGTTTAAATCGATTTTATCAATATTCTTTAATATACGTTGAATAGTCAAAGTCGTGTCTCGCATGTTTGACTGCTATGTATTCAATGCACTCTGAACGTATCTCTCATGCATGCAGATGATATCTTCCACTATTGTGCTATTCTGTCTACATTTTTATTTTGACAGAAAGGAGCTTTGCTAAATCTAGCAATATCTTTTCCAATTGTGACTGACAAAGTCTCCTATTTATTGTTGATATGCTTGCAGATACTTGACAAGATTTATCTGTACAATGTTGGACACAAAAGATACAAGATATCAAACATTTCCTTGACGTGTACTAAAGGATCAAAGACTGAAGATCAGAAGCTTCCTTGCAGACCAGTCTAACGTACACCAGAATGAGAGACAACGGTTCTTTAACGTTCAAATTTCAAGTAGAAGCTTAAATACAAGACTTCAAGACTGAGAAGGATATACTCTTGAAGAGAACAACATTCGGTGATAGAGAATAGCCAATCCTTCAGATCTTCAGTAGTTGAAAACAAGAGCGAAGCACTCCATTCCAATAGATCTCAGCTCTTTAGCTCTCTGTGTTGTAAAAGAAATTCCTGTGAGAGTTAGTGAAGTCTTTTGAGAGAAACCAGTGTTAAAATCCTTTCTCTCTTGAGGCTTATTTGCTTCAGACTATAGCTGTTTGAGCTAGTTCCTGAAGCCTATTCTTGTGCTTACTTTTATTAGTTTTATTCCCTTCTGTGTGAAGGAAGACCTGGTGGTATGCAGGGTGGTTGTATTCCCTTCTGTGTGAAGGAAGACCTGGTCGTATCCAGGGTGGTTGTTTTCCCTTCAGGTTGAAGGAAGACCGGTTGTGGCTGGGTGTAAGGATCCGTGAGGGGGATAGTACCCTTGATAGTGATATCCTGAGGTATTGCTCAGGGACTAGACGTAGGTCTCCTGTGGATAGGAGTTCCGAACCAGGATAAAATCCTTGTGTCTTGTGGTTGTGTTTTGTGTGTTTGCTGTTTCATTTCCTCTAACTCTAACCTTCGTTTAAGTTGTTGTGTAATCTTATTAGTGAACAGGTTTCAATCAAAGATCAATTTTTTAATAACCCATTCACCCCCCCTCTGGGCTAGCTAGCTGGGCAACAGTTCTCACTTAAGAAATCGATGTGAGAGCGAATCATTGTTCTCACTTAAGAAATTGATGTGAGAGCGAATTGTTGTTCTCACTTAAGAAATCGTTGTGAGAGCAAATCGTTGTTCTCACTTAAGAAATCGATGTGAGACCAAATCGTTGTTCTCACTTAAGAAATTGATGTGAGAGCGAATCATTGTGAGATCGATGCGATCACTTTGCGAATCGTTATGCTTTCTCGAAATCGACCAGACACTTATGAAATCGTTATGATACCCAAAACGATAGAACATATAGCGAATCCTTATGTGTATGAAATCGTTAGGATAGTAAGGAAATCGTTATGAATCTATTGAAATCGTTATGATAGAAGAGGAAGTCGTTACAACATACAAAAAATCGATGTGTACTTAGAGAAATTTCATGCTTTGAACTTACATTGCTACAGAGTAAATGATACTTACCCATTTAGCTTGTTATTCCTTGTTTCATTTCCTGTACTCAAATCTTATAGAAATTATGTTAGATTAAACTTTATTATAGTTTTGTTAATCACCAAAATAAATATGTAATTAATTTAAATTACATGGGGATAAACTGATCATCACTTTCCTACCAGATTAGGAGAAAAATAGATAAGATAAAATGATAGACTTTATTTTTTAATATGTATATATACGTATAATTTTATATATATATATATATATGTTTTATATTTTGTCAAAATTAAGTATGCGCATAATACACATCACATCTATATGTATAATGAGTACTATTACTCTATACATATAAAGGGCCGATTTACATGATACACATCACATCACATCTATTACTTAATCTCCTCCCCAAACTGGCCCTTTATATGTATAGAGTAATAGTACTCACTATATATATAGATGTGATGTGTATTATGCGGGAGTCGAGGGAGTCTAAATCAGGCCTCCAGTTAGGATTTAACAGGATATTTAGATTTAAGTTTATGTCATTAATCTATCAGTGTGGGGGGGTTTGGGGGGGGGGGGGGGGGGGGGGGGGTTATACGAGTCCAAAAAATGAATTAAGAGTCTATTCATAGTGCAAGTAATTTCAACATGGTCGAAGAGTCAAACTGGACATGTGGAATCCAATGGAGTCCAAATTAGACTCTCAATTTGGATTTCGCGGAGGTATTTAGATTTAGATTTATAGCTCATTAATCTAACAGTTTGAGATCTACATGGGTCCAAAAATAGAATTAACAGTCTCTTCATTGCGCAGATAATTTCAACATAGTTAGAGAGTCAAACTGGGCATGTGAGAGCTAAGGGTGCCCAAATCAGACCCCCAGTTAGGATTTGGCGGGGATATTTAGATTTAAGTTTATGTCATTAATCTATTAGTGTTTAATGAGGTTATATCGGTCTAAAAATTGAATTAAATGTCTATTCATAGTGCAAACAATTTCAACATAATCAAAGTGTCAAACTGGATATTTGAGAATTGACGGAGTACAAATCAGACTCTTGATTTGGATTTGGCATGAGTATTTAGATTTAGTTTATAGTTCATTAATCCATTAGTTTGGGGGTTACACATGTCTGAAAATAGAATTAAGTGTCTGATCATAGTGTAGACAATTTGAACATGTAGAAAGAGTCAAACTGGACATGTGGGAGTTGATAGAGTTCAAATCGGACTCTGGGTTAGAATTTGGCAGGAGTATTTAGGTTTAAGTTTATATTTGTTAATAAAATGATCTCCTATTTCTTTTTCATATTCATACATGTCTAATAATTATTTTTTGCATGGAGGCCATTGGAGAATAGGCTAGTTGCGATGCAGATGGTGACGACCACAAGACACATCTTGCAGACGATTGGGAGTCTCATAATTTGACTTTCCATTCTCATCTTCTTCATTATCTATGTAAACACTTTTGTGACTTGTTGGCAAAAATTTAATAGATATTTGAATTAGTGTGAACTATTTAAAGTTTACTTAATTACTTATGTGATTTTGTTATGTTTGAATGGTGATTGTGTCATATTTATTTTCTAGTTAATTGTCATATGAAAAATGTATATAGGTGTAAAATATATATATATATATTTAAAATATATTATTATAATATTTTTATTTATTTAGCAACGGAATAGCGACGGATAGGACTATTCCCCATCGCAGCCAACTACAAATTTACAACAGCTAAATTTGCCGCTAACATCCATCGCTGTTTTAGGGACAGAGTTACGATGGACTGTCTCCGGCACTACATTAACGGCAGGTCCATGTCCGTCGCTAATCAGTTGCTAAATTAGCGACGGATTCGTGATGGAAATTAGCCACCGCGATATTAATTCTCGTCTAAATTAGTGAAATATTTAGCGACAACAGTTAGCAGTCGCTAATCTGTAGCTATTAGCAACGACATACCTACCCCCTAACCCACCCCTAATTAGCATCCAATATATAGTTGTGGACTAGTTTCGTCGCTATCTTGTCGCTAGACTCTCTAGCGATAGAATAGTGATGGAACTAGCCTGTCGCTAAACTATCTTTTTTTTGTAGTGTTCATTTCATGAAGAGACAATAACCCACTTGTAGCAATAGGTATTCTCTTTTGCCAAGGAAAAATCGCAGCTTGCTCAGCAAACCTTCTCTTCGCACACGAAGGGGTACAAACTTGAAAAAAAAATCGGTTTATACAGAAAGCCCCTAGAAAGAGCTTACATAAAATAATTAAGAGCTTGATTTGAAACATAGTCTAAGAGTACAGAAAGAACAAATGCAAGAACAACCCTCTCAAACTTTTACAACTTCTCTCTCAGGCAAGAAATGAGCTAAAGCTACTAGGAGAGAGCAAGCGATGATGAGCACGAATGGCAAAAAATCAAGTTTGTTGGTCGTCTATGCATTTTCTCGCTACCTTCTGCGATGCCAATGTGCTTCTATTTATCTTCTCTTCTCGCAAAATATCCATTGACGTGTTCATTGTATCTCATTTCTATGCAGTCATGACAGGTTTGTTTATCATTGTAAGAGTGTGTGCCTACCGGAAACTTGCATGCATTAAATGCTTGGATAGAGAGAGAGAACATAGGGATATCATCAGTGTTAGTCAACATCTTGTCAAAGAGCAAGTGCAACAAGATGTTGTACTAGAATAGGTATGTCCATTATGTCACCATTTAAAGCGTTAGAAGACTTGTCACGTAAATGGTAAGTAGTAAAGGACATTTACCAAAAGAGCTTTATTCAGTACGCAACAATATATAGATGCATTCAAAGAGCTGTTCTGGAAAGATATACTTGATGGCGGGAGATTTTGAAATGCACACGTAAAAATAAATCACTTAAAGCTTAAGAGTGATTTACATGAGACCACAATTATAGATGATTAGACATAGTGAAATAAACTGTGATAGCAATTTAGTAATCAACGCTTGTTAAAATAAAGTGTGCAAGTCAGAGTTTCACTAAAAAGATAATCGATGCATGCACAGATCAATCAAAATGATGTTACATGCTATATGTTATTAACTACATAAATTGCAAATGACAAATGTAAATGGTATATTGCAAATGTTATTATTCGAAGATGTTGACTCATTTTATATAAGCTGATTCATAAGAATTGTGATCATGTGCTACAACTTAACATTTGATTTCCTTAGGCATGTTTAATGTAGTTTCATACTATATCATATGAATAATGAATGCTAAATGTTAAATGAAGTAGAAGGTATGATTAGGAATGAAATATATATACCATGCTATGTGTTTAGAAATATGAATATCATGTTTTAGAGGTTAGCTATATGTGTAGATCTTGAACTATTTGTCTTAGTTTGCTGCTGAGTCTTGTGGACTCACACTTGATTAACATTTCAGGAGACGCTGAGGACATTGGCACCGAGGAGTTAGTACATTCTGACTCTATGCATGAGGACGTAGTTGGATAGTGTGTGTTTGAGAGTGATCTTGTATGTGAGAAAATAATTGTAATTTGACAATGTTTATATCCTTATTTATGGACTTTATTATGTAATTTGAGATATTTACTTCTGTATGCTTTAGACTTGGTATTTGAATACAATGTGGATGGAAATTTATTATTTTGCTGTGACAGTTGTTGTAATTTATGTATAACTCTACCAGGACCGATATTGTGGGTTGTGTTCTCACTGTAGTGCAACCCCTTGAATATGATGTGAGTTGTTACAACAGTACTGGATTTAAGAGGGGCATTATAGTATATGTGTTCCGACTACTGAAGACTCACTCCGACTACTAACCAGTCGAGGTTATGCAATCGATTACTGAAGAAGTTTCATACTGAAAGGTGTTATATCTCCCAATTAGTGAATTATACATAAGTTATGTTCCGATTAATGACCAAATGTTCACTTGTCATACCGATTGGTGTTATATCTTACGATTAGTGAACTATACATAAGTCATGTTCTGATTACTAACCAAATGTTCACTTATCATATCGATTGGTGATATATTCTTTCGATTGGTGAACAAAGGTTAAGTTATCTTCTGATTACTGTTATATCTTCTCTTTGACTCTTGTCTATTCGAAATGCTTTATCAATTGCTTTGAGTTTTCTAAGTGTTTGAGAGCCAAAGTCTATCTTCAACTTCTCTTAAAGAGAGTAAGAGCTGAAGTTCATATTTTTCATTTCTCTCTCTTTTTTCTAAAAATATTATTATATTAAAAGGACAGAGGTGATTTGTCATATCAGTTCAGGATCTCTACTATTTGTATCTTTTAAACTAACAAGGCTTTGAGCTGTTTGGGAAAGTCTTTTGTAGATAGCTTTTGCATGTCAAATGTAAACCATATCTACTTTTAGATGCAAGTCAGATCTTATACCAATAAGGTTATATACCTTTTTGGGACAAAAAGGTGTCAGTATTGCATTGCTTGTAATTCCTTATGTCCAGCATATTATCTACTACCTTTCCAAACTCAAGAAGAAGAAAGTGTTTTGCATGGTTTTGATACAAGCAGATATCCAACGTGTCATGCTATAGAAGCACGCATGTTATCCCTAAACATAAACAAAGATGATCATTAGACATAAGACATGTAAACATTACTCTCAAGCCATCCTCTCAAGACCAGACATTCACATTTCTAATGGCTAGATTCAAACGGGCAGCTGAAGACATTGAAGAGTAAAGACTTTATATAAAGCAGTCGTAGCCCTAGAAGAAAGACATGAGATAGACAAAGATATACACGAATGATAGAGAGATTACATGTGAAGAAACCAAGCTCATCTGTTCAAGCCTTCAACTAGTCTTCAACTATGTGGACACTTTTAAGATTATTTTTCTAGTCCATAAAAAGTTAGAAAGAGAAGAGTGCCTTCTGTCGTTGTCATCCTAGCTCTCTTTCTATCTATGTTTGCTCATTCTCTGAGCAGCACCTATTGTGCAACCATTAGTGTTTGTAACCCACATGGGGTTTGTTCTCTGTTGTTACCCTTTGGTAGAAGAGAGGGCCTAATTGCTGTAGGAGGTTGTATGCCCCTTTAGTGAAGGGAAAACTTGCTTAGGAGCAAGTGTTGTATGCCACTTTGGTGAAGGGAAGACTTGCTTTGGAGCAAGTGGTGTATGCCCCTCTATAAAGGGAAGACGAATGTTGCTTGGTGGTTAGTTGAAAATCCCAAGAGTTACTTGGGAGCTAGATGTAGGACTCCTGTTTGAAAGGAGATCCGAACCAGGATAAATCATTTGTCTTTTGTGTGTGATTGCTTTCGCTACTCTTATTGTTATTGCACACATCACACTAACTGCTAACAACACCTTGAGTATTTTTAGAACTAATTATTATTTGTAGATCATTTCAAAGATATTCCTATTCAATCCTCTCTAGGATATCTCAGCTCCGTTTTGATCCAACACTATCTTCATGGGTTGAAGTTTTCATGATTAGCCGAAGTCTATCTCTGACTAATGATGACCTACATCATAAGTTGAAGCTTTCATGTATTGAGAAGTCAAAATTTCTACTACTTTCATGAGTCGAAGTTTTCATGTTATTCATAAGTCAAAAATTTTGTTGTCTTCACAAGTTGAAGTTTTGACGTCATTCATAAGTCAAAGTTTTCATGTTCTTCACGAGTCAAAGTCTATATTCGACTAATGAAGACTTGCTTCACAAGTCAAAGTGCACGTGTTTCATAAGTTGAAGTCCATTATAAGTCTACGTTTGTCATAATTTGATTATGCAGGGTTTCTCTGAGGGCCAGGATCTCTTGACTATTAGTGGTGGTGGTCTACCTGGCCTTCCCAGACTTCTAGTGGACTCAGCTAGATGAGATGGAGTTTGATCTAGTACTGAGGATGGAGAGGGTGAGGTCTGATGTGTCCCTCATTCAGGCATTGAAGATCATGTGGTACAACGAGGCAACAACATTCATATTCCCTTGGTGGCATATGATCCCCAATCTGGAGGAAATGGCCAGCATCAATGGGTTGAGAGTGTATGGGCGACCCATGACAGGAGCGACCTACCCTTTCTATAGGCAGATTGTCAGAAGGTTGCAAGGATTGGATGTGGAGAGGAGATCCTCTCTAGTCCCATGGGTAGCACTACAGGAGAGCCTAGAGACAGCGGAGGATCACCTAACCAGACTTCTGGAGGGTTGCAGGGAGGTGTTGGAAGAGGAGCCTCAAGCCTAGGAAGATCTGGACTTGTGTTGCTTCCTCATCTTCTTCCTCGGTAGGCTTCTATTTGCCATGAGGGGTGACATAGTCCATTGTCGATTCTTGCCCCTGTTGGAGGACCTAGACACCGTGAGAGATTATGCATGGGGTGCTGCACTTCTGGCCCACCTCTTTCATAGTCTAGGTACCTTGGACAGGCAGACAGCAGTCGTCGGCTTCTTCCCATCTCTACAGGTACATGACCCTTCTCTACTTTTCTAATTCAATTACATTCTCGTACTAACAACGTGATTTTATGTAGGTCTAGACATACCTCTGCCTCCCTTCCCTAAGAAGTAGTGTGCTCGAGACACTAGGATTGCTGCTTCTTGTGAGGAGGTGGGTGATGTGCTGGGATGCCCACCCGTTGAAGGAGTAGCTGAGCACCATCCATGATCTCATTGACACCTACCCACTAGTTCAGATAAATGCTAGCCCTTTCATCCCATGTTTGCCATTTTCATAGCAACTGACCATTAATGGATGTGTCTTGCTTTCTACAGGCGGTGTGTCAGCCCTATCTAAGGGAGGCCGATGATGAGCAGTCATGGTTGGAGCATGCCCACCCCTACTTCTTTGGAGAGATCTGACTACATGCTCTAAACTTGGTGGTGCCTTTCCACCTATGGTTGACCTAAAGGTCCCTAGGGTTGTACCAAGACGTCATGTAATTCCTAAGCTAGGACAGCATGCCGAGACTAGGGAGGAGGTTTCAGGGACTCCATGATACGATCGATTGGCATGAGCATACACAACATAGGTCGAGGACTGAAACTGCCTCGATAGAGGAGTCTCTCAGAGGTCGGGAGTGATGAGACGTACCTATGGTCCTTCTCATTGAAGTAAGGGGTGAGGGTCTACAGAGGTGCCTGGTGACAGGAAGGACCTACCCCTGAGCATTCTAGCATTCGGCTACTTGTTTGATCATGGATTAACTTTCATGTTATTGCAGGCAGACCAGGCCATACAGATAGCTGAGTTCCGAGTCCTCTTGCACTCTATCGTGCAAGACTGGGACACAGCTAGACAGGATGCCGACTAGTTGGTGAGTACCTATTCAAACTTTAGTACTACCTCTATCTTATGTATGTGCAGCATGTAGAGTTGGATCTTGTGAGGGCGTCATAGAGTGGTGCATCCTCATCGCAGGGGTTGGTAGGAGATGGTCAGCTAGGACTTGCAAAGCAACTAGCTGGCGCCATTAAGAGGGTAGAGGATGCAGAGGCCACCTCTAGGAGAGAGTAACTATAGCAAACTCAGAGTGATCCCTATGACATCAACTTAGTGAATTGATGGGTTTGTATATTACAGCTTATTGAGCTAGAGGGTACCATCACCCAGTGGCACCTCTAGGAAGAAATGGCCGTAACAGTGGTGAAGTAGTGGCAACAGTAGGTCACTGCTGAGGCAGGGCATGCTGCGGACTTGGCACGGGAGGTGCAGACACTATAGCTTCGAGGGTCTGCAATTGACTAGGAGGAGCTTACCTGACTACACACGGTGACAGCTGTATAGCAGGGTCACATCTCCAAGTTCTAAGAGATACTGGTGATGTTCAACAAAAGCAGGAGTGTGGCAAGCAAGCCCTCCGTCTTTTAGTATCTAGTGGGTTCCTCTAGCCGTAGGAGGAATGAGGAGGAGGAGAGACGCCTCTAGGGTGAGGTGAGTGCTAAGGGGAGTAGGGGCATGCCGCCCCCACTTGATAAGCGAGAGAGATACGGGGAGAGTGGAGGTGGACAGTGAGATATCATGTGAGCCACCTCCCCTTTATCAATGTACATGATGTTCATATAGTAGATCTATCTTGTTCATTTGGGTGCCAAAAGTGTTTGAAATTAAGTATGAATGATTGTGATTGGCACGAGTGAGAGGTGAGGTTTAGAGAGATGCACTGAGTACTTGGGTGCTTTGCTCATTCCTTCTATTCCTGCACACTCAACACACAAGGTTAGATATGTTCTTTGACTTATCTTGTTGTCTTAAAGATAAGCCCCCTCGACCCTAACTAAATAATGGTCATGGGGTTGAGCCTTAAATAAGCTCGACATTTGAAACTACTTTTAATGTGATAAATTACCGATTAAAGAGAACAAATACTTTTTATATTAAAATATAAATCTATATCAAAAAGAGAAAAAAATTAATGATAGGGCCCGTAATTTCACACTGTAGAACAATAACCTACAAGGTGAGATAAGTAGTTTTTGGAAGATTTTTTTTTTCTGGGAACATGCTTATTTTGTACTTGTGAATGACTTGCTTGTATTGTTTCAAGTGTTAAGCCCGAGTCTTCTTTAATTGTTGTTCTCTTTGGAGATCAACGCCAAGCTAGGTTCTTCTTATGTTTACCACGAGTAGAGGAGCAAATGGTACATGCCTTAGTAGGTACTACTAGTTTTCGAGATTCTTATTAGTTGGTTTCATCTACTACCTACTCCCACCTATGCCCCACTTCTCTGTAGATCTAGGGTTAGTATTGGTCTCATCCCTGGAAATCGCTTGAGTTTTCGTCACCTTTGGAGAAGGTAGTTTCATCGCTGTGTTTTCGCAGCAGACCCTTCCCTTTCCTACTGCATTTGTATTTCAACATCCTCCAATTCTTCCATCCCATTCCTCTGTAGGCCCGTCATTTTTTCCTAGCAATCTTGTGGGCCTTTACTTCAACTCATCCCCTTTGATTTCATCTCCCATTCCCTATTCTGGATCACCCATTATATTGCAATGTCTTTCAATCTCCATCCATCCCTACTTCACCACACATGTCGTCTTCTTCGTACTTTCCCCCTCTGTTGTGTATTTTCCACTCACTCCTCCTCCTCGGCCTCTCTCTCCCTCCCCCTCATATTGGTATCTCTCTCTTGCCTCACCTCCCCACTACCCCCTTGTCCTCCACTTCTATAGCATCTTCCCTTGCCACCTTAGCGGCTATTTCCTCATCCCGTCATACCATAAGCCGTAGTTTCGCCCCAACCTTGCCCTCCTTCGATACACAAAACCATGTTGGATCTCTTTGTTTGATGTTGTTTAACTATGATCCATACAATTTTAAATACCTTGCTTCAGTCATATCTAACACAATATTTCATGTTTAACTTAGAGAAAAAGGTGTTATGAGGTCAGTGGTGTCGACACAAATTTGTTAGAGTGTCGACACAAGGAGCAATTCCAATGAAGAAATTCAAGAAGTAAAGCCAGTTGTGTTAACACAGGTCCCTCATGTGTCGACACATCCTTTGCTCTCAGAAAGCAGATAGAAGAAAAGAAGTCAGTGGTGTCGACACACTTCTGTCAGGGTGTCGAAAAAGGAGGCTTCCCAGAGAGCCATATTTTTTTAATACAGTCAGGTGTGTCAACACAAGTCAGGTATGTGTTGACATAGATTAACTTCAAGTGTTAACAGAGTAGCTAGCAAGGATCATGTGTCGACACATAACTTGATTATGTCAACACACTTCGAATGATGATCCAGAATCTGAAATCTTGAACACGTGTCAGATTTTGATCCAAGAACTTTTGAGCAGGAATTCTATGCCCCCAAACTCTAAGGTACCACATGGATACATGGGACTATAAATGTCCATGATCCTCAGAATTTTGGGGTAACACACATCAGTCCTTCATCTCCTAGAAGCAGAAAGCGGCAGCTAGAGAGCGGTTTCATCTGAAGGTTGCTGCTGCTCCAGATATGAAGAATTGGAGATCCAGTTGTTGTAAGTGATCAAAGTCAAGTTGAATTCTCAGATTCAGGAGTCTACATCATCAGGCTGAAGCTAGAATTCAGAAGTTTTAGTTGGAAGCACAAAGGGGGAAATTTGAACCAGTCTCATATGTTCTACAATTTCTTGTCATTCAACTGGTTCTACATCTCAACTTTAAATCATTCTGTGAGTAGTGTGAAATTGGAGCCATCATTCTGCTCAATTTCATGAGTGTGTTCTAATTTGAGATTTCAATCATCTCAAATTGTGTGTGTTTTGTGTTCTGTTTGAACTGGCTACATAAGAAGATTTGTGTGTGTGTGTGAATGGTGGATGTAGGATACACAATTGTGTAATCTAAACAGCCCTAAATCTCTGTGTCATTGTGATTTGATCTATCTTAACGTTAGATGATTGATAGGCACGTTTGCTATTTCAGTATGATATCATCTAATAATTTGTAGATTCACATCTTACTTGCTCTATCTGTACTAATTTGAATCTGTGCATAACTCAGAACTTTGAAATTATCATAAGCTTCTAATCTGATAAGTGTTTAATTTTTAATTGGGTAGAAATCTATTCATCCCCCCCCCCCTTCTAGATTTCTTCATAGCTATTTTCCACTACTTTTCATTTGGTATCAGAGCAGGTTCTCTTTGCACCTGACAGGTGTTTGATCTAACGATCAAGAGTGTTTAGCTATGGATGTTAACAAGGGGTTTGTGGCTGAGGGTCACACGGTCACTGGACCTCCATTGTTTGATGGAACTGATTATTCATACTGGAAAAACAGGATGCAAGTGTTCCTGAGAGCACAGGATTATGAACTTTGGAAAATTATGGACAAGGGTCCTATTGAGCTGCCAGAAGATGAAGACATATGGACCAAAGAACAAATTTGAAAATCTACACTCAACTAGGGTGCAATGAACATGATGCAATGTGTTATCCATCCCAAGAAATATTCCAGAGTTTCCTCAAGTAAGTTTGCAAAGGAAATGTGACACAAACTTCAACTTATTTATGAGGGAACCTCTGAGGTAAGAGAAACCAAGGCATGTATGTTGGTTTCTGAATATGAGATGTTTAGGATGAAAATGATGAAACAATATCTAAAATGTTTGCTAGATTCATGCTTATAGTAAATGGTCTTAAGGGTCTTGGAAAGGAGTACTCTAACAGTGACCTTGTAAGGAAGATACTAAGGTCCTTCCATTTACATGGCATACAAAAGCCACTGTTATTGAAGACTCGAAAGATTTGTCCACCATGCAATTAGATGAGCTGATAGGGTCTTTGATGACTTATGAAATCAATTTGAAAAGGAATGCATCTATAATGAATTCAAAGAAACCAATAGCATTGAAAGCAACATCTAGCTCCAAAAATGTTATTGGAAGTTGTGATGACAGTGATGAATCCTCTGATGAAGAGAAAGATAGTGAAATGACCTTACTAACAAGGCAATTCAAGAAATTTCTAAGAAAGAAAGGGAAAGGTAAATCCAAACCCTTCACTTAGAAAGATTTTTCTAAGAAACCAGAGTTCAATAAGAAAATTCAGTTAAATAAAAAGACTGACATCATTTGTTATGAATGCAAGAAATAAGGGAATATGAGAGGAGAATGTCCTGACTTGAAAAGAAAATTGAAAAACTAAATGTTCAAGAAGACGAGAGCTATGTTAGCTACCTGGAGTGATGAAGATGAGGAAAAACAAGAAGATAGTGAATCTGATGATGAAGAAATTACTTGTCTCATGGGAAGAAATGAGGAAAACACAGAGGTAAATTTTTCATTTAAAGATTTCTCTATTGATGACTGGAAAGAAGCTTATGCTACCTTGTTTAAGAAGTTATGTGAGTATAAATCTGAAAATAAGCTACTGAAAAAGAAAGTTAGCAGTATCTTGCATGACTCTCTAAATACTGAACAAATCAATCTTTTGAATAATGAAATTGTCAATTTGAAAAATGAAAAAGAAATTCTTAATGAGTAACTTGATAAAGTGAAGGAAATGTTCAAAATGCTAAAAAAGAAAAATAGATTCTGATTGATGAGATTAAAAAGCTCAAGAGAGAAAAAAGATTGCTTTAATAAAAATTGAAAAACACTAAAACAGAATTGCATGACACTCTGTCAAAATTTGTCAAAGGAAAACAAAATCTAGATGCAATATTTGGGGTTCGAATGAACACTATAAAGCATGGATTAGGTTATCAATCTGAAAGCAAAAGGAAATTTGGGCAGACAATGATAACATCTTTTATTAAATGAACATCATCTTACCATCAATCTAGAATAAATACTCAAGAAAAAAAACACCCAAAAATAATTGCTTCAAGAGAGAAAAAGGATTGCTTCAAGAAGAATTGAAAAACACCCAAAACGAATTACATGATAAGAATGACACTCTGTCAAAATTTATCAAATGAAAACAAAATCTAGATGCAATCTTAAGGGTTCTAATGAACACTACAAAGCATGGATTAGGTTATCAATCTGAAAGCAAAAAGAAATTTGGGCAGACATTGATAACATCTTTTATTAAATGAACATCATCTTACCATCAATCTAGAATAAATACTCAAGAGAAACTATCCTTGAATTCAAAGCACAAAAGTGAGAATCAATCTAAAAATTCTAGAATATAAATTAAGCATGGAAGAGCTCATTTCAATGATCAATAGAACATGAAGCAAGTTGTCAGATCTATTTCTCATCAGAAAACTGATAAAAATTTCACATCCCATAAATTCATGTCTTGCAAAATTTGTAAAAAAATTGGGCATTCTAATTCAAATTGCATATATAACATGAATGCATATAGAGTCAAGTAAGTTTGGATTCCAAGGCATATTGTTAGTGAATTGAAAAAACTGATGGGATACAAAGCAATTTGGGTACCAAAATCTTCCTTCTAAATTCTATTGCAGAAATGTCTTATGGCCCATGAGAAAGACAAATGATACCTCGACAGTGGCTATTCAAGGCATATGACTGGAGACAAAGAAAAATTCTATTCATTGGTTGAAAAGGATAGGGGTCAGGTAATTGTTGGAGGTAAAAATAAATGTCAAATTATTGGCATAGGAAATGTTGGTAAGAATTTCTCAAACTCCATTGAAAATGTGTTATTGGTTAAAGGTCTTGATCATAATTTGCTAAGTATAAGTCAGTTGCGTGACAGGGGCCTGATTCATGTGAAATTATTGAGAAAGAATTTGGAAAAATCAAATTTCTTGGTCAAAGAATCAATAATGTCTATCTAGTTGACTTGAATGAACAACAAAATGAAAATCTTTGTTTCGTTGCAAATCAGCATGATCTGTTTCAACTTTGACATCGAAGGCTAGGTCATGCCAGTGAAAATGTTTTGAAAACGTTGATCAGATATACTCTTGTGAATGGACTTTCTAAAATAAAGAAAAAGAAAATTGCAATTGTTTGTTATGCATGCGCTCAAGGTAAACAAACTAGAAAATCATTCAAATTTGTTGCACCTGTAATGACTTCAAAACCTTTTGAGTTATTGCATATGGATCTTTTTGGTCATACTAGGACACTCAGTCCTAGTGGACCTCAGTTTGTGTTTGTGATTGTTGATGATTTATCTAGATTTTCTTAGGTGTTCTTTCTATCTCACAAGAGTGATACTTTTGAGATTTTTCAAAATTTCTTCAATAAGATTGAGCAAGGAAACACAAATAAAATTTGCTCCATACTCGCTATTCGTGGAGGAGAATTTGACAACAACTTATTTTTTGATTTCTGCAAGAGCAAAGGAATTGATCATAAATTTGCCTCATCAAGAACCTCTAAATAGAATGCAATAGTTGAAAGGAAAAATAGGACATTGGTTGAAATAGCCCGCACTTTTCTAATTAAAAGTCATCTTCCAACAAGTTTTTGGGTAGAAGCTGTAAATACCTCATGTTACATTCTTAACAGAGTTATGGTAAGACCAGTCCTAAAGAAAACTTCCTATGAGTTTTTGAAAGGTAAAAAACCTCACATTGCTTATTTTAGAGTCTTTGGGAGTAAAGTCTTCATTCACAATAATGATAAGTAAGATTTAGATAAATTTGAAAAGAAAAGTGATGTAGGTATCTTTCTAGGATATTCTGAACAATCAAGGTCATATAGAGTCTTCAATAATAAATCAAGAACTGTAGAGGAAACTCCACACGTCATCTTTGATGAACATTATAAAAACGCTAATGACTCTAATTCTTGCAGAAACCAAGAAGATGATGCTGACATCCTTGTGAAGGAATCACGTCAGTCATTGTAAACAGAAGAAGTACATGAAAATGAAGATGTGTCGACACATTACAATAACAGGTCGACACCATATCAGAATAGGCCAACAGAAAATGTTAGCACATTGACCAGAGTCAAATTTAGGTACTCTAAAGATCATCCTCTTAAAAATATTGTAGGAAATGTGAATGACAAAGTTCAAACTAGATCACATTTCAAAAATATCATTGAACAAGATCAAATGGCCTTCATATCTCAAGTGGAACCTAAAATATTGAAGAAGCCTTAAATGAAAATTCTTGGGTAGAGGCAATGCATGAAGAATTAAATCAATTCTAGAGGAATAATGTTTGAAGCCTAGTTCCTAGATACACATAAAATTCAATAATTGGAACTAGGTGGGTGTTTAGGAATAAATTAAATGAAGAAGGGAAAGTGGTTAAGAATAAAGCGAGATTGGTTGCAAAAGGATACAATCAAGAATTTGGGATAGATTTTGAAGAATCCTTTGCACCAGTAGCTAGGCTAGAGGTAATGAGAATTTTGTTAGCATATGTATGTTCCAACAACTTCAAACTGTTTCAAATGGATGTCAAAACTGCCTTTCTAAATGGTTACATCAAAGAAGTTGTTTTTGTTGCACAACCACCTGGATATGAAGTTCCTCATAAACCTAACCATGTTTACAAATTGTACAAAGCTCTTTATAGATTGAAATAGGCACCAAGAACATGGTATGATAGATTGAGTAGCTTTCTGGTAAGTAAAAACTACTCCAGAGGTAAGGTGGACCAAACTCTTTTCACGAAATCTGTCCACAATCACATAATTGTAGTTCAAGTATATGTGGATGACATCATTTTTGGTTCTACCAACCCTTCACTGTATGAAGAATTTTCAAAACACATGCATAGTGAGTTTGAAATGAGTCTTTTGAGAGAGTTACAATTTTTCCTTGGTTTGCAGGTTAAAAATTTTGAAGATGGATTCTTTGTTAACCAAGCAAAATATGTCAAAGAGTTACTAAAGAGATTTCAATTTGAACAAGCCAAGCCAGCATCTACTCCTATGACCACAAGTATAAAACTAGATAGTGATGAGAAATGTAAATTGGTTGATGCAAAACAGTACAAAGGTATGATTTGCTCTCTCCTATTCTTACTGCAAGTAGACCTGACATACAATTCAGTGTTTGTCTTTATGCTAGATTTCAATCTAGTCCCAAAGAGAGTCATTTGCTTGCTGTTAAGAGAATTTTTAGATATCTCTCTGGTACATGTGATTTGGGTTTATGTTACCTAGCCGGTTGCCATATTGATTTGATTTCATATTCTGATGTTGACTATGCTAGATGCAAATTTGATAGGAAAAGTACTAGTAGTTTTTGTCAATTCCTAGGTGGCTGTATGGTATCGTGGGCATCCAAGAACCAACACTCAGTTGCACTTTCCACTACAGAAGCAGAATATGTTGCTGCAGGGAGTTATGTAGCTCAAGTGTTGTGGATCAAAAGTCAGTTGCTTGATTTAAACATCGACATTGGATGCACACCTATTATGTGTGACAATACTAGTGCTATCAATCTTTCTAAAAACCCAATTCAACATTCAAGAACAAAACACATTGAAATCAGACATCATTTTGTGAGAGATGAGGTTGCAAATAAAAACATTGAATTGGAATTCATACGTACAGAAAATCAAGTGGCTGATATTCTTATAAAAACTTTTGGCAGAGGACAGATTCACATCCTTAAGAAGAGAGCTTGGAATTTGCAACTTGCACTAAACCTTTCTTGGAAACTGAAATTAATTTGGCCTCTTATACAAAGATTATTTGGCATTATTTGGCATATCAAATGGTGAAATGTGAAAGGACAAGTCAAGCTTGTCTGGAAACTATCATTATGTGTGAGGAAAATCCTCCACCAAGTACCAATAATCTCCCTTGTGTAAGGGTCATTAACTTTTTGAATGAAATGCCTGTGTTTGTATTGTGATTGTTTGTTCATATTCATACTTTTCATGTTGATTCTACTTGACTGAATGCAAAAATGAGTGCAAATTTGATTGTGTATCATTTGCATATCGCATATTCTACTCATGCACATTTTTACGGGGAGCACATGTTTTGAGAAGAGTAATTGTTTTTCAAAAGAAGGCAACAATGCTTGTAGATAAGTTGTTTGAGAACAATCTGCAGATTTGATCAGACTTGTTGAGCAATGTCAATGAAAGTTCTGATTCAGAATCAGGTCGACAATAAGTGTTGTGTCAACACCAGTCCACTATTCTCTAACTAAGAGTGATCATTACTCATATTTTGTGTCAACACACAACAATTTTTGTGTCGACGCATCCCTTCATTGCTAGACATCAAATTCTTCAAATTGCTTCAAGACATTCTCATTTAATTTTTTGTCATGCTGAAGAAGGAAAATCTTTATGTTTGATGAATCTTGACCAGGTCAATAATTCAGGAGGAGCTAAATACTTCACTGATTTTTCTTACATCAGACCAAAAATAATTTAGTGGTTTGATCGGTATGTAATTCAAATCCTGAGAATACAACATCTGAAAACAACCAGAAATACATATTTAATAGTCTTAACATATTCTTCAAGTCAACATTCTTTTATTTACTAAAATTTAAAAGTAATTTGATTTCTTTGGTTGTATAATGTCCGAATTAGTAAAAGGGGTGGTTATTCAAGATCAACCACTGGAACAAAGGTCCAAGTTCAGCAATGATCCTTCAAAGAGAAAAAGAGATTCCACTCCTTCTGGTACTTCTTCCAAATGTGGCAAATCTACACCTTAAAGCAAAGGGAATTCTGTTGTACCACTAAGATACCCTAAATGAAGGATTATGAGGGATTCCAGTTTTTCTGAGAAAACCAGTTCCTCATCAGCTGAAGGTACACTCTGTTCAAACCCTAACACAGAAACACCAGAACTATCTTCATCCGATGCCACTCAGTCTCCAACCGAAACACTTTTGAGATCTATACAGTTTGAAGTGCGTATGCTTTTGAAGCCAAGGTCAGTGGACATTCGTGAAATAGATTTATCAACTGCCTTTCCAGACCATCTTCCCTTATTTGAATTTCAAGGCTGGTTAAGATTCATCAGTGAGTATAGAAATTTTTATCCACGATTGGTTCAAGAATTCTACATAAATCTTGTGGATACAGAAGAGGGTTTTTAATCTGCAGTAAAATGTGTGAAAATCCTTTTTACTCAAGAGTTGGCACATTAACTTTTTGATATCCCTAATTATGGTGAAATTTTTTGTACTTACCCGTTTGATCTTCATGAAGCTTATTCTTTGCTTACTGGGTTACCTTATGATAATAAAGATGCAAAATAAACACATGTCACAAGCTTGAATGCTAATACTTTTCCTGTAAGATCTCTTTGGGCTTTGGCCCCGTCCTCAGGGTTGCCAAAGTATGGTCGGTCGCGACATGCTTCTTGTCGTGCCCCCCTTGGGCGTTGCTTCCTTGACGCGCCATCTAGAGGCGTCGTGTTCTTGCTGCGCCCTTTAGAGGAGACACGACTTTGTTCTGACCATTCTGACGCTTATCCTTTCTGTCAGAACAGCCTTGTCGGGTGTCAGGCGTATGCAGCGTTGAACCGACCTGGCAGATGGTTGCATTCTAGTTTGACCGATCATTGGTTTGACTGCTTTTGGAGTCGTGACCTGGGCGTTGGTCGCGACATGGTGTCGCGACCTCTAAAGCTGTTACAACAAGGCTATTGTCGCGCTGCCCCGACCCATCGCGTTTCTAGGGCCGTCGGTTCAAAATTGAGGCAGGCACCCATTTCCCCCTTCCCCTATCAACTTTTCCCTTCTCCTTCCTTCTTCTTCCTCCTCGAGCTCCCTTGCTTTCTCTGGTGTGTTCGTGGTGCTCGTGGCAAGGAGGTGACGTCCCCTTCATGTAGGCTACTTGCTCATGGTGCTTGGAGCGAGGAGGTGGCGGCCATTCCTACGAGAAGGCCCCAAGGGGTTCGCTCTACACCTTGAGGTAGGGACCTCCCCTCTTCCTCTCGTTCTAGCATGTTCCCCTCCCCCTTGTGTTTCTTGCTTCTTCGCCATGGTTGGGGTTTGGGAAAGAGAGATCCATGCCTCGTTCGTGGAGAGGTTTCCTTCGAGCATAGGATCTTCTTGTTTAAATGCATGATTCATGGGGTTTTGAGAGTGGTTTTCCTATTTACATACCTTCCTAGTGTTTCACATGCTCCCCTCCCCCTATAGGTGAGGTTTGTACCATTTTTAGGGAGATCCTCGGGACGACTGTCCCGGGACCCCCCTCTACTGAGGTCACGACCGGCCTGAGGGTCGCGATAATGTCATGACGCATATGCCGACTGCGACAGCCAAGGCTCGCGCGGAGGGCATGGGCACCGTGACATCATCGCCGCAGCCAGGGGAGTCGCCACATTGTCGTGGTCGGCCATGGCGTCGCGATAGCGTCATGACAACCATGGTTGTCGCGACAGCGACTGATTCAGGTAACTTCACGCAAAGTCCATTTCTCGTTGAGTGTTTGCCGTTCTTGATTCTTTCTATACCTGTGGCACCAGTGCTAGTTCCTACTATGGTCCTACACTAGTTGTAACATCTCGGGCTTTCCGGCTTTCCATTGTGTGAGGGATGACTGGCCTTGTCGCGATGGAGGTGCCCGTCGTGACAATCATCCCTATTGTGACCACCTTCTGCGTCTCATTCTTATCGCGCCCGATCAATGTGTCGCAATAGTGTTTCCCTTTTTGGTCATCTGACGCCTGTCAGAGTGGCAGGCGTGGCAGACTAACTTGTCGGGTTGTCGCAGTGCCTAGGGAGGTTGCGTTCTGGTTGCGGTCTGGGGGGCCGTCGCGATAAGGTTTGTATCGCGACGCCCCGCCCCGTCGCGTTCTGGGGGCCGTAGGCTAAAAGCCTTGGCCGGCGCCCCTTTCCCCTCCTTTGCCTCTTTTCCTCCTTTCCTCTTCTCTCCAAGGTGGAGAGGCCCCTCCTCTCTCTTCTCCGGCGGTTGGAGCTTGTGGTGGAGCGGCGGTGGCTCATGCGGAGCGGGAGCAGCGCCGTGGGAGCGAGGAGGAGGTGGCAAGCTCGTCGTGAAGGCCCCTTTGTGGGTTGGTTCTTCGTTCTCTAGTAGGGATTCTTGTGCCCTTTCCAATCAGAGTGATTGGAAGTCCCTTTGTGTGTTTGCATGCTTTCCCCATGCTCCCCTCCCCATGGTTGTAGTGGTTGTAGCGTGTGGGGGACCCCGGGATGTAGGATCCCGGCGGTCGGCCTTCCGGCTGATGTCGCGACCGCCGAGCGCATCGCGACATCAAATAAGGCGTCGCCCCGGTCCGACGCGACCTTATCGTGGTGCGGTTGGCCGTCGCTATAAAGGTCGTGTCGCGACCCGGTTGGCCGTCGCGACAAGCTATTATCGTGACGCGCAGCCTTGTCGTGACAGGTTTGTCGCGACACTGTTCCTTGTCGCGACAACCTAGTTGTCATGACGCGCTTCCTCGACGCGACCCACTTGTCGCGGTTGCTCTACCCATCGCGATGAGATCGCAATGGGCTAGGAGGGCGCGAGAAGATCTGGTTTGCCTCGGGTGTTTCCGTGGCCTTGATTGGCGTGTCAACGTGTGCCCCAGGGCAGGGTTGCCCTTAGGACCTTCTGGTAGGGAACGCGGCAGGTTGCCTCCCTGCGTTCAGTGACCGAAGGTGACACCTTCGTGGCCGTGTCCTAGTGGCAGTGCTAGGATGCTCGCGTCTATCTAATAATTGATTGTCTATCGGTCAATCAATTATTAGAAGAGTGTTGGTTTCTGTTCTGTCTGGTGGTGTTCCGATTTCTCGGGCCGTGCCTTGTGTGCCGGCATTGGCCGACGGCCTTTCTGGGGGTTTCCAGAAGGGGTGCTGTGCGTGCTTATGCCTGCTGGGCTTGTCTTGGTTACAAGCCACCTGAGCTGTTTTTGTTGTGTTGCCACGCCAGTTCTCTTTCGCCCGGTGCTTGGCACTTGAGGTCTTCTCCGCGAGACAGGTTGTTAGCGTTGCCTGGGACCCCCAGCCCCACGCGTCTGTGTCAGTGGGAGTTTCTCCGGGCGGTGGACGTGCTCAAGTCACGGACTTGGAGCAGAAGGGGAAAACGGTGGGGGCAACGGCGTGAGCTGTTTGTAGAGTTGTCTTAGCTGGTCTGGGTCTCTGAGGTGGTTGAGGTGCTCTTCCGGTGCATACCAACTAGTCCTTCTCACTGTCTCGCTCTACGTTGGCTCCGGAGCCGCATAGGGAGGTCAGGCATGGGGCCGCAGTTCGGCAGGACTGTGGTGTTTATGGTTGTGTTCTTTGCTATGACTCTCTAGCCTCACTCTACCTAGGGAGGTCGTAGGTAGGAGTCAGCAGCTGGCGAGTGAGAGGGGTGGACTGTGTGTCCCTCTCTTAGCTGCCTGTGGTGGTGGCTTGGTTGTTCTTGTTGTGACGGTGGTTCGTTGTTTCTAAGTGAGTCTCGTCGCCCTAGCCTGCACGGTGGTTGTAGCCTAGCCGTGTCTAGTTTCTGTAGGCTTGGTTGGTTTGGCCTTGTGGGCCGTGTTTAGTGGCTTCCATTCCGTGGGTTCTCTCAGGGGTGCCTGGTGCAGGCACCCAACTGTTGGTTCGGTAACTCATTCCTTGGTGCCATTCGTGGTGGCACCGGAGTGCGTAACACCCTGACCTTGTGGAGTGCCCGAGATGCAGGGTGGTTCTGTTTGTGGGCCCTTGACCTTGTGGAGGTCTGAGGTGGTCATGCCTGTGGTGAGACATTCATTCTCACTTGGTTGCTTGGTGTCACTCGGGGTGACACCTGGTTGTTCCTTCCTGACCTCGTGGAGGTCCAGGATGTTGGTGCTTGTGTCGTGAGACTCTGGTCTCATGTGGTTGCTCCGGTGTTCCGTGAGCTCCTTTGTCTCGGCGGGTGTGTGCGGAGGTGTTGCTTCCACATTGTGTTTGACTCTGCTGGTTCTGCGGGAGTCGTGTTTGGCCTAACCCGGGTTGTGGTCGAGGCGTTTCTCTATTTCCGCTGCTTTGTAGTACTCTGTGGTAGGGGTTTCTCGCTTTACTGCTTTCTAGAGTAGTTTACTTCCGCTTTTGTTGGAGTTTCTACTGCTTTGGCTGGTAAGGGACTGGTTATCCCTACTGAGCCTTGTTCGCGAGGCTCACCCCTCCTACTCTTTTTAGGTAGGGACTCACTATCACAAGAGTTCGTTGTTGGATGGTCGTGGTGGCGGCTTGTTCGCCGTGCATTGCCAGCAGTGTGAGTTGTGAGTGTGAGCGCTTGTACCATGAGTTGAGAGTGGCCTTTTTGCAAGTCCTCGGGGTATGCCCCTTAAGGACTGCATCTTTCTTTCTGTACTTGTACTTTTATTTGGGACATGTTGTACATAATTTTCTTATTAATGTACAAAATTTCTTGTTATAGTTATTTGAATTCATTGCTTATCTCACTGGACTAAATTCTAACCCTTCCGGGTCTTCGGATCCGTGGGTGGCAGCGCAACCTTCGGGGGTCCTTGGCAGGGGTCTGGGAGGTTGGGTCGTTACACTAGTTGTTCGCCCAATGCTCAGCACTTGAGGGCTTGTCCCGTGGGAGGTTTCTATAGTTTACCTGGGACCCCCGTCCCCGTGTGCCTGTTGAAAGAGTGCTCCGGGTGACGGACGTGCTCAAGTCACTGACTCTGGAGCAGAGGGGAAAACAGTGGTTAGGACAGTGGCGTCGAGTCATTTGCAGAGCTCTCGTACTTGGTCTGTGACACAGAGGTCGTTCAGAGTTCTTCCCGGCGCAAGTCAGCTAGTCCTTCTTCTGACTGCCTCACTCTTTGTGGCCTCGGAACCACCTAGAGAGTTCCGGCGTGGGACCGTAGTCCAGCCAGACTACGACGGTTAATGTTGTGGTTACTTTGTGCTCCCACCCCCACTCTTACGAGACGTGGAGGTCTGGACCTGCGTCGAGGGTAAGACGTCAGTGGACGCTTCTAACCGGTTGACTAGTGGTAATGGTTTCCATAGTTAGTGTCGCTTGTCCAGGCATGGTTCCCTTTTCCATTGTTATCAGCCGTATGTGGTTATGATGTGTAGGTCGTACGGAGTTTCTAACCACGTTGTTCTTTTCATACCGTTGCTAGTTAGTAGTTTTGCTTCTGCACTTTCCTGTGTAGGTTAGAATATATAACTGCTTTTATTTACCTTAATTATGTATATTCTTTCTTGCCTGTTAGAGCCAGTAGGAGATTGGTAGTCCCTACTGAGCTTCTGTTGTGAAGCTCATCCCTCCTTTTTGTAAGTGAGACTTCCCAACAGTGGCAGGGTGCGCATCGGGCGGAGCAGGCAGGGCAGTCGTCGTCATCACCGTAGCTAGCAGTGGGACTTCTCTTTTCTTCAGTTGTACCTCACCCTTGGGGTATGCCCCTAAGGGTCTTGTTCTTCCCCTTTTGCTTACTTGTACTCGTGGTTGGGACTGTGTTTAGAGCGTTACGCTGCAGTCTCGCTCTTCTTTCTGCTTCCGCGTGTGTGCTCCTAGTTCAGTAGTTGACCTTTATTTCCTTTACATATTCTGTTGGACATGTGTTATAGCCCTTTTGGGTCCTCGGATCCGTGGGTGGTAATTGCAAAAATCAGGTCATCGGCTGGGCCGAGGGTCAGGTTCTTGGGGTCGTTACAGTTGGTATCAGAGTGAGAGTCTAACAAGACTTGTAGTGGATTTAAACTCCAACTAGGAAGTTCGAACAGAAGTACAAGTACACTGCTAGCCATCCGAGTTAGTGTCATTAACCTTGTTGGTTTTGTGTTGTATAGGATATGGCTCCGCGTCGGCGCAGACAAACCAGAGAGCTAATGTCAGTGGGGGAGTCCATGGCACAGCCTCAGGAGACAGCGGTAGCAGCAGGTGTGCAGCAGTAGCAGTGGTACCAGCCCTCACCATAGTAGTACGGGGATTGTTTCCCCATAACCGAGCAGTTTTTTAGGACCATGCTTCAGGGGCCATGGCAGACAGAAGTAGGAGGACAGCCACCGGCAGCGCATCCAGTTATGCAGCCGGTGTAAGGTGCTAGGAGTACCCAAGTCGGTAGGGCTAGGACGGCGGAAACTGAGGATAGGACCACCCTCTTGGAGAGGTTTTTGCATCTCCGACCTCCAACGTTCTTCGGCGACTATGATCCAGATAGGGCAGAGAGTTGGACTAATGGGTTGGAGCGAACGTTTGAGACCATAGAGTGCACCAAGGAGGATCAGGTGAGATTGCCAATGTATCAGCTCAAGGGACCAGCCTATGAGTGGTGGAGAGTTCAGAGGCAGACACACTTTCTAGGGCAGCGATTAGATCAGGTTTCTTCGCAGCGGTTCTTGGAGGTCTTCCATGGCGAGTATTTCCCAGACTATGCTCGACGTGAGAGACAAGATCAGTTTCATGAGCTAACACAAGGGGACATGACAATTGCACAGTATCATCAGAAGTTTGTCCGGTTGTTGAGGCATGTTCTCCATGTGGCCAGCAGCGAGCAGGCGTGTGCAGAGAGGTTGATTGCAGGATTGAGGCCTAATTTGCGATGGGGCGTGACCACTCCTATGTGTGCCACTTTGGGTGTCATGCCCCGACGCGGAATATCGGAACGTGAGGCAGTTGCAAATAAACGGGTACAGAGCGTATAATAGACATCAAACCATTGGACAAGAATAAATACTAAAGCAAAAGCATCTCATTAATAATTTCTCAAATGTCTATTACAACCACTAATATCACAACCATTCTATAGGGCCCAATTACATTGAATAAAAGTAAAAGACTAAACTCAAACTCTAACATAATATTAAGATGCCAGGGTACTCTTGACTTCACTCTTGGTCATTCCTGTCCTCTTGTGTGCAAGTATCTTCCTCGGTCTCACCTAAGAACACATGACAAATAATGCAGGGTGAGCGATAGCGCCCAATAGGACTTAAATCTCATGATCAGGCATGCTTTAAATGATTAATGTATTAAGAAGCAGAGGAACTACATGATAGAGTGAGAGAGTCAAGTAACGTAAGAGATAGCACAATATCACGTGATTGAAATAACACAAGTTTCCAAATATAGCACAGAGCAGGATGGCCACAACACAAATAGCACAAAGTGTAAAAAATAGCACAACGAGTATAGTATAGCACTAAGTGTAAGAAATAGCACAACGAGAATAGTATAGCACTTTGATTGTCATTTAGATAGTCGAGATAGATAGCACTTGAGTGTAATGCCAAACACTCTGGTCAATTAACTCCCGTGGGCAAATAGCACTTTTGGGTGCACCTCCCAGGACCAGACCGGGCCCTTTATATATTGCTAGGCATTGGTTATATTCTTTATCTTTAGACAATCAGTCAAAGGCCAATAGGGAGTACCAAGAAATATATGAGAGTACTAGATGAATAGACGAGTGTATAGAGAACGTGAATAGATGAGCAAGTAGAGTATAGATGAGAACTATAAGTCATTGCACATGAAACGTCGAGTAAATGGATGATAATATCTGTTGCACAACACGCACAATTGGTGTTGGCAGTCAGCTGAAATTCACTACCCTCCCACTAGCCATGTTATGCATAGGTCCAGAGGTCCAGCGTGAGTAAAGATAAGAGCAAACTTCTAATAGCCGTTTGGACCATATTGATCCATAAGGATGTAATAGGTGTTAGGGTACAACCAGCTCGTCGACCATGTGGGAATCCATGGACAGAGGAGTCTTACGGAGGCCTTGAACAAGGATTCACTAGTCTAGTAGAAGGAATATCCAACGGAGAGTTTGTCCAAGTCAAGATAAAGTGTGTATAGAAACAAGGGCTCGACATTCTAGAGGAATTCTAGAACAGCGGAGCGTCGGTAACGGTATTCCCAAAACATCGCGAGAAAAGACGATAAGTCCATTTAAAATAGGGCAATTTAAATTCATTATTGAAATAAATTACTAGATATATTATGAGATATTTTCATGCCAAGTTGAGTCATATTGGATGGTTACAAGTATGTGCATGTGATGTAGAAATCATAGATATGAAGAGATCAAGTGCGTGTCATTTAAATCATTCAATACATGATTATTCCATAACAACTTTATTTACTGTGTTTATGACTGTTAACAAGAGGGATAATCACTGTAGAAGGATAGAGTACCAAAAATCAAGGGTTTCATGCAAAAGTCTAGAAGGTGATGTACCCCAAGAAGGATCACGACAGGGTACTTCCAGAACGCGATAGGGATAGTCAAAGGTCGTGACGGGTCATTCAGGATAGGCAGCCAGAACGTGACGCCAGATCCTATTACGTTCAGAACGCAATAGGTTGCTATGTCACGATCAGCCCTGAGAACGCGGCCTATCGGGCCGTCGCGTTCTCAGGTCCTGCACCTGAGTCCGAGCGGGAAAAAGACCATGCCTTGGATTGCAGTCCAAGTTTCCATATTTTGATACAGGTTAGACTAAAAATCGATATCTCTGCATATAGTTGATGAAAAATCGCGAAACCACTTGCAAACTTATCTAGACATGCGAGGGTATACACAATAAATAGGAATTTGTAAATCATCACGGTCTGGACAAGTTTTAAACATAAACACACGATGAACACAGAGCAGTACACAGTGAAGGTAAATGATTTTATTCAGGCAGAACACTAGATGAAAATTAGGGGTTTCAGGGGCAAAAATTTTCCTGAGATCGAGCAGTATCTCCAGTAAAATTTTCATGGCATGATATTAAGTGTACATGTAGATCTAAATTAACCATGAAGATTCGGGGTCAAGATGAGAGCAGAACTTCAAAATTAAAGATCAACAGATTGGGTCAATGAAAAATAGAGTAACAAGAGGGCTTTTGTTCCTGATGTTTGGAACATCCTACAGATGAAATTAATTGAGTTTGGCTTGTGAGAATGCCTACCTTTGGGTCGATTTGTCTCCTAGGGCTTTGAGCTCGAAGAACAATGGTTAGGTCTTGAGCAAGCCTTCTCCATGGTCTGCTAGATACCTCCCATTGTGGATTTCTGCTTAAATGTTGATGGGGCGTCCAAAGGAAATCCTGGAATCTGTGGAGGAGGAGGGTGTATCTGGGATAGTCATGGCAAAGTTCTTGTTGCTTTTGCAATTTTTATGAGAAGGTAACAACATTATAGCTAAAACTCGGGCGCTTTGTGATAGTCTTTGCCTAGCTCACTTTCTTGGGGTCCTCCTATCTGCTGTTTATTCAGATTCGTTATCCCTTGTTAACTCTCTCCAGCAGAGTAGATGTCATTACTTGGCACATTCATAGATGGTGGCGAGTTGTTAGGGACCTATTGCATGAGGATTTCAGTGTTATCTCTCATGCTTTTCGAGAGACTAACCAGGTGGCGGATCAGCTTGCTAACCACGCTATTGCTTCTATGTGTAATGTGGTTTTTTGGGGTGTGCATAGCCTTCCTCACGCTTGTATGGGGCCTTTACTTATTGATAGATCGGGTCTTATAAATATTAGACTGATCTAATGGGGGTATGCCCCCTTCCTTTTCTACCTTGTTCTTCATATATATTATCTTGGCCCAGAGTTTTTTTACTAGTGGAGTGGGTCCATTCTCCCCCCCGGGAGAGGGTGCACTCTCCTGGCCGAGCCTCTGAGGACCAATTTTATAAAAGAAAAAAAAAGCAAGCCTTCTCCCCACGAGCTCTCCCTTCCTTTGGCCTCTTCTCTACGTCTAGCAACCCTCAACAATGCATTAGGGTCGGCCATGGAGAGATTGGAGTGTATTTATGCTTCCCTTGTTTCTATTTCCTAATAGGACTCTAATTCCTATTAAATTCTGAGTTTTCCTTATTTCCTTCAACCTTCCAAGCTTTCCACCTCCTAATTCGGTTAGGTTGGGTTGCAATTTCGTGCCTAGCCAATTTGCGTAGGGTTAGGAGTCCAATTCCAACACATATTAGCTATTTTAATGATTTAATAGCTCTTTTCTTTTTAGGAAATATTAAAGATACAAATTTGCGGTATTTTCCTATTATTCTTCTTTTAAAAATCTCTATTTTGGCACAATAAATTTTATATGATCTATTTAACAAAGCCCATCACTTCTTTTTGTTTAATGGGTTTGATTTAATTCCTCTTTTCTTTAATTTTCCAGTTTAATTGTTATTATTCTTCTTATTATTGTTATTATTATTATTTCTTGAAAAATCAGGTTGCTACATCCTCCCCCTCTTAAAAGAATTTGGTCCCTAAATTCATATGACCATCATGGGGAGAATGTCTTACCGAAAAGATCGGGATAATTTCGCCTAATGATTCCTTCAGGTTCCCATGTGGCTTCCTCCCCTCCATAGTTATTCCACAGAACTTTAACCACATGAATGGGACGATTCCTGAGTTGTTGCACCTTTCGTTCCAGTAACTTGATTGGCTTCTCTTCATATGTAATGTCCTTGTTCAGCACCAATTTCTCATAGCGAATGATGTGAGTCGGATCATACACATATTTTCTTAGCACATGCCAAATTTGGTGGCAACGCCAGTCGGTAAGAAACCTCACCAACCCTCTCGAGTATTTCAAAAGGGCCGATGAATCTAGGACTTAGCTTTCCTTTAACACCAAACCTTTGAATGCCATGGGTAGGAGATACCTTTAAAACCACATGATCTCCAACTTGAAATTCTAGATCTCTCTTTCTCTTGTCAGCATAGCTCTTTTGTCTAGATTGAGCAATCTTGAGCCGATCTTGAATCACCTGTATATCCCTGGTTGTACTTTGTACCATGTGTGGACCTAACCATTGTTGTTCTCCAACTTCATTCCAGCATGCAAGAGATCTACAGTTTCTACCATAGAGTGCTTCGAACGGTGCCATTTTAATGCTCGCCTGGTAACTGTTGTTATAGGTGAACTCAATCAAGGATAAGTGCTCATTCCAGTAGCCTTGGAAGTCTATAGTGCTGGCTCTTAACATGTCTTCTACTATCTGATTAGTTCTCTCAGTCTTTCCATCAGTCTGCGGGTGAAATGCGGTACTAAAATTGAGCTTAGTACCAAGTGCAGTTTGCAATCCCTTCTAAAAATGAGAGGTAAATCTCGGATCTCGATTCGAGACAATGGATGATGGAACTCCGTGTAGTCTCACGATCTCTTTGACATATAGAGCAGCTAATACCTCTATAGACCACTTACTCTTTATAGGTAGGATGTGTGCAGATTTGGTTAGTCGACCTACAATGACCACCCATATGGCGTCGAGTCCACCACGAGTCTTGGGTAAACCCATGATGAAGTCCATCCCAATACTTTCCCATTTCCACTCCGGAATTTCTAATGGTCTAAGAACGACAGCATGGCGCATGTATTCTGCCTTTACCTATTGGCAAGTAAGGCAATGAGCGGCATGCTCGACTACTTCTCTCTTCATGTTCGGCCACCAAAATGTTCTTTTCATGTCTTGATACATTTTGGTACCTCTAGGATGAATTGTATACTTCGTTTGGTGAGCCTCATCCAGTAACTTTCTCTTTAGTTCTTCATTTTCTGGAACACATATCCTTCCTTGGAATACAAGCCTTCCATCCTCGGTCATAGCAAAGTCTGGCTTTTCAGCTAAAGTTTCCTTGATGCGAACCAATAATGGATCGCTATCTTGTTGAGCTTTGATCTCTTCTAGCACGTCAGATTGAATCTTGATATTGGCAACCAAGACTCGATCATCCCTACATTCAATATTCAAGTCTAACCTTGTGAATTGTTCTAGTAGTTGCATCTCACCAAGAACTAGACTTGATAAAAATGCCATCGGCTTTCTACTAAGAGCATCAACCACAACATTTCCCTTGCCTAGATGGTACTGGATGTTGAAGTTGAAATCCTTCAAGTATTCAAGCCATCTTCTCTGCCTCATGTTAAGTTCCTTCTGGGAGAATAAATACTTTAGGCTCTATGGCCTGAATAGACAGTGAATTGCTCGCCATACAAATAATGTCTCCAGATTTTTAAAGCGAAGACCACGGCAGCCAACTCTAGATCGTGCATGGGGTAGTTGACTTCATGCGTCTTCAGTTGTGTTGAAGAGTAGGCAATGACTTTCTCCTTCTGCATCAATACACATCCTAGCCCAATTCCTAAGGCATCAGTGTAGACAGAGAAACCTTCTCCCTCTATTGGTAGAGCGAGGACAAGTGCTGAAGTAAGTCACTCTTTTAGAGTTTGAAAACTCTTCTCACACTCTTTACACTAGGAGTAGGTATTCTCCTTTCCTGTTAGACACGTGAGAGGAACGGCGAACTTGGAGAATTCCTTTATGAACTGCCTGTAGTAGCCAGCCAGTCCTAAGAAGCTTCTGATTTCTGTGACATTAGTTGGTCTCTCCCATTTAAGTACTGCTTCGACTTTGGAGGGATCGACAGAGATGTCATCCTTGGAGATGACATGGCCCAAGAAGGACACTTCTTTGAACTAGAATTTGCACTTGCTCAGCTTTTCATACAATTTGTTGTCTCGCAAGACTTGCAGTGCGATCTTTAGATGTTCTTCTTTAGTCTTTGAATATATGAGGATGTCATCAATGAAGATGACTATGAACTTATCCAGATAGGGTCGGTAGATGTTATTCATGAGTTGCATAAAGGCTGTAGGAGCATTAGTCAGACCAAAAGGCCTTACAATGAATTCATAGTGTCCATACCTGCTCCTAAACGCCGTTTTGAAGATGTCGTCATTCTTGATCCTCATTTGATGACAACCCGATAGGAGGTCAATCATGGAGAAATATTGAGCTCCAGATATTTGGTCAAAAAGTTCATCGACTCGGGGCAATGGGTACTTATTCTTGATGGTTAGCTGATTGAGTTGTTGATAGTCTATGCAAAGCCTCATAGATCCATCCTTCTTTTTAACGAATAGCACAGGTGCTCCCCATGGGTAAGTACTTGGTCTAATGAACCCCTTCTCTAATAGCTCCATCAGTTGTGCCTTCAGTTCCTTCAATTTGGCAGGTGACATCCGGTACGATTGACGCGACACCGGGGCAGCTCCAGGGATCAACTTAATGGCGAAGTTGACATCACGTTCAAGGGGAATCCCTAGCAAATCTTCGGGGAACACATCGGGGTAGTCCTAGACTATGTGTATATCTTATATCTTAGAACCCTTCTTTCCAACTATTACGGCCGCAAGGAAAGCAAAGCAACCTTTCCTTATCATGTTGTGGGCCTTTATAGCAGAGACTAGGGACATCCGTCTCTTATGTCTAATCCCAGTGAATGACAGCTTAGGGAAATCACTAAAGGTAACTTTCCCTTTATTATAGTCGACACTTGCCCCATAAGTGGACAACCAGTCGGCTCCCAAAAATACATCATAGTCTTCCAAGGGCATACACTCCAAGTCGGCTTTTAGGTTATGTTCTCCTATCATTACATCGGCAGATGGAAAGTATTTGTTCAATTTCTCTTTCTCTCCTAGTGGTGTTGTGATAGAGAATTCACATCCCATGGATATAGGTTTAGCATTCACGGTATCAGCAAAGTTTTGAGATATAAATGAATGAGTTGCTCCCGTATCAAATAAAACAAATGTTGATAAGGAGATAACTTGTAGGGTACCTTTTACCACACCCCCTTCATCAGTGGGCTCTTCATCATGTAGGGCATGCAGTCTCCCTTGTTTCTTGGCACATTAGTACGCCTCTCATTCTCCTTCAGTAGCGGGCACTCAGGGATACGGTGCTCACGGCTTCCACAGCGCAGACATGCGCAGACTTTCCTCCAGCACTCATCAGCCGTGTGACCTGGCTTGTCACAGTGCTTACAGTTGCTTTTTACTGGGGTATTGGGAACAGAGACCTTGGGTTTTCTATCTTGGCCGGGTCCCTCCGTGATGCTGAAAGGATGCTTCTTGCCGATGTTTAACTTGGAAGATGTCATGCCAGGTGTCAAATCCTTCTTCACTAACTTCCCCTTGATACGATCAGTGAAATCCGTAGCATCATCTAGCAGTTAAGCCTTCTTCACCATCTCGACATATGTCTGGATGTCTAGAGGGGCCAGTTGAGTAATGTATTGCAGCCTAAGGCCATTGCGAAAGCGCCTAGCCTTCATTTTCTCCGTATTCACTAGATGGTCAGCATATTGGGCTAGTCTTCAAAACTATGCTTCGTACTCGGCCAGAGATAGGCTCCTCTGCTTAAGAGCAGCAAACTCCGCAGCCTTCTTTTCTTGGACACGCTCTGGGAAGTACTTGGAGTTGAATGCCTCTTTGAATTCAGCCCAAGTAAATTGGCCATTAGCTTTGGTCGCTTCTACAGACTCCCACCAAGAGCGAGCGTCCTTCTCCCGTTGAAAGGTACCTAGTAGCAGCTTGTCTCCCGCTATACATTGCATGACATGGAAAATCCTTTCCGTCTCCTTCAACCAGTGCTCGTCTTCTTTGGATCCATGAACCACTGAACCTAGGTGGGTTCAAGCTCCTGAAGTTCATCAGCAGTCAGTCATCTTAGTTGCTTAAGTTCCTACAAAGTACTTGTTGTTATGATATTGATGTGGAATTTTTTGTGGCGTGTGTGGGCACATTTTATGTAGCACACCGAAAATTTATAAATATAAATTTTAAATAAATGGAATAAATAATTTTTTCATATTATCGAAAGTGTAGAACTTACGTACCACTATCGTACGTGAGAGAACACACCGGAAATTTCCTTAAAAATTATAAAACAACACCAAACATTATCCTTAATGGGGTGTTTGAGAGCAATTAAAAAAAACTATTTCTACTTAAAAATGATGTTGAGTTCTCTTTTAATTTTAAATTTAAAATTCTAAAAAAAATGTTTGTTATGTGTTTGGTAAAAATGAATAAATTTTTAAAATTTATTTGAGTGTTTGGTGGCGGGAAGAGGTCCTATGGGGGGTGCCCTCGGGGGGGGGGGGGGGGGGGGGGGGGGGGTGTGCCCGGCGGGGTGGGGGGGGGGGGGGTGGGGGGCGACTGGGTTTGGCGGGGGGGAGTGCCCGACGGGGTGGGGGGTGCCCTGCGGGGTGGGGGGAGGGCGGCTGCAGGGGGGCAGTGTCGGGCGGGGTGGGGGGCGGCTGGGTTTGGGTGGGTGCCTTGCCGGTGGGGGAGGGGGCGGTTGCAGGGGGGAAGGTTGGGTTTGGGGGGGGGGGGGGGGTTTTTGGGGGGGGTGCCTTGCGGGGTGGGGAGGGGGCGGCTACAGGGGGCGTTGGGTTTGGGGAGGGGGGGCAGTGCTGGGCGGGGGGGGGGGCGCTCGGTTTGGGGGGGGTGCCCGGTGGGGTGGGGCGGCTCGGTTTGTGGGGGGCAGAGGAGGGCCGCAGTTGAGGGGGGGGGAGGTTAGAGAGAGTTTGTGTGCTTTTAAAATAAAAATAGGTTAGGACTTTTTTTTTTTGGATGAGATTTACATAGGATAAAAATTTTACGCTAAAAAAAAACTACTTACCAAACACCTCATTGTGTTTGTCTTCTCTTCTTTTTAAATTTTAGAGAAAAAAGAGACAAAAAATTGTAACCAAACACCCTATAAATGTTCCACAAAGAAATTCATGCAACAAAAAAATTCGATTGGCCAAGTGTATGTCACATTGCAACTAATTATCCAAATTAGGAAACTAAGTCGGAAACCGTTAACACGGAAATATTACACGATCATAAATTAAATAATCATGTTGAGGAGACTAACAACATCATTTATTGATGACCCATCATCAGTATTGGGTCAATGGATCACTTTTGGCCCAAGAACAAAATGGAGCAAGAAAAATACCCAGAAATTCATAACCCTAATTGAGCTGAAAATAGGAGGTAATTAGGGCAAATCCTAAGACAATTAGGTTTTCTTGTCAACCCAATTTCGTGGCTAACCATGGTGGGAGGTTTCCTAAAGCCTCACACACACTATTGGGGTGAGAAATCATCAAAATATGGAAGGTGGAAAGCCAAAACCGCACCCTTCCTTTCCTTCACCCAACGGGACTTCTAAAACACCCTAGATATATATATTCATGCCATGAAACCCTAGGGGACGAAAATACATATTGTTGGGGTCATGGGAGGCTGTTCTTGAGCACCCAAAGGAGGAGGAAACTGCCCCAAATCAGAGCTTCTTCTCTGCTGTGTTCTGCATCAACCTGTGTAGATAGCTCTTCTTGGAGTTGACCAAATGTAAGCCAATCCTTCACCAAACTGTGCAAGGCTTACACCCCTAGAAAGAGGGTCAAGTCTTGTTCCTAATTCTACTAGTTTTCCTACTTTTCATTTAGTAGATCGGGAGCAGTAAGCGTTCTCCTCCAAGTGGTCTGAAAGAGGGCTTTCTGAAAATGTGACTTCTTCAACCCAAAAGGTAGGTGATCTCGGGCCAAATTTGAATAACTTTTATCTCAATGTGTAGATTATCGAGTCTACTTTCATGTCCAAGTGATTTCATTGATTTTCATTGAGTAAATCTTGAGTATTAAGTGTTTTGCCAAAGTCGAGCATGTTAACCATATTTTATGTTCATGTGGATTTTTCACGCATCTCGAGGGTAGTTTTAATGATTCAAAAACCATAGTTCTCTTCTATTCCATGTTCCAAACAAGTTTCATGTTGACACTTTTGTCCCAAGAGCCCTATATTAGAAGTTATAAGCGTTGCATGAATAGAGTGACTATTTTCTGTATTTTTAGGTAAGAACCCAAAATGCGACGGGACGTGACGTCGTGTTTTGGTGTGCATGAACGTGACCTAAGAGTACAATGCATTCATGTGAATCGTGAACATGCCCTATGTCATGATTTTGATCGCGACAGTACCGTTCTGGCGCCTCAAACTATGCGCCGCATGGTTTTCAGAGCCTGCATGAAATGCGACGTGGACCCCCATCGCGATTCAGCCCGTTTTCCCGCTCAAGGATTTCAAGCGATTTTTACATTGTTATTTTAAACTCGTTTCTTGAACACGACAGGGTAAACCGTCACAATTCATGCACGAAGGCGACGACATAGGCCGTCTCGATTTGCATCTTCACATGCTAGTCTTGTTCCGACTGTACACATCGTTATTAAATGCGTCGACGGTGTCCGACGCAGATTTCAAGACCTACCCGAGACCTATTTTACATGGTATAGAGTTCATAATTTGCATGTCTTGGTTCTGGTCATTTCATGAGGTCTGTTTAGTGGCTTAAAAGCGGTCAACCCATTAAAAGCTATAACTACATGAATGTTATTCTAATTGTTATATAATGATGTGACCATTCATGCAACTAGTGATGTGCTCTTCTTACTGTTCTATCTTGCTAAAATGATAATTGCTATATTAAAATGATTGCAAACCCATGTATAATTAAATGCATAGTTCACCTCATGCTATCATGTGAATTGTTTTCCACAAGTTTGACACCGATGGATTATGGATTTAGACACGTGTTCACTACACACTTGCACATTTAGGCAGCCCTTTCTTGGGGGATTGGAAGCTCTCTCTTGGTCATTCCATATAGACAGACAAGCGACCTTTCCACTATGACCTCCATAATTCTCTGTACTCCGTGGATTCCCTCATGGAGATCGAGTTGGTTGTACCATTGAAGTTCCCTGGAGATAGCGTGCACTTCCTTTCTTATTTTGTTCTCGTGAGTGTGATTTATAATCTAGACTTAAGTCATTAATGTAAAGAGTGAACTAAAGTATAAATTGTGTCGTTATGCTGTCAAAATTATCTCTTGACTATGATATCATGAAATCATGTTCACATTACTTACTACTTGTTCTCATCATCATCATGAACATGACACTACATATGCTTACATCTTGAAACTCTTATTGGCCATTAAATGACTGTGGGTATCTATATTTAAAATATAGTGAGATGTTGATCGGGCACGGAGATTGTCCAAGGGCTCCAGTCTAACCCCAATGATGGAGAGTCATAATATACTATTAACCATGGGGTATAATGATTACTGGCATTGCATCTGCGCTGGGAGTACTTGCATGTTGAATGCAAGATACAATAACCACATACATGTGTCCTAGTGTGCATTTCAAGGTGGATCTTTCCTTGGTATACATTAGCGTCTTCGTGCTTGATTAGTGTACATGATCGTGCTCATGCTCGTGCTTGCTTGCTTGCGTGATATGGCCATCCTGCAATTATTGCAATTTTAAGTGATATCTTGCGTGCTTGTTACATGACACACTAGTGATAACTCTTGCTCGTTATCATTCTAGATCATGCTCTATCATGATCACTCTATCTAGCTTGTTCATGCATCATGTTTTAATGAGTTTTATTCGTGCATGCATATCATGACATTCATCGTGCTTACCTAGTTCTAAATTGCTAATCACTTATATCATTGCCCGCACATTGAGATATAATCCTACTTGGCTAGTTTGCTCGTTCCCTACTTTTAACCATTCTAGGTGACTATGAAATTCAAGAAGAGGAGCAAGTCAAGGATGGGAATGCGTTCGAGTGATGAGCGTTCCAATACTTGAGTCTATCTATAGTTAGTTTGTCTGGAGTGTTAGATTCATGTAGTAGGTAGTGAGGAATAAATGTACTTTTCCTTTTATTGAGTCTTAGTCTGTTATACAATGTTTAAGAGTTGTATTAGTTCACTATGATACAATGAGATGAGATTTGAATACAATTTCAATTGAGTTCATTAATTGGGCCCTATTATGATAAAACATTTAGTGCTTGCTAGCTAGATGCATATTTGCCGACTGTTCACGTCTCGGAATATTGACTCGAATTATCCAAATATTATCCGATGTGTAATTCTCAGGACGTGATAGTTTAGTGGTATCAGAGCCTAGCAAAACTAAATAGGATATATGTCTCAGGATTAAGAGATACCTATGGAACCTAGGTCATGGAAATTAAATATAGTACCGGCGAGAATGGGTAGACACTGGGAATATGTTAAAATGAATAAAACACTCCTACCCATTGACTCTTATAATGTATCTAGAGACATTAATTGGTTTCTATCCTTTTCTCAGGAACCCCCATAAATCTTACACTCAACTGCAAAGGCTCGCAATCAGTGGCAAGCTATGCAAGAAATTGTGGCTGGATTGACTCAAGCATTACAAAAGTGGTTCAGGCTGGCAATCAGGTTGTCGCGGCTAGGAATGGAGCTGGTGATTTACACCGCAACTTTTAGGAGTTTGAACCCTCCATGTCACGTCCCGAGAATTACGCAACGGATATTAATAATGCGGAACAATTCAATCGATATCCCGAGACGTGAAGAGTCGGCAAATAAGCCTCTAGCTAGCAAGCACTAATTGCGTATCAACACAACATCAGAATAGGGCCCAAACATTGAACTCAATGGAATTGTATTCAAATCTCATATCGTCCCAGAAGAACTTGTATAGACTAAGCTCAATAAAAAAAAGTACATAATACCTCACTTCCTACTACATGATCTAACACTCAAAGCAACTACTATAACTAGACTCATAGTTGGACTCTCATCACTTGGATGCATTCCCATCCTCGATTTGCTCCTCCTCTTGAACTTCATAGTCACCTAAATTGGTAAAAGTAGGGGATGAGCAAACTAGCCAAGTAGGATTTATATCTGAATATGCGGGCAATGATATAAGTGATTAGCAATTTCGAACTAGGTAAGCACAATGAATGTCATGATATGCATGTACGAATAAAACTCATTAAAACATGATGCATGAACAAGCTAGATAGAGTGATCATGATAGAACAAGATTTTAGAACACGATGACAAGATAGAACTAGCAACAGATCACTTTGTACAAGTACACAAGATTTTACTTGATGTCAATAGTTTTCCATGAACGCAAGATATCACTAATTGCAATAAATGCAGGATGGCCATATCATGCAAGCAGCAAGAATGCACGAGCACGATCATTAACACTAATTAGGCACGTAGACACCAATGTACACTAAGAAAAGATCCATCAAGAATGTACACTAGGACACGTGTATGTGGTTATTGTATCTATCATTCAACATGCACGCACGATTCCCAGCGAAGATGCAATGCCAGTAATCATTATACCCCATGGTTGACAGTATATTTATGCAATAAATGCAGGATGGCCATATTAATTCAATCTTTACATTAATGGCTTTAGTATAGATTGTAAATCACACTCATGAGAACAAGATGAGAGAGGAAGTGCACGCTATCTCCAGGGAACTTCAATGGTAATACCAACTCGGCCTCCATGTGGGAATCCACGGAGAGTGGAGATTTACGGAGGTCTTAGAGAAAAGGTTTCTAGTCTTATCGATTCGGAATGACCGATAGAGAGCTTCTAAATCCCCAAGAAAGGGATACCTAGATGTGCAAGTGTGTAGTGATGTACGCATCTCAATCCACAATCCATCGATTTCAAACTCGCGGAAAGCACTTAACATGATGGCATGCAATGAACAATGCATTTAACTACACATGGGTTTGCAAGATTTTAAGATAATAATCATCATTAAAACATGGTAGAATAGTAGGAAGATTAAATCACCAGTTGCATGAAGGGATCATATCATTTAAGGAGCACTTAGAATAGCATTCATGTAATTAAAACTTTTCAATGAGTTAATCACTTTTAAGCCATTAAATAGTACTCATGAGATGATTAGAACCAAGACATACAAATTATACACTTGTAAACATGTTAAACTGACCTCGGGTAAGCATATAAATACGCGTCCTAAATAGTGGACGCATTTAAAAACTTAGTGTACAGTCAAAATTGTGAAAACCTTGAAGAAGCCAAATCGTGTCCACATGCTTGGCCGCGTTAAAGTTCGAATCGCGTCGGGGGACCCAGACGCATCTACAAAAAATCGTTTAATAAAGCTTTGGGTTGGAAAAGCGCCTGAAACACGTCGGGGTATCCGGTCGAGATTCAGACTGGTGCTGACTCCCAGGCGATGCGCAAACCCACGCAGGCCATTGATGGGTCAACACCTTAATCGCATCGGGGTTTTTGGATGCCTTTCAGATGGTCGTGTCGCTCATGCGCAATGCGACAACAGGCACTTTAAAAGCGTCCTCTGAACCGGACGCGGTTCAGAGTTATGCAAAAAACATCGAAAACGCAGGAAACACAGGGTACGATTCATGCAACGCTTATAACTCCTAAAGTAGGGCTTTTCGGACAAAAGTCTCAACATGAAAGCTGTTGGGAACATGACATAGGAGAGAACTATGGTTTTAAATAATTTTAAACAGCCTCAAGATGCATGATAAATCAACATGAACGTAGGAAGTCTCAGACATGCGTGACGTTGGCAAAACACCGATAACTCTACATGTACTCATTTGGAATTCAATGAAATCAGTGGGAAACGAAAGTTAACTTGATGCTCTACACATTGGTATAGGATTTGTTAAGGTTTGACTCGAGAAAATCTACCTTCTAGGTTGATGAAGTCTTGTTCTTCAGAAATCCCTTGTTCAGACCACTATTTATAGAACGCCTAATACTCCATGTATAATGCATGGAAATTGGGCATTCCACTTGGGTTAGAATGTAGAATTGACCCTATTTCCAGGGGTATAAGCCTTGCACGATGGGATTTAGGTTTGACCTATCTTTGGTCGACTCCAAGTGGACGATTTACACAGGTCGTAGCAGATGAACAGAGGAAGAAGATGAGCTTCTTGTGGTAGATCCATAGCTCCCCAGCCGCCCAGCACTCCTCCACATGACCCCAACAAGTTGTAAAACTCGTCCCTAGGGTTTAATGGAGAGTATTTAAGCAACCATGGTGTTTAGGAGTCCTATTGTGACAAAGAAACTAGGGTTGCAGTTTTAGCTTATTAGTTTCCTATTTTGAGGATTTCTTCCTCCATTTGAGTATGTGAGGCTTCAGGAAACCTCCCATCATAGTTAAGCACAAATTTGGGTTTCCATGAAAGGCTAATTGCCTTGGGGTTTGCCCTAATTACCCCCTTCTATTTTCAGCTTAATTAAAGTTGTGAATTTCAATGTATTTTCTTGCTTCATTGATTTTTGGGCTAAATGTTGTCCATTGGCCCAATTATGATATTGGGTCATTAATATATAATGTCAAAAGTCTCTCCAACATTTTTATTTAATTTATGATTGCATCATATTTCCGTGTTAACAGTTTTCCGACTTGTTTCCTAATTTGGATAATCAGTGACAATAACTCTTAAACCTAGCCCAAATAATTTTTTTGACCCAAATTTCTTGATGGTCATTGGAGAATATGATTTGAAGTTCGTATATGATTTTATTTAATTTTCTGACTCATCCAAGTACGTGTGATAATGATTTTTTGACTTATTCATGAATTACGACAATAAGTCGCGAAACACTTTAAACATGGCTAATCCGACTTTTCTTGGCACTAATTTCTTTGTGAAACATTTAGTAATAATGGTTGGGGTCTATTTATAATTTTTACGGAATTTTCCGTTGTGTTTTAGCACATACGATAGAGGTACGTATGTTTTAAATAATCTGATATTATGGAAATTATTTATTTCAATTTATTCAAAATTTGTTACTTATTAAATTTTCCGGGGTGCTACACTCCTCATTTCTCTTGATCCCACGACCTAGATAAGGCAGAGAATTGGCAAGAGGAAATAGAAAGAATTTTCCAAGTAATGCAATGCACCAATAGGGCGAAGGTGGTATTGGCCACTTTCCAATTTACTAAGGATGCCCGGGCATGGTGGAAGGCCACATCGGCTAACCTACCCAACATAGCTGAACTGGAGTGGGCTGGATTCCTGGACATATTTTGGGGAAAGTATTTCTCCATGAGAATTAAAGACAAGAAGGCGGCGGAGTTTGCCGCACTGAAGCAGAAGAGCATGACCGTGGCTGAGTATGAAGCTAAGTTTGCTCGCCTGGCAATGTATGCCCCACATCTGGTGGGCACGGAAAGATTGAAGGCCAATAGATTTCTGGATGGGCTTAGGCCCATGTTCATTAAAATGCTCGGACCTCAGGACATTCAAACTACACTGAGATGGTCCAAAGAGCCCAGTTGGTGGAAGACACCATGGAAAGGGTGGAAGGCATTAGGGGGAAAGACATCTCAAAGCCAACCTTTATAAAAAGGGGAGCAGTCGATACAACTGGAACTTTCCCCAACAACAACAACAACAACAACAACAACAACAACAACAAAAGGCCAACCACTGGGAAGGACTATGGCGTGGAGAAAAGGATCAAAGTAGAAGAAACAACGACGGTGGAATATTGTAAATTTGCGACAAGCCTGGGCACTGAGCAGACAAGTGCTAGAAGAAGGTCGGGGCTTGCCTGCGATGTGGAAGTCAGGAACATCGTATACCGAACTATCCCATGCTAAGAGACCAGGAGTGGAAGGAACCAAATGAATAGTACGGGTGGCCAAAGGTGTACATGATGAACTAGAATCCATGAGCTAGAATGTTGAAACAAGATTAGTGCAATTAAATCCGAAACGACCTCAAGGATCACAATTATCAAGAGCCAATTAATGATCTATGAATTTGGGACCAAATTCTCTTAAGTGGGGGAGGGTGTAGCACCCCGAAAAATTCAGTAAATTAAAATTTTAAATAAATAGAAATATATAATTTCCGTACTATCGTACAAGGGAGAACACATCGAAAAATTCCGTAAAAATTATAAATCAACCCCAAACATTATCCTTAAATGTTCCATGAAGAAATTCGTGCAACGAAAAATCCGATTGGCCAAGTGTACGTCACATTGTGACTAATTGTCCAAATTAGGAAACTAAGTCAGAGGCCAATGGATCACTTTTGGTCCAAGAACAAAATGGGGCAAGAAAAATACCCAGAAATGCGTAACCCTAATTGAGCTCAAAATAGAAGGAGGTAATTAGGGCAAATTCCAAGGCAATTAGGTTTTTTTGGCAACCCAATTTCATGGCTAACCATGGTGGGAGGTTTCCTAAAGCCTCACACGCACTATTGGGGTGTGAAATCATCAAAATATGGAAGGTGGAAAGCCAAAACCGCACCTTTCCTTTCCCTCACCCAATTGGACTTCTAAAACACTCTAGATGTATATAATCATGCCATGAAACCCTAGGGGACAAAAATACATATTGTTGGGGTTGTGGGAGGCTGTTCTTGAGCACCCAAAGGAGGAGGAAACTGCCCCAAATTAGAGCTTCTTCTCTGCTGCGTTCTGCATCAACCTATTCAGATAGCTCTTCTTGTAGTCAACCAAAGGTAGGCCAATCCTTCACCAAACTGTGCAATGCTTATACCCCTGAAATAGGGTCAAGTCTAGTTCCTAATCCCACTGGTTTGTCTATTTTTCATTTAGTAGATCGGGAGCAGTAAGCGTTCTTCTCCAAGTGGTCTAAAAGAGGGCATTCTGGGAAAATGTGACTCCTTCAGCCCAAAAGGTAGGTGATCTCAGGCCAAATCTGAATAAATCATATATCAATGTGTATATCATCGAGTCTACTTTCATGTCCAAGTGATTTCATCAATTTCCATTAAGTACATCTTGAGTATTAAGCGTTTTGCCAAAGTCACGCATGTTAACTGTATTTTACGTTCATGTGGATTTCTCACACATCTCGAGGTCAATTTAATGATTCCAAAACCAGAGTTCTCTTCTATTCCATGTTCCCAACAAGTTTCATGTTTACACTTTTGTCCCAAGAGCACTAGATTAGATGTTATAAGCGTTGCATGAATAGAGTGACTATTTTCTGCGTTTTCGGGTAAAAACCAAAACGCGATGGGACCAGATGTTGTGTTTTGACGTGCATGAGCACGACGTAAGAGTTTGACGCATTCATGTGAATCACGACCATGCCCTACGTCATGATTTTGATCGCGATAGTACCATTCTGGCACCTCAAACTGTGCGCCGTATGGTTTTCAGAGCCTGCATGAAATGCGACGTGGACCCCCGTCGCGATTCAGCCCGTTTTCCCGCTCAAGGATTTCAAGCGATTTTTATATTGTTATTTTAAACGCGTTTCTTGAATGTGATGGGGTAAACCGTCGCAATTCATGCATGAAGGCGACGACATAGGCCGTCTCGATTTGCATCTTCACATGCTAGTCTTGTTCCGACTGTTTACATCGTTATTAAATGCATCGACTGCCTTCAAATGTGCCACAGGAAGTGCGGGAGGGGGAGGCATATTGTGCGACCATTATGGAAGATGCATATGTGCCTTTGCTAAAAATTATCAAGGGACTATCTCAGCTCTTGATGCAGAAGCCAGGGCCCTCCGGGACGGCCTTGCAATGTGCTGCAGTAAGGGGTTTCTTGACATCATGGTGGAAACTGATTCATTGATGCTTACTCAATCTGTCACTGGGCAATCACAACGCCCATGGGATCTTACCTGCATTTTTCAAGAGATGGCTGAGATAAATCACAAGCTCACAACCCGAATTCAGCATATACCTCGTGAAGCCAACCAAACCACCCACCACCTTGCTGGCTATGGATGTTCCACAGACCAGACCTGCTTCTGGGAACTTGAGGCTGTCGTACCCCACATTGTAAAGGGTCCCTACTGACTTGATAAGGTGGGGTACCCTACTCTTAGAACCTAGACTGCCTTATGTACCTCTCCCCCCCCCCTCCCTCCTCCCTCCCTCTCTTTCCTTTCCTTTGTTCCTGCATATAATAGAAAATCATAGCCGCTTGGTGCGGGTAGTGGCCCCCTCACACATGAGGAAGCCCCTACCTTCTCCTTTTGGTTCGACAATATTAAAAAAAAACATGCATCGACTGTGTCTGACGTGGATTTCAAGACCTATTTGAGACCTGTTTTACATGGGTATAGAGTTCATAATTTGCATGTCTTGATTTTGGTCATTTCATGAGGTCTGTTTAGTGGCTTAAAAGTGGCCAACCCATTAAAAGCTATAACTACATGAATGTTATTCTAATTGTTATTTACTGATGTAACCATTCCTGCAACTAGTGATTTGCTCTTCTTACTGTTCTATCTTGCTAAAATGATAATTGTTATATTAAAATGATTGCAAACCCATGTGTAATTAAATGCATAGTTCACCTCATGCCATCATGTGAATTGTTTTCCGCAAGTTTGACACTAATGGATTGTGGATTGAGACACGTGTTCACTACACACTTGTACATTTAGGCAGCCCTTTCTTGGGGGATTGGAAGTTCTCTGTTCGTCATTCTTTATCGACAGACAAGTGACCCTTCCGCTAAGACCTCTATAATTCTTTGTACTCCTTGGATTCCCTCATGGAGACCGAGTTGGTTGTACCATTGAAGTTCCCTAGAGATAGCGTGCACTTCCTTTCTTCTCTTGTTCTCGTGAGTGTGATTTATAATCTAGACTTAAGCCATTAATGTAAAGAGTGAACTAAAGTATAAATTGTGCCATTATGCTGCCAAAATTATCTCTTGACTATGATATCATGAAATCATGTTCACATTACTTACTACCTGTTCTCATCATCATCATGAACATGACACTACACATGCTTACATCTTGAAACTCTTATTGGCCATTAAATGACTGTGGGTATCTACATTTAAAATATAGTGAATTGCTGACCGGGCACGAAGGGTGTCCAAGGGCTCCAGTCTAGCCCCAATGACGGAGAGTCATAAATATACTGTTAACCATGGGGTATAATGATTACTGGCGTTGCATCTGTGCTGGGAGTACTTGCATGTTGCATGCTAGATACAATAACCACATACACGTGTCCTAGTGTGTATTTCAAGGTAGATCTTTCCTTGGTGTACATTAGTGTCTTCGTGCTTGATTAGTGTTACATGATCGTGCTCGTGCTCGTGCTCGTGCTCGTGCTTGCTTGCTTGCGTGATATGGCCATCCTGCAATTATTGCAATTTAAAGTGATATCTTGTGTGCTTGTTATAAGACACACTAGTGATAACTATTGCTCGTTATATCTTGCTCTATCATGATGATTCCTTCTGGCTTGTTCAGGTATCTTGTTTTAATGAGTTTTATTCGTACATGCATATCATGACAATCATGCTTACCTAGTTCTAAATTACTAATCACTTATATAATTGCCCGCACATTGAGATATAAATCTTACTGGGCTAGTTTGCTCATTCCCTACTTCTAACCATTCTAGGTGACTATGAAATTCAAGAAGAGGAGCAAGTCGAGGATGGGAATGCATCCGAGTGATAAGCGTCCCAATACTTGAGTCTATCTATAGTTAGATTCATGTAGTAGGTAGTGAGGAATAAATGTACTTTTCCTTTTATTGACTCTTAGTCCTGTTATACAATGTTTAAGAGTTGTATTAGTTCACTATGATACAATGAGATGAGATTTGAATACAATTTCAATTGAGTTCATTAATTGGGCCCTATTATGATGTTGTGTTGTTATACATTTAGTGCTTGCTAGCTACAGGCTTATTTTTCGACTATTCATGTCTCGGAATATTGACTTGAATTATCCAAATATTATATGCTGCGTAATTCTCGGGACGTGACATTTTAACTAGTTACCCTTGGTTCTAACCACTTCTCACATAGGTAGGATAACTGACTCTAGTCGAGGCTGGTCAACCTAGATCATCCTATACTTAAGAACAACCTAGGCTCTAATACCACAAAACTGTCACGCCCCCATGCGGAATATCGGAACGTGAAGCAGTTGCAAGTAAACAGGTACAGAGCGTATAATAGACATCAAACTATTGGACAAGAATAAATACTAAAGTAAAAACATCTCATTAATAATTCCTCAAATGTCTATTACAACCACTAATATCAGAGCCATTCTATAGGGCCCAATTACATTGAATAAAAGTAAAAGACTAAACTCAAACTCTAACATAATACTAAGACACCAGGGTACTTTTGACTTCACTCTTGGTCATTCCCATCCTCTTGAGTGTAAGTATCTTCCTCGGTCTCACCTGAGAACACATGACAAATAGCGCAGGGTGAGCGATAACTCCCAGTAGACTTAAATCTCATGATCAGGCATGCTTTAAATGATTAATGTATTAAGAAGGAGAGTAACTACATGATCGAGTGAGAGAGTCAAGTAACGTAAGAGATAGCACAATAGCACGTGATTGAAATAGCACAAGTTTCCAAATATAGCACAGAGCAGGATGGCCACAACACAAATAGCACAAAGTGTAAAAAATAGCACAACGAGTATAGTATAGCACTAAGTGTAAGAAATAGCACAACGAGTATAGTATAGCACTTTGATTGTCATTTAGATAGTCGAGATAGATATCACTTGAGTGTAATGCCAAACACTCTGGTCAATTAATTCTCGTGGGAAAATAGCACTTTTGGGTGCACCTCGCGGGACCAGACCGGGCCCTTTATATATTACCAGGCATTAGTTATATTGTTTATCTTTAGATAATCAGTCAAAGGCCAATAGGGAGTACCAAGAAATAGATGAGAGTACTAGATGAATAGACGAGTGTATAGAGAACGTGAATAGATGAGCGAGTAGAGTATAGATGAGAACTATAGGTCATTGCACATGAAACGTCGAGTAAACGAACGATAATATCTGTTGCACAACACGCGCAATTGGTGTTGGCAGTCAGGTGAAATTCACTACCCTCCCATTGGCCATGTTATGCACAGGTCCAGAGGTCCGGCGTGAGTCAAGATAAGAGTGAACTTCTATTAGCCGTTTGGACAATATTGATCCTTAAGGATGTAATAGGTGTTAGGGTACAACCAGCTCGTCGACCATGTGGGAATCCATGGACAGAGGAGTCTTACGGAGGCCTTGAACAAGGATTCACTAGTCCGACAGAAGGAATATCCGACGGGGAGTTTATCCAAGTTAAAATAAAGTGTGTATAGAAGTAAGGGCTCGACGTTCTAGAGGAATTCTACAACAGTGGAGCGTCGGTAACGATATTCCAAAACATCGCGAGAAAAGACGACAAGTCCATTTAAAATAGGGCAATTTAAATTCATTATTGAAATAAATTACCAGATATATTATGAGATATTTTCATGCATTGAGTGGATGTTACAAGTGATGTGCATGTGATCATAGATATGAAGAGATCAAGTGCGTGTCATTTAAATCATTCAATACATGATTATTCCATAACAACTTTATTTACTGCGTTTATGATTGTTAACAAGAGGGATAATCACTGTAGAAGGATAGAGTACCAAAAATCAAGGGTTTCATGCAAAAGTCTAGAAGGCGATGTACCCCAGGAAGGATCACGACAGGGTACTTCCAGAACGCGACAGGGATAGTCAAAGGTCGTGACGGATCATTCAGGAAGGCAGCCAGAACGCGACGCCAGATCCTGTCCCATTCAAAACACGCCAGGTTGCTATGTCGCGATCAGCCCTTAGAATGTGGCCTATTGGGCCGTCGCATTCTCAGGTCTTGCGCCTAAGTCTGAGTGGGAAAAGGACCATGCCTTGGATTGCGGTCCAAGTTTCCATGCTTTGATACAGGTTAGACTAAAAATCGATATCTCTACATATAGTTGATGAAAAATTGCGAAACCACATGCAAACTAATCTAAACATGCGAGGGTATACACAATAAATAGGAATTTGTAAATCATCACGATCTGGACAGGTTTTAAACATGAACATGCACGATGAACACACACTACAAGAAAAAGCGGCATTTCCGACGGACACAATCCGTCGGAAATCCGACAGCAATCCATCGGAAACACCGCCTTCTGACAGCTTTCCATCGAGCAGTCGTCGGAAATGATCCGTCGGAAATATCTGGTCAGAAATTTCCGACGGTAATAAAATCCGTCGGCAATCCGTCGAAAATACCGACCAAATATTCCGTCGGAAATTGCGTCGGTAATTTTCGAACAAAAATGTTGGAAAATTGGAAATTTGGTCAGTATTTACCGACCAACCACTATCAGAAAATCTGTTGGAATTTCCGTTGGTAAAATTCGACAGGAAAATCCGTTGGAAAATTATTCGTCGGTACTTTAGACAGAAATGTCGACGGTTTTGTTCCGTCAGTAAACTGCATTTTTCGACGGTCATCTATCCGTTGGAAAAGCCGTCGGAAAATCCTATAAATTTTTTAATAAAAAAATAATAATGATTTTTCAAACCTGCTACAATACAATATTCATACATTTCACAACAAGTACTCATAATCAACAGAAAATCATAAAACATAACAAATATAAAATCACACACAAAAATAAATACTAAAAATCAAGACAGGTCTGCTGGATCGTCTGCTGTCCCCGCCTCTAGATCGTCAGGTTCCGGAGGTGGATCATATATTAAAAAATAATAATATGAGAAACATTAATAAAAATTAATATACAAACATTATTTTCAAAATTAAATTAGAATATGTGATTATTTCTCAAGTTTAATTAGAAACTATTTTTGATCATTTATACTTTAGTTTTTTTTAGATTAGTGATTTGAGCGCCAAACCCAATCCTGGAAACCAAATCAGATTCCGTCAGTTCGCACACGTCAATTTAACCCACCCGGTCGTGTCGGAGCGAACGACACACCGATCAGATCCCTATTTGATATTTTGGATCCCAGGGTTTTGGGTTTTAACCCATTAGACTTGGGTTTTTTTAGATCCGTCATTTCAACACCCAACCCAATCTGGGAATCCAAATCGGATTCCGTCAATTCGCACACATCAATTTAACCCACCCGGTAGTGTCGGAGCGAACAACACGCCGATCAGATCCCTATTTGGGAGTTTGGACCGCCGGGTTGTGTGTTTTCACCCTTTAGACTTGAGTTTTTTTAGATCCGTCATTTCAACACTAAACCCAATCTGGGAATCCAAATCGGATTCCGTCAGTTCGCACACGTCAATTTAACCCACCCGGTCGTGTCGAAGTGAATGACACACCGATCAGATCCCTATTTGGGATTTTGGACCCCCGGGTTGTGTGTTTTGACCCTTTAGACTTGGGTTTTTTTTAAATACATCATTTCAATGCCCAACCCAATCCGGGAATCCAAATCGGATTCCGTCAGTTCGCACACGTCAATTTAACCCACCCGATCGTGTCGGAGTGAATGACATGCCAATCAGATCCCTATTTGGGATTTTGGACCCCCGAGTTGTGTGTTTTGACCCTTTAGACATGGGTTTTTTTAGATCCGTCATTTCAACGCCCAACCCAATCCGAGAATCCAAATCGGATTCTTTCAGTTCGCACACGTCAATTTAACCCACCCGGTCGTGTCGGAGTGAATGACACACCGATCAGATCCCTATTTGGGATTTTGTACCGCCGGGTTGTGTGTTTTCACCCTTTAGACTTGGGTTTTTTTAGATCCGTCATTTCAACGCCCAACCCAATCCGAGAATCCAAATCGGATTCTGTCAGTTCGCACACGTCAATTAAACCCACTCGGTCGTGTCGGAGTGAACGGCACGCCGATCAGATCCCTATTTGGGATTTTGTACCCCTGGGTTGTGTGTTTTGACCCTTTAGACTTGGGTTTTTTTTAGATCCGTCATTTCAACGCCCAACCCAATTCGGGAATCCAAATCAGATTCCGTCAGTTCGCACACGTCAATTCAACCCACTCGGTCTTGTCGGAGTGAACGGCACGCCGATCAGATCCCTATTTGGGATTTTGGACCCCCGGTTTGTGTGTTTTGACCCTTTAAACTTGAGTTTTTTTAGATCCGTCATTTCAACGCCAACCCAATCCGGGAATCCAAATCGGATACCGTCAGTTCGCACACGTCAATTTAACCCACCCGGTCGTGTTGGAGCAAACAACACGCCGATCAGATCCCTATTTGGGATTTTGTACCCCTAGGTTGTGTGTTTTGACCCTTTAGACTTGGGTTTTTTTAGATCAGTCATTTCAACGCCCAACCCAATTGGGAATCCAAATCGGATTCTGTCAGTTCGCACACGTCAATTTAACCCACCCGGTCGTGTCGGAGTGAATGACATGCCGATCAGATCCCTATTTGGGATTTTGGACCCTCGGGTTGTGTGTTTTAATCCTTTAGACTTGTGTTTTTTTTCATATCTGTCATTTAAACGCCCTTTACACTTCTGTTAGGTTAATTAATTTAGATTTCTTTTTTTCCCTTTTGACATTCTTTAGTGGTTTCATTTCATTCAAAGTATATGAAATTAATAGTAATACTGACCTGAGGGGTTGGCTGTGAGGGGCGTACTCCCTACATGGCTGAGATCAACTGCTGAACCATATCGCCGAAGTGCGTCTGTAGCGCTTCCCGTAGCTCTTCCCAAATGAGGGTTCTAATCTCCTCTACACCACTGACGGGTGGCGCAGCAGATGAACTCGTGTATGCCAGAGGAGCGATCGAACTCGCATATGAGGACAACACTGGAGTAGTATCCAGGCTGTCCCCAAAGCCGTACACTCGACCCTTCCTTGGCCCTCCTACTGCGTCGACCCAAGCCTCCGGATCTAAGTCTAGCTGGGGAGTGCCTTCTGCATAGCGATCCGCCATCGTCCTGTCATAGGTCTCCTGTAGAACAAATTAAAACTAAATTATTGAAAACAAATTATTTTAATATCTTAATTGAATTCAAAATTTATAGCTTGACTTACAGAAATCATGCGAGCACTCTCGCTGACATAGTCATCCGTCCCCTTCCGCTTATGAGTCCGATCAAATAACTCGCGAAAAGTAGGGACACGCTCGAGCTCGTGATGCTTACAATTCAACAAAATTAGTTAGTTTTACAATAAAAATCAATGTATTAAGCAATTGAACAATAATATGCTTACCAATTTTTGGTTGTGGGTCGCATAATATGCAGACCCACTAATATGCACATTCTTCTCCAGATGAGTTGATCGGTTCCGTTTTGCCGCCTGTAACCACTCCTGCCGTGGTCCAGTAGCCCAACGCTCACTAAGGGACTCCCAATAGTCCTTCCTCAGCCAAACAGGGCCGTAATCCAGCCAAGCCATAGGATCCTGGTTGCCTGTGGTCTTCATTGCCTTGTCCCAGGCCTCCCACATCGACTTTCTTAAATTAGTCTGGATAGTAGACTCCCAAACGGCTCGAGCTCGAGGGAGATCCTCGGGTCTCGTGAACTCAAATCTCTACTGTAAAGAAATAAAATTACTCAACTTTCTGCACTAATAGAGATAGTAATTAAATAAATGACTTCAAATCAGTAAAAATTAATAATACCGTGAATATGTCAAATAATAAATCCCAGACGGGCACCGGGAACTCTCTCCATGCATCCACTGGTCCTGGAATATGTGCGTGGACTAGCGTCATAACATAGCGGGAAGCAGAACCGGGATCTATCTTCCCCCTACAATTGCACATTAATTTTGCACATGAAATGTATAACATAAATAACAAATACAGTAAGTTTGAAGTGATCAAGTTTACCCTGAGATCCAACATGGCTGCCGTCCCGGTAGCTAAGGCCCCTCCTCATCCGTTGCTGGATGCTGGCTCTCCACTTCTACTGAAAACAATTAAGTACACTATTGTTGTATAAATTGGATGAAAAGAAACATACTAATCTATGGAAACATACATGTACCTGGTGGTGAGGAAGAATGGAAAGGTGGCGCTACTCGCGTGGTCGACGGGGAGGCGGTCCCTGCAAAATTATATACATATTAGAAAATATGAATTTAAATTGAACAATAATATATAGAGTTTTGTGTTTACATATACGTATACCTGTCGCTGGGACGACCGGCGTGGACGGGGAGGCAGTCCCTACATAATTGTATGTACGTTAGATCTCGTGAATTTAATATGAACAATAATATGTAGAGTTTTGTGTGTACATATGCATATACCTGTCGCCGGGACGACCGGCATGGATGAGGAGGCAATCCCTGCAAAATTGTATGTACGTTAGAAAATATGAATTTAATATGAATAATAATATAAAAACTCTTGTGTGTACATATGCATATACCTATCGTGGATGGGGACGCGGACCCTCGGCCTACGGGCGTGGAAACCGTCTGACTCTGTCCTCCACGTACCATATCTCTATTGAGATAAATATAGATATGACATGTCATCAGCACTAAAATTTGAAGTAGCCATTGAATAACATATAATTAGCAACAACACGAAGTTCTTACAAAATGTAGGGTATATTATCTATATTCATCATCAGATGCTGAAGATATGTTTAATTCAGCATCATCTTCATCATCCTCCTCGAATTCGTCCTCATCATGCCGGGATTCTTCCTCCACATCAGACTCCACCTCCCGCTCAAGGGCATTTGGGTCAACTTCTTCCTGTTCGTTATCCTTATATAAGCAAATTGTTTCATTTATATCATCAACACTGAACTGTGTAGAAGCCGCCAACTCTCTTGCGTGACTCCGCTCTGATTGGAAAAATTTGTCATTAACACCTTCGAGCTCATCATCAGCCGGGAGAAGCTCATACTCAAAGAATAGCCTTGATTTCACTCTACATGCAGCCAACTAATCTCTCAATTTGAGGGATGAATAATTTGAATAATAAACTTGTTGGGCTTGTGCCGCCAGAATGAATGGCTCATACATACTCAACTTGGACTTATGCTTGACATCGACAATCCCATATGTTTTGTCATTACGAATAAAGGTCGGATCAAACCAATGACACTTGAAGAGAATTACATTGTTGTCTTGTCCCAAAATTGTAGTTCAATGACTTCTTCGAGAATGCCATAATAGTCTATTTCATTTTCAATGTAGGCACTTCCCTTCACACATATGCCGCTGTTCATCATAGATTTATTCCGTCCATAATCCCTCGTGTGAAATCGGTATCCATTCACAATGTAGCCTTAAAAGACGCGTACAATCTTCGAGGGCCCATAACTGATCTCTTGTACTCTTGAATCAATAACCAAACCTTGTTCAACCTATTATTAAAAAAAGGGATAGACAATGACAAATTACGCCAACTAAGTATGCATAAGAGCATAACACTTATGCTTCAAAATATTTAGACACTTACTCGAGATCTTAACCAAGTAGGAAAAGACTTCTCTCGTTCTTTTTCAACCTGCATGTCAGTCAGACGTAGATTCCGTTGCAGTATGACCGAGTCAAACTCTCTGCAATGTAAATGTCACACAACCTCTAAGTTCTACAGTATTGCTCGCAAATGATGTATTTCATGTGTTGAGAGCTTACTCATTGTAAGGGTCTAGTTCTGCGCAATTCATAAATACGTATATCTCCGCAGCTACCAACTCTCTGTCTTCGAGTGCATGAGTAGAAGAATATCCAAATGCTCGCTCGGGACACTTGAACACAGAAAGTCGGTCAGACACATTAGAATCTCCACCATCATCATTACGTGGAGGTTGAGTGCATCGGGTTCGGATCTCTGTGTCAAAGTACATCGAACAAAATTTCGATATCTCTTCAATAAGGTACGCCTGGGTAATGGACCCCTCAACTTGTGCTTTGTTGCAGACTTTCATCTTAAGATCGTGCATGCACCTACGATAATAATTCAAATGAATACATATGAAATATAAAAGATCGTCGTAATGTGAATAAATTATGACATAGGAATATACCTCTCAAACGGATATATCCATCGAAAGTGTACTGGTCCTCCGACCCTAGCCTCATATGGTAAATGGATGATCAGGTGCTCCATTGAATCAAAGAATGCTGGAGGAAATATCTTCTCTAATTTGCAGACTGTCTGTATTATGTTTTGCTCCATATTTTGCAAGTCATGAAGTCTGAGTTCTGATGCAATTAAAATCTTGAAGAATTGACTCAGCTCAGTCATTGCTCCCCATATTTTCTTCGGTAACAACTCACGAAAAGCAAGTGGCATCAGTCTTTGCATGAAAACATGGCAATCATGACTCTTCATTCCGTATATTTTCCCGTCATTGACATTTACACAATGGGAAATATTCGAGACATATCCATCTGGAAATCTCAATTGCTTCAACCATTGCAACATTTCCTAAATCTGTCTAGCCCCAAGCACATATGAAGCTTTAGGTTGCACCACTTTTCCACTAACATGCTGCAACTCTAGTTCTGGACGTCTGCAAAGTACTTTCAAATCCATTTGTGCCTTGACGTTATCCTTCGTTTTGCCTTTGACATCCATAACTGTGTTGAACACATTATCAAAAATATTCTTCTCTATATGCATGACGTCCAGGTTATGTCGTATCAATAGTGTTGACCAATAAGGCAATTCCCAAAATATGCTTTGCTTCACCCAATTGTGATCCTTCCCAAAGCCGGGGATTTATCGGGTACTACCAGCTAGTTGTGATATAGTCGGTAAGTTCTGGACCCGCCTCGCCATGTTTCCACCAGACACTCGTTCCATATCTACCTCCTCTATCACAATTGTATTTTTCATAAAAGAATCCTTTTGCTTTCGGAAAGGATGGTCACTCGGTAGAAACCGACGGTGACAATCCAACCAACTTGATTTTCCCCCAGATTTCAATACGAATGATTTAGAATCCTCCATGCAATAAGGACATGCCAACCTCCCATGTGTGCTCCAGCCAGATAACATGTCGTACGCTGGGAAGTCATTGATTGTCCACATTAATGCAACCTTCAAATTGAAATTCTATTTTCTAGATGCATCATAAGAGAGAACCCCATCTGACCATAACAATTTTAGTTTATCAATCAACGGTCTGAGATATATGTCTATATTTTTCCTGACTTTTTGGACCTGGAATCAGCAATGAAAGGAACAGATTCTCACGCTTCATGCACATGCCTGGCGGAAGGTTATACGGTGTTAGAAATACTGGCCAACATGAGTAAGATGCCACCGAGCCTCCGAATGGATTAAAACCGTCTGTGCATAAACCTAGCCGCACATTGCGTGGATCCCTTGAGAAGTAAGGATGAGTACGGCTAAAATGAGCCCAAGCTTCACCATCCGCAGGATGACTCATTTCAAGATCGTCACGACGGACTCTTTCTGCATGCCAAGTCATGTGTCCAACTGTCTTCGGGGACATGAACAACTGCTGCAATCTAGGTGTGATCGGAAAGTACCACAATGACTTATATGGAGCATCTTTCTGCTTTGACTTGTCCTCTCTCTTAGGCTTGAATCTATCATGCTTACAAATACAACATGATGTCTTATCTGCATCATCTTTGTAGTACAACATACAGTGATTCGGACTAGCATCAATTTTCATAAAACCAAGCCCCAGATCATTCACCATCTTCTTCGCACGATAAAAATCAGCAGGTAACCTCTCTGATTGAGGAAGCATACTCTTGACGAGTAAGAGAAGCCGATCAAAACAACTCTCGCTCATATGAAATTCAGATTTCAAATTCAGTAGCTGCGACACTGCAGACAACTGTGTATGCTTCTCACAACCATCCCATAATGGCTCACCAGTATCTCGAAGTAACTGATAAAATATTTGAGCTGTATCATTCGGCAGTTTATCATTTGTTTGATCTTCATGAATATTGAACTCCGGACCAGCAGCATTGACAACCATGTCTACGTACGTAATTGTGGAGGCAAAGTAATTAGCTGGTGCAGACGACTGAATATTCAACTCACCATGAGACGAAACTCATAATGGGCAACAAATCCTCTCATATACAAATGATGTTGCACATCCCATGTCGATATCCACTTTTTGTTCTTACAAGCCGAACACTAACATCGGATGTTACCCATTGGATCAACTGCTACTGATGAATTACTCAATGCAAACTGAATAAAACTATCAACTCCGTCTTTAAACTCCTCTATCATAACTCTATTCACTATTCCACGGTACATCCATGACCGATTCTCATAAGACATTTTTCCTACACAGATTAAATGTCATGTCACGAGTTAAAATCTAACACACCCTCACATCATTCAAGTACCATACATATGATACATATGTTATATGGAGAGTCACAGAGCTAATGGGTGAAACAAAGCGTTGACATAAAGATAAATGAAGAGTAAGTATACATGAATATCAAATAAATTTGAGCACTATATAAATACTTAATGGTATTGAACTTTAAAAAGAACACAAACCGTGATGTCTTCATATTAGGCCACCACCACTTGATCGGCTCTTTATTCACCAGCTTCTCATTAGATTTCCAAGGTTTTGAACTAACCACTGATATCCCTAAATATAGTTTGCCAAATACATCTCTTCGTACATAATGGGAAGACATAACTATCAGAATGTCAAGTTCTTCGACATAATTATTTTTCACAAATTTTGACCAGTCTTTTCCACTGAACATGTACATACTACCACACCAACTACGTCATAAGATTAAAGAATATCGCAGTCCTTTTTCATCTTGAACAATAACAGATAATCCACTTTTGTTTTCTAAACTTTGTCTTTCTTCTTTCCGAATAATCTTTATGATCTTCTTCATCTTCTCTTTCACCAAAAGTAAACCATCATGCAATCTTCAAATATCCGTCGATAATATTTTACACATACTTTGATACGTTGGACATTTGTTCTTCTTTGAGTCTAATTTCCGATCGTGAACTCTCATCACTAATTAGAAAAAAATTGATAACAATTTATTCATGAGTAATTTAAAATATGAAATTAAATCATAATATGGTAAATATGAAAGAATTAATCAAATGGCTACAAATAAACATATGAATGTTGAAGGATTAACTTGCAGTGTGAAATATGTGAAAGTAAACAATATGTTTAACAAAGAAAGTCATTGCATTGTTTATTTTCATGTAAAACGTAAAAAAATAACAGCGAGCAAGATAAAAAAATAACTTCATTTACCAAAAGCTTTGAATATAAGCAATTAGGAGAATGAACTTGTAGGTCCGGTGAATCGTGTGTTAATAATTTTTTAAGATCTTTTAAGTGAATCACGAGATTGTAAATACAAAGAAGACATGTAGAAGAGAGGGAAAAATCATACAAAGAGATTATATAATTTTTAAAGAGATTCAACTCAGTTGAGTGTTGTCTTATATAAGCTTTGATTATATAAATTTTAAATAGATTCAAATCATACAAAGAGCAAAATCATAACACTATGAACAAGAAGATCGTATTCGCGGACCACAAAAATATTTTTTGGCAGACAACCTAAAAGGCTAGCGGGGAATTGTTCTCCTTATTCAACCTTTTTTTCATGGGGAAAGGAGGGGAGAAAAGTAGTTTAGTGGCGCATTTTTTTAACACAAATTTTTTAACAAAGGACAAACACCCCCGGATCCACACACACACTACTTTACAAAGTATTTATTATGGAGCGCGATTTATTGTCCATCTAAATGTGTCTAACTAATACGAAGAATGGGGACATCGACAGTTTTAGAAAATTATAATTCAATTTTAGGCCCAGAATCATAGCAGATACAAGAATAAACATATTTATACAAATGAACCTAGAGAAACACATCTAAGCAAACCCACAGCATGAAATATATCAACACGTTGCACCACCAATAGAGAACGTTTATTAAGAGGGATAACATCGCAAATCAATCGGTAAATAGTATATAACTTCATGGTATAGGAATGCCAGAAAGAGAAAACTTACCTGAAAGTGATAAGCAAATTAATCAAAACATACACATTTTATCATGTCAAATGCACAGAAGAGATGGGAGTTAGGTGACCCTTAGAATTATGTAAAGGAAGCTGCCTTCCATGGAGACAAATGAAGTTAGTAGACAACAACATATGCTGGTATTCACTGCTAAAGCCAAAGGCAAAAAGTATTTCTGGCATTTGCAGAACAAAATTGACATAAAGGTGATTTTTTGCACTAAGCATTGAAATCAAAACATGGGCATGAAATATTATTCAGTTTGAAACATGAAAAGTTAAACTAAAGCCAATTAGATTCAAAACAGTACAAGAGGAACAATGAACACAGGAACAATGAACACAAAGATGAAATGTCAAAAAAGGGTCAGCATGTACAGACCGTAAAAGTTATTAAAGAGGAAACTTGCAAACAGGAAAACACCTAGCCTAGATCTCCCAAGACAGTAAATTCCTTAAGTTTGGGTGAAAGCACATTAATCAATGGCAGACGCTGCAAAGAATCATGTAGTTAAAATAAAATAAAACAAATTTCTCACAAAGGGGGCCGAGTGGGGGGTGGGGGGCCGGGTGGGGGGGTTGGGAGGGGGAGGGGGAGGAGGGCTGACGAAGGGGGAGGGGGATCGCCCAAAGGGGGGCCAGGTGGGGGTTGGGAAGGGGAGGGGGGCTGCCAGGAGGGGGAGGGGGGCGGGTTTGGGCGGGGGGGGCGACAGGGCAGGGGGGCTGGGACGGGAGGGGGAGGAGGGGCAACAGGGAGGGGGATGCAGAGGGGGGAATGGAGAGGGGGGCGACAGGGGGGGGGGGGGTCGCCGGAGGGAGGGTGGCGGGGGGTGGGGAGAGAAGAGAGGGGAAGGGGGTCGCCGGAGGGGAGGTGGCAGGGGTGGGGAAGAGAGGGGGAGGGGGGCCGATAGGGGGGGGGGGGGTCACGGAGGGAGGTGGCGGGGGTGGGTAAGAGAGGGGGAGGGGGGATGCACATACCCGGTGGTATGGCGGCACCAGTGGGGGAGCACGACGATGGCAGGCGACAGTCGAGGCAGCGGCAGGCGGCGAAGGGCAGGACGGCGAGGGGCGCAACAGCGAGCGTGAGAAAGAGAGAGAGAGAGAGAGAGAGAGAGAGAGAGAGAGAGAGAGAGAGAGAGAGAGAGAGAGAGAGAGAGAGAGAGAGAGAGAGAGAGAGAGAGAGAGAGAGGGTGGGTTTCGCGGGAGGGGAAAATGCGTTTTTACCGACGGCACTTCCGACGGACATATATCCGTCGGAATATCCGTCGGTACTATTTCAATACCGACGGACATATTTCCGTCGGAAGTTTCGACGGATTTTCTGAATGACATTTTTCCGTCGGAATATCCGTCGGAGGATATGTTTCCGTCGGAAACATCCGTCGGTAATCCCGCATTCTCTTGTGGTGACAGAGCAGTACATAGTGAAGGTAAAAGATTTTATTCGGGTAGGACACTGGATGAAAATTAGGGGTTTCATGGGCAAAAGTTTCCTAACATCGAGCAGTATCTCCAGTAAAATTTTCATGGCATGATATCAAGTGTACAGGTAGATCTAAATTAATCATGAAGATTCGGGGTCAAGATGAGAGCAGAACTTCAAAAATAAACATCAAAAGATTGGGTCGATGAAAAATAGAGCAATAAGAGGGCTTTTGTTCCTGATGTTTGAAACATCCTATAGACGAAACTAATTGAGTTTGGCTTGTGAGAATGCCTACCTTTCGGTCGATTTGTCTCCTAGGGCTTTGAACTCGAAGAACAAGGGTTGGGTCTTGAGCAAGCCTTCTCCCCACGAGCTCTCCCTTCCTTTGGCCTCTTCTCCCCATCCAGCAACCCTCAACAACGCATTAGGGTCGTCCATGGAGAGATTAGGATGTATTTATGCTTCCCTTGTTTCTATTTCCTAATAGGACTCTAATTCCTATTAAATTCTGAGTATTCCTTATTTCCTTCCACCTTCCAAGCTTTCCACCTCCTAATTGGGTTAGGTTCGGCTGTAATTTCGTGCCTAGCCAATTTGGGTAGGGTTAGGAGTCCAATTCCAACACATATTAGCTATTTTAATGATTTAATAGCTCTTTTATTTTTAGGAAATATTAAAGATACAAATTTAGGATATTTTCCTATTATTCTTCATTTAAAAATCCCCATTTGGCCCAATAAATTTTATATGATCCATTTAACAAAGCCCATCACTTCTTTTTGTTTAATGGGTTTGATTTAACTCCCCTTTTCTTTAATTTTCCAGTTTAATTATTATTATTATTATTATTATTATTATTATTATTTCTTTAAAATTCAGGTTGCAACAATGGGTGTGGCAGTGGCCTTAGAGAGAGAGGCCTAGCAGCCCCAACAGCTGCAGTAGGAGGGAGGAGCTTCCTCTAGGACCACCTTGTACCAGCATCCCACAGGTAGCCGTCGTAGTGCGACTTCTTCCACTTCTTCGGGTTCAGGAAGCTCTGGCATGTGCTCAAGGTTTAGGCAGATGACCACTCGCGGGGGTGGGTAGAGCCGGTAGTAGAAGCTTCAGTCGAGATTTACAGAGCAGTCGGTCCAACAAGGAGCCGAGCAGGGTAGGCAGGAGGCGACCTGTTACACTTGCAGTTTACCAGGCCACTACAGGAGGGATTGCCCGATGGGGCATGTCCAGCAGCCAATGCAGTTGTAGTTTACTCAGTAGTTGTCACAGTACCAGTACCATCCACAGCACCAGGCACCCCGACAACAGCAGCAGGGGCAATAGCAGTAGCAGCCTCAGCAGTACCGGCTGCCTCAGTAGTTTTAGCCATACCAGCCGCAGCAGCAGTTTCCACAACACCCATAGCTGCTGCCACAACAGCAGCCCCAGTAGGCGTCGTAGCATGGGTGTGGCCGTGGCCATGTGATGGCTCTTACCAGAGAGGAGGCCGAGGCATTGAACCTGGTCATAGGTACATTGCCTATCCTTGGTAGAGCTGCTCGTGTTCTGGTTGATCCCAGTGCTTCTCTTTGCTTTGCTTCCGAGGAGTTTTACGAGTTGCTGGTTCATCACACCCCTGAGAGGCAGTGTGATATGATGATTGATCTTCCATCCAGTGATTACATGCGTTCTTTTGGTTACCTTAAGGGTGTCATAGTTGAGGTCCAGGGACACTAGTTGCTGGCCAAGTTGTACATGTTGCAGCTTCGTGACTTCAACGTCATCTTTGACATGGACTGGTTGGAGGCTCACTTAGTGTGGTAGATTGCCAATGGAAGACCGTACGGTTTGAGATACATGGAGTGCCTGTTTTCTACTTCCAAGGTATTCAGTCTACCCATTGACCTTTTATTTCTTTTTGTAGAGCTCGACATTTGATTCGTGATGGTTGTGTAGCGTACCTTACTTCTGTTTGTACATTTGAGCCTAGAGGGTTGTCCATTTTTGATGTACCTGTTGTGTGTGAGTATTCTGATGTTTTTCCGGAGGATCTACTTGGGTTACCGCCTGAGTGGGAGGTAGACTTCTCAATTGCGCTTTTGCCGGGGACGATGCCTTTGTCTAGGGTGCCGTACCGGATGGCTCCGGCTGAGTTGCATGAGTTGAAGTGCCAGTTGCTTGAGTTGCTTAAGCAGGGTTTCATTCGTCCAAGTCATTCTGTGTGGGGAGAGCCAGTGTTGTTCGTGAGGAAGAAGGATGGTAGTTTGTGGTTGTGCATTGATTATGGGCAGTTGAACCAGGTCACAGTGAAGAATAGGTATCCGTTGCCCAGGATCGATGGTTTGTTTGATCAGTTGCAGTCAGCCATAATGTTTTCGAAGATTGACTTGAGATCAGGGTAGTACCAATTGAGGATCAAAGAGTCAGATAATGGCATGATAGACTTTCGTACGAGGTATGGTCACTTTGAGTTCGTCGTGATGCCGTTTGGACTCATGAATGCACTAGCAACTTTTATGGGTATGATGCACATAGTGTTCAGCGAGTACTTGGATAGGTTTGTGGTCATCTTTGTAGATGACATTTTGGTCTACTCGGCTTCTGTGGAGGAGCACGAGGAGCATCTGATGATCATGTTGGAGACGTTGCAAATTCACCAACTTTATGCCAAGTTTGAAAAATGTGAATTTTGGTTGAGGGAGGTGCACTTTCTCGGACACGTGATCTCAGATTCTGGTGTGGCAGTGGACCTTGCCAAGGTTGAGGCAGTGTTGTCTTGGGAGCAGCCCACTTTAGTGTCAGAGATTCGCAGCTTTCTGGGTTTAGCAACCTACTACAGGAGGTTTATCTAAGAATTTTCTAGGATAGCAGAGCTGTTGACCAAATTGACCAGACTCGAGACCAGGTTTGTTTGGTCAGAGGATTGCGAGTGGAGTTTTCAAGAGCTGAAGGAGAGGTTGACCTCAGCACCAGTGTTGGTCTTACCGTTGGGTAGCAGAGGTTTTGTCTTGTACAACGATGCTTCGAGGTCAGGTTTGGGTGTCGTGCTGATGCAGCATGGTGGGGTCGTCGCCTATGCTTCTAGGCAGTTGAAGAAGCATGAGGAGAACTACCCTACCCACGACTTAGAGTTGGCAGCCGTGGTGTTCGCTGTGTATCTCACAGGCGGATTTAAAAAACCTCACGAATTAACTTGGGTTACGGGTGTAGTTCTCGCTCATGAGATGTTCATTAATCTTATCAAAAGAAACCACATAATGGCTTTTTGATTGATCTATTACATTTTTATAGTCAATCTTCAATTATATTCTGAACTCCTAAAGTAATCTAATTTCCTTAAAGACATGAAGATCACTTGTGCATTGAATTTAGACATCTCTTTTACAACTGATGAGGGAGAAGGTTGAATTTTTTTTATTTCATTCACTTTCCATCTTTCTTTCAACAGAGCAATGGCACTAATGCTGAGAAACTACAAACCTTCACAAAGAATGAAGTGCCATGTATGTCATGAAGCGTTTTTGTTGCTATCTCTGTTCAAAGGGGTAAAACAAAGTAAAAAAAAAAATCTTCCAATATTGATGATAACTGAGTAACTGGAAATATTGGCGTCTCATAAACGTATATTTTCATGTCAAAAGGTTATCATTTGCCCCTTTGAAACTGAATAATGAGTAAATCTTTAGTAACCAGGGACTATGGTGTGTAAAAAGCATTAGTTCTTGTGTGAACAAGATTTAATACATTTGAATGTTTGATTAAAAAAAATGTCCACAAAATTCAGTCACAAAACAAACAACCTTACCCCAAATCAGATTGATTAAGACTGTTTTACTTCATCACAATTGACTTCATTCAAAAGGAAATTTTCATTACCTTGGATTAGAAGAATATGAAAGATTGCCATTGACTGTATTGAATGTCCTATATCATTCAAAAATGTCATTTTAGTGTTTCATTATAATCAATGAACATATCTTGTAAGTTGTTGTTTAACCCTTGGATTAACAATGGGTTTTTGTTAAGAAATGACAAATGGATTCTTCAACATATTAAAAATCCTTGACAAGTTGATTTCATACCTCTTTCATTATCATAAAGACCCCATCCCAATTTTTCCTAATCATATCATCCGTTTTTGCCCAGTCAGGTCGACGCAGTCCTCTTCATGTGTCGACACCATCACTGGTCAGGTCGACACAGTCCCTTCTGTGTCGACACCATTGCTTCTCCAGGTGGATTTTTTTTTTATTTTTTTATCAGTCACTGTTTAGGGTAAGGAGCATCGGCGGCTCTATCTTACCTCTTCATCTCTTGCGTAGAGCCTTTTTCTATGCCCTCATTTACAGGTCGACCCGCCGCCTCTTTTCATCTCAAAGGAAATAGGAGATTTCTCTCTTGTTCCCGCCATCTCCTCCTCTTCCACATCACCTTCCTCTCTTCTCTGCTTGCTGTGATGCCTCCCAAGCAGACACCAAGGAGGGGCGCGAGGTCTAGGGCTACTGCTCGTGTGGTTGTGATTGAAGAGTCCCCAACCGAATGCAGGAGCAAGCGTCGCCATGATCCAACACAGCAACTGGATGTGTCTTCACCCTCTGCAACTCCCTCCAAGCGAGGTAGGTTGACATCCTCTGGTCGTGGCAAATCCCCCAAAGTGCCTCGTCATCCCTGGAGGAAGCTTCTCTCCAGTTCTTCTGAAACAAATGCCTCAGGTTCAGGGGAATCTTCCTCCACCTCATCTGGTTTTTCTAATCCCTCTGAAGCTACACCTTCCAAGATAGTCTCTGAAGGAAAACCCATTCTTAAGCCCCGAGCAGTTGATTTGCAAGATGAGGACTTTGCCAGTGCATTTCTTGATTTCATCAACTTTTTCAAGTTTCAAGGCTGGCTGCACTTTATTTCTGTATTTTGCACTTTCTACCCTAGGTTGGTGCAAGAATTTTACATGAATTTGACTGATGTACCAGAGGATTTTCAATCTGAAATGAAAGGGGTTTCTATTCTCTTATCAACTGAGCTGGCTTCTACACTTTTCAAAATTCCTGATGAAGGGGAAGATTACCATGAATTTGAATTTAATTTGCATGAAGCATACACCCTGCTAACTGGTCTCCCTCATGATCAAATGGATTCCAAGCAAACCCATGTAACTAGATTCAATGCAAACACATTTCCACCTGTCCTTGGTTAATTCATCACATTCTCACCACAATTATCACACCACAAGGTGGTGGAAGGGACAAGCTCACAGATATTCAAAGGTTTGTCATGTATTGCATGAAGAAGGATATCAAAGTCAATCTGCATCCTATCATGACACAAATTTTGTTTGAAACAACCAGAAAGGACCTTCATAGGTCACTGCCATATGCTGCTCATCTCACTGTTGTGTTCAAACATTTTGGTGTTTCTTTTGCAAATGAAAAAGTTCAATCTATTCCACAAAACAATATTTATTGTTTGCAACATTTGCAAAAATTTATGGGCTTTCGGATTGAGGGTGCTCAAGTTTATCGAGGGCCAATTGTTGAGCCACCTGCTGCACCTGAAGGAGAGGCACATCCTTCTATTGTTCAGTCACCACAGCTTGATCAAGATGTTCAGCCCCCATCTGAGGTTGAGGTCCAAGTTCCACAGGATACACACATTTCACCTACACTTCATGGTTCTTCACCTCTACCTCATGATGTGGATCCTCCATCCTTCTTTCACCAATTCACTGGTTCAGCATCTACTTCTTGGACCTTCTGTTCCACCAGAGCTGAATACCATTCTTGAAGAAAAGTTTGCCACTCTCAATTCTTCTATACTTCAACTGGCCGATAGATTTGAGCTTCGAATTCAAAGGTTGGAAAGTACAGTTAATGGTCAGTTCATTAGACAGAAAGAGCTGGCAGAACATGCAACTCATAGATTCAACAGACTTATTGGCACCTTAGGAGATGCTTGTGTCCAGCTGAAAGGACTTCAAGAAAAGCTTGAAGCAGTTCTCCAAGGAATTTTAGCTAACACTCAGCGAGATCCTTTCAACAGTCAAGAGAGTATCTCACTTGTGTCTAAGACTCGACTATCGTTTGCTCACTTAGTTGATGATATGGATAGAATGAAGGCATTCTTAGCTCACATTGATGAGGAGATGACAGAACTCAAGGGTGAGCTCTGGAGTATCCAACCATCAAGCAATGTGCCAAGCTCATCTTCAACTTCATCTCAAGTTCCAGCTAATCTCAGTACACTTCAAGAGCACATTCATGATAATCATCAACGAATGGAAGAATTGTTGCATACTCGTTTGTCCACCATGCAAACTCAGTTGAGGACAAACTTATCTGCTTTGGACGCCAGAATGCAGTCTATAGAGTCTATTTTACTCCCTCTCCCTCCTCCACCTCCATCCTCTTGATGGATTTTCTTGTTTTGATGATGTCAAAGGGGGAGAAGGGTTGGTTCATGGGTTGATTCATGTTGTGAAAGGGATGCTTGTTAGCAAAACTTTTTGGATGTGATTGTCATATTTTGTATGGTTCATTTTGAAAAGGGGTGGTTGTTAGTAACATTTTGTTTTGGTTGTGACAACTGTCATATTTTGTAGAAACTCTCTTTCAATGACAACTGATGAAGTAAATGAAGATGTTGAATTTCATTGTCATACATTATGTGTGCTTGGGATTTTCTGAAAGAATGGCTTAAAATCACATTTTTAAGAAAATCAAATTTTCATGTTGATTCAATGTTGCCATCATCAAAAAGGGGGAGAATGTTGGGTTGAGTGTGGTTTTAATATCCCTATCTCCCTAGTTTTGATGATGACACTTTGTGATTTTGTGCTTGTTGGGTTGAACATGGTACATGCCTCATTTATATAATAATAATGCCCAAACAACATGTCTTGAACATTTTACATTTCATACTTCGATGATAATGCCTTGTGCTAATGGCTTATGTGTTAAATTCTCAAGGCTATACAGTTTTTGTCATGATGGTGTCGACACATCCCTTGGTGGTTCGACACTGGATCACTGTCCCAGAAGCTATCTTTGAAGACAGGGTCAAGTTGTGTCGACACACTCAATGGTGGTGTCGACACTAGTCCCAGCTTCCAGGAGATCATTTTGCCTACCTGGGACAGGGTGTCGACACACTCAGTGGTGGTGTCGACACACTCTGGCTAAAGTCTCAACATTTGTTTCCTCTAGACACGTGGCTACTTGGGGTTCAAGGGAAGTTGCCTTGGATCGTGTGCCCACGCACCCCAAGGGTACAATTGGACTTATGGGGCTATATATACCCCCAATTATTGGCCCCCAAGATATAGGAGACCTCCATAAGATTCCAGCAAAAGCTTTTGGCGGCAAAAGGAGGAATCTCCCGCCTTGCTCTTCTCGTTGTTGTGGTGATCCATCTACTTCCTTGGAAAGCACGAGGGAGTGAAGGAGAGCTCTGTAGAAGAAGTTGAAGCAGTACTCAAGGGAGCAGATCCAGCAGAAGCAAGCAATTGAAGAGAAGTTTATGGTGATTCAGAGGCAATTGAAGCAGAGCATCGCCAAGTGATGAAAGCATCACCAGATCTCTTCAATTCAACCTTCTGCAAGGAATCTTCATCGAAGAACACAAATATTGTATCTATTTCTTACAATTCTGAAGTTGTTCTTCTGATTCATCCATGAGATTTGTGCATGAAGTGTTGCACAAGTTTCTGTGAATGAATTTGCCTTGGATCAGATCATTGCTAGAGGATCTGATTTATGTTGGTCTTGATCTAGCTTGTGTTTTGTGAGCCATTGAGCTCAGTTTTGGTGAGTTGAACACTCAGTGTGTGTTTGAGCAAGTGTGCTCAGTTTCTGGAGTGGTTGTGCTCTGGAATTTGTGTGTGAGTTGTCTAACTCAAGTGTGTTGGAGTCGTCGTGCTCCAGTGTGAGTTGTACTCAAATTTTGAGTAGAGTGTCCTCACTGTGTGAGGGGTGGACATAGGGATCACAGGTGTGATTTCCGAACCACCTAAAAAATCCTATGTGCAATGGTTTGAATTGTTGATCTGCGCTAGATGATTGCATAGGATTGCGGTTTCACACTAATTGCCTAATTGTCTCACACCTCCTCTTACACACTCACACTTCATATCTGAAAATTGTTTTTGTGATTAGATCTCTGAGTCAAAGTAGCTTTAATTTTCTTAAGCTTCCGCAAGAATTGGCAACAGATCTATTCAACCCCCCCTTCTAGATCTGTTTCACCTAATCACTCGATCCTACATAGCTCTCGCCGCTGCCACTGCCACTGCCAAGGTGTCACAGAGGTGACCAGCCATGTCCCACCTCAAGTCTGAACGTAGCCCGCTAATGAACCACTCAGTACGAGGCTGCTCACTAGCTGCCATGTGGGGAACGTGTCGAAGTAGCTGCAGAAACCTCTAGTGGTACTGTCCCACGGTCAAGTCTCCCTGCACCAACTCATGGAACAGGTCCCTCCTCTTACGGCAAACGTAGTCGGGGAGGAACTCGCCGTGAAAAGCCACCAGGAACTCTACCCAAGTGATCTGGTCCAGCCTCGTGCCCTAAAAACTCGTCTGCCTCACTGCTCTCCACCACTCGTGGGCTGACCCCTTCAACTGATACACTGCTAACCTGACTTGATCCAGCTCTGCACATTCCATGGTCTCGAAGGTGCGCTCGAGCTCATGGACCCAACTCTCTGCCCTGTCTGGATCACAGTCGCTAGAAAAAGTAGGCCGAAGATGAAGAAACGTCTCTAGAAGAGCCATGCGGTCCTCGGGTGCTGCCGCTACAACTAGAGTCTGTTGCCGTACCACTGGGGGTACCTCTAGCTGAACCGGTGCTGCCTACGGGGTCGGTGGTGGCTACTCCTCTGCTGCCATCTCTGCGAACTGCTGACCTCCTGCTGGCATCTGCTAGTACGGCTGGTATTGAGGGTACTGGGGGTACTGCTGGCACTGCGGGTACTGCCAAGGACCCTGGAACATCGCTCTCCACCACTGCTCTATGACGGCCGGCGGGGGTTGGGGCGGAAACCACTGCTGCTGCTGATGTTGCTGTGGCTCTCCCTACCACATTGGAACGCCCTGTGGCAACGGGTCCCCACGCTGCTCGAACTGCTGGGACTGAGCATCGATCGGCATGTGCTCGGTTGTAACCGACCCGTCTGACTCGAACTCCTAACGCTCCACCAGCTCACGAACCTGCCTGCGAGTGCGTGGAGGCATGTTCTGTAAAACAGACACAATAAGAAGTTAACAGATAAACTCCAGCGGCTTAGCAGTGTTACTTGTACTTCCTAAGGGACTTTACGTTATTACTTATTTCCACTACAAGTCTTGATAGACCCCTTTCTTTGATACCACTGTAACGACCCCGGCGCCCGGACCCTCGGCTCCCACCAAGAATCCGAACATTGGGACCGCCGCCCACGGATCCGGATACCCGGAAGGGCTAACGGATTGGTCTAACAAGATATGTAATAGTGATAAATAACAACAAATGTATTAAAGTGCACCACAAGTGAACAAAAGTGTCCAATACTAGATAACACTATAGTACAGTCCCAAAGTAAATAAAGTACAAGTGCTGAAATAAACGGGAAAGAACACGTCCCTTAGGGGCATACCCCAAGGGTGAAGTACAACTGCTGGGGGAACACTACCACTAGAGATGCCGACTACTGCGGGCTCGTCTCCTCAGTCCGCCATGGAGGGAGCTGTTGTGAAGTCTCACCTACAAAATAGGGAGTGAGCTTCACGAAGAAGCCCAGTAGGGACTACCAATCTCTCACTGGTTCTAACAACAGAATAGAACTAAGTGCAATAAATAAATAAAGCAGTAAATTCTATTCTACTAAATAGAGTCAAGTGCGGAAGCGTGAAAGAAACTACACGATCATCGGTCTAGGCTACACAACGAGACCAGAAAACCCGTGTAAACCAAGGCACCACAAGAACCCAATTGTAAACACAGATAGTTGACACTGCCTGGACAAGCACACTAGCTATAGAATGCTACACTAGTCAGCCGGTTAGGTGCGCCACATGCCTTAGCCTCGACCAACAGTCCATGTCTAGCACCTCTCGTCGGAGTGAGATGCGGAACTAAGAACAAACACAACTGCCATAGTCTGGCCAGACTACGGTCCCATGCCTGACCCCTCTAAATGGTTCCGAAACCACATAGAGTCAGGCAGTGAGGAAGGACTAGCTGGAACGCACTATAAGAGCACCACACTACCTTGGAGAACCAGACCAGCTAAGAGAGCTCTACAAACGACTCCACGCTGCTGTCCCCACTGTTTTCCCCTTCTGCTCCAAGTCTGTGACTTGAGCATGCCCGCCGCCCGAAGAACTCCCTCTAACAGACACGCGGGGCTGGGGGTCCCAGGTAACGGTAACAACTTGTCTTGTGGACAAGCCCTCAAGTGTCGAGCACCGGGCGAAGGGACTAGAGTAACTGCACTAGGAACAGCACAGGTGCCAAGAAACCAGAGTCACAACGGAAATGGAAACACAACAGGTCCATAGTCAGCTCTCTATAAGAGGGGCGACGTATCGACCCGTGGTGACCAGAATGCGACGGTTCTGCCTGTCACGACAAGGAAATAGAAGGCGACCCATAAGCGCGTCGCGACAAGACTGCACCTCCTAAGAGGGCCGCGACAAGCCTGAGTTTTCAGAACGTGACACGTACCCCGTTGAGATCTCATCACGACAGAGATGGCGGTCATGATCTACCAAGACCCCGAACACCTGAACGCCGGCCACGTACCCATCGCATTAGCAAGATGCAGTCGGATCCGGGGTGTGTTCAAGAGAATGCGACGCACCGATACGTCGCGACCTGGTCGCAACTGGGAAACCCGTCGCGACTATATCCGAGTGCCCAAACAAGGCATCAGCCACCACCCTAAAGCACCCAAAATGGAAACAACACGGGGAGGGGATCATGGAGATGATGGAAAATAGTTAATATCATCCAAACCATCCCAAACAATCCACATGCATGCAAGGAAAAGCCAACTACTCTCACATAACCTCACATACACCACATGAAGCACTCTTCATGAACACCCCATTACAAGCATGAAAATATGCAAACCACATCATGCAAACCTCATACATGGATCATAAGTAACCAAGAAACACCTAGCATGATTCTAGGCTTAGAAGGGAGGAGTTTGACCCTAGCATTAAGAACTAAGTGGAGGGTTTGGGGTCCCTACCTCAATTTGAAGAACCACCTTAGCTGGGCCTTCTCGTAGGCTAGCACCCCTCCACCTCCGAGCTCCAACACTCCAAGTGCCATCCACGAACTGAGCTCGACCTCCTCCTTCATGCACCAAGAGAAGAAGAACCACCATGAAAGAAGAAGAAGGGGAAGATGAGGGAGAAGCACAAACACACACACAACCATGCAATAGATCCATATACTTACCTACACAATGCAAACACACCTCACAAGGCCTTCCCAAACACCCCACGGAGCCACCAGCCTTCGGAAATCGCCGGAGTGAGGAACCACCAAAAGAAAGGCCAAAGGGGTTTCTGCTTTCGGCCAGAGCAACTTAAACACAGATAGTGAGAACATGACGGACTTGGGCATCACGTTACCAACACTAACGTGACATCCACCTACGTCGTGATCTGGAATAGTCAGCCAGTCAACCACCCAATCGACGTGCATGCAAAACTGACAGCAAGATCGCGATGGCCAACCATGTCACGTTCATGCATGCACTTCGACATGTGGTGCAACTGTGCTGACAACAAGACAACAAGGAGACAGTCTACTGTCAGGGTCCTGTCACGACAGGGGTGGCCGGCGCGTTCCCAACAATAATGCGACGGTCACCTATGTCATGTTCAGAATGCGACGGGTCGCTATGTCGTGACCGCAGCCAGGAGGGCTAACCCCTAAAGGTAACAGGATGTTACATAATGCTTTTATTGATCACCTATGAATTCATTGTATCTCACTTAGAATGACTTTTAATGTAGGTGTGAATGCATACAAGACAAGCATCAAAATCCAAGCGTAAAAGATCAAGAAAAACACTTCAAGTTGTTACCTGTCGACAGCCATGAAGGCACCTATCGACAGATAGACCATCCAGGAACAAACATGCTACTGGAAGCTCAAATGGAGCAGTAGCTGTCGACAGATGGAGTTTACCTGTCGACAGATAAGGCTGCCTATAGACAACCAGGGATCGCCAGTCGACAGCCCAAGTTTTCCAAGAACCTACATGGTTCTGGGAACCAGATTTGAGCGGTAGCTATCGACAGCTATGATGTGCCTGTCGACAGCCGCAGAACAAGTCACATCTGATGGTCAGGATATGTTCTATATTAGGGTGATTCCTATAAGAACGACTCTCCATACTTGGACACCTATATATATAGATCATATGAAGGTATTTTCGTAGAGGGAAGCCACCATATCAAAACCCTAAGCAAAACCAAGAAGAAGGCTCTCTCTCTCTACTGTTCTGCTTCAACTCTCCGTCCAGCGCAAGGAAGATCCATCTTACGAGCGGAGTTGAAGTCGGTCCATCCACGGTTCAAGCTTCTCCATCATCTGATCATCATCCATACGAAGCTTGGAGTTCTTTTGGATGACCACCATGGAGAGTTCTCATCTAGATTTGTTTCTAAAACTCAGAAGTCTTCTTTCCTTCCACTTTTCCATACTCTGTGTGTGGGGCTGTGGTTTGAGCATCCCTTGTGCTTAATGCACGTGTGGGTTGTTGTTCTGATTGTGTGTTCGCATCAGACAACATGCATGTGTGTGTTTGTAGAGTTGAAACACACTGATAAGCAGTCTTTCTGTGTGTGTGTGTGGACGGTGGACGTAGGATACACGAGTTGTGTACTCTGAACCACCTTAAATCTTCATGTCTTTTGGTTTGCACGTTTATACGATAGATGTTTGGTAGACACGAGTGATTGTTCTCACGCTAGATAAATTGCTAAGTTCCTAATCACAACTGCACACACACCATAGTTCGAATCCAATACATATCCCTTAAAGATTTTGATAAGTCAGTGTTGGATCAAAAAGGAGGTCATAGTGCTTTTAATTGGTAGTAATCTATTCAACCCCCCTTCTAGATTACTATTTTAGATAATTTTGTGCACCTTTCACCTCACTATGTCCTCCTCTAGCAAGGGGACACCTTTCTCACCTGTATGTTAAAGCAAGTATGAGTCTTCCAAAAAGACCCAGAAAACAACCTAAGACACATCCTTACACATATCACATACATGCTATTCTATTAAACAATAAGAGGAATACATGGCACATGCTTCATGTCAATTAGACTATTATCCATGAATAACCTATAGCATGCTTTCTACACATAATATGTAACATGATTCATGGTTTTAATTTCTATTCATATCATTTCACAAATCTACACAATTAGGTCATGGAATTAAGCACATAGTAACTAACAATCTTAGCCTGATATCTAACAATTTTCACATGCTTTTATGACACATATCCATACCTTTTGCTTGCTGTTTTAACATAATCAATTCACATGGTTTCACATGGTATCACATTTACACAATACTATCACATAATCACATTTCATATTTGCACACTTTTCACACTTTTACACATTTAATTGTAGTGACATATAGTCCGAACCACCATAAAGAAGGACACACATTCACATAACACATATTCGCCACCTAGGCAATATAGTGACGAATCTTGGTAACTACGCAGAACTGGGAGAAGCCCTCTCCACCCTAACCAGTGGTACTTGTCCACCTCGAGGATTTCATCCTAATGCCCACATGATATCACAAACACAATGAGCCTTCCCATAGGGACTTTTCTACAGTACGGCTCCACAGCGTTCTATGGTAGCAGTGTCAATTTCGGCACATATTACACATTATCCCACTTAATCACATGGTTTCATTCACTTACATGTACTATTTAACCCATACACATGCACTTTAATTAAACATTCATATCTCAGGTTACAGATCTTAGTATGACTGTTTCACAGTGACAAATAAATCATAACAGTACCTAAACATGTTGCTAAACACTAAAATTAACATGATTTAAATTAAACACGCTTAACATGGCTTAAATAACCTTTTAAAATACAAACAGTACCCACGGATATCAAAATAGTATCAAATTTTACCCACAGACTCTATACACATAATATATCATATGTCTAATTTTTCAGAATTTTTGAAATAGTAGAACTCTTTTTAACAATTAATACAGATTCCATGTAATTTCAGTTAAAATATTTGTTTAACATGGTAGACAGTAAAACAGTCGATGTTCACAGGTTTAAAACATGAAACCAGTAACCCTAAGACCATGAAACTTCTCTGTAACCATTACATGCATTCAAACTATTTGTTTAGAATTAAATACCGTCAAAACATGTATATTTCACTATAACAGAAATTATATTAAATAAAATCATGCTAAGAAATTCAACAGAATCTCATGATCTGACCTAAAGACCATACCTGACCAACTATAATTTTTACAGCATACACAGACATCCAGAAGTTCGAAAATTATCACACAGACATGACAAATAGATTTCTGTGAAAACAGAAGAACTTGGCGGCAAGGACCTTGCCGTCAACATGGATTAACCGCACACTCTGTTGCTGTCAACTCAGGAACTTGGCAGCAACCAACCTCCTGTCTGCAGAAAGTGCAGACCGCACTCAAATAAAAGAGAGAATTGGGGGTTCCAGGACACAAATTAAAATCTATAAAAATACCTAGAACCTAGGGGACATGTCTAGGGATGATACCCCTCGATTACTTGCCTGGAATAAAAATCTCTAAAGGTTTAATTTTCGAAGAAGCCCTCCTCGGCCAAGCCAAGAAGGTGCAGATCTCCCACCCAAATCCGGTCTTCCTGCTTGTGCAGACGGTCCTCCGGAGTCGGGGAAGATTCTTCAACACCAGGAGCACCTCCCAGTCGAAGAAGATCGCCGGAAGAAGCTCTCAAATACCGGATCAATCCTTGCAAAAGTTTGGTTTTTCTCTCAACGAACCCTAGGTTTTCCTGAACTAAATGACCTAACTTGCCCGAATTCTCTAAGTTTTATAGGGTTAAGAGTCAGGGTGCACCTAGGATTAGGTTTATTGACCGTTGGGATTGGGTTTCCTAATTAGATTTCAGAGAAAACGCATCCGTTTCATATCTGGAATCGCAAATATAAAGAGAAGTAAACGACCACTTTGTTGCCGTAACAGGAAGTAGACGTCCATCGATGTAGACGTTGATATTCCCTGGTCATTAAGTCAATGGCACACAGGTTTTCGTCAACCTGCTATTAATGTTAGGTGATGTTGACGTTAACCAGGGATTTTAGAATAAAAAAATACACCAGACAAACACACACATGCACAAAATAAATAAACATAATATGTACATAAAATATGATAGATACCATATACATAGAAATAAATAAACATAATATGAACAAAATCGAGGGCCTTACATTTGTCAAACCAAATACATTTCAGATTTACTTTCTAAATATGGTTTTGACAAGTGTAAGCCCTTAGAAACACCCATGAGCTTAGGAATTAAGTTAGATAGTGATCCACTTGGCAAGAAAGTTGATCAAAGAATCTATAGAGGTATTATTGGGTCATTACTCTTTCTTACTGCCAGAGACCAGATATAATGTCAATGTATATTTGTGTGCTAGATTTCAAGCTGATCCTAAGAATCTCATGTTAATGTTGTTAAAATAATTTTAGATATCTTATAAACACTAGTAAATTGGGTTTATGGTATCCCAGATGTTTTGAATTCAAATGATTGGGTATAGTGATGCTGACAATGCTAGATGCAAAATAGATAGAAAAAACACATGTGGTACTTGTCAAATTTTTGCAGGATGCTTAATTTCCTAGTCTTCCAGAAAACAGAATTCAGTAGCTTTGTCCACAACAGAAGTAGAATACATTGCAGCTAGAAGTTGTTGCACTCAACTGCTGTGGATCAAACATCAACTGGAAGATTATGGTCATACGCTTTATGAAACTCCAATGCTGTGTGACAACACAAGCGTAATCAACTTGACCAAAATCCAATCCAACATTCAAGAACCAAGCATATTGAGGTCAAACATCATTTCATTAGGGACCATGTAGGTAATGGAGATATTTTACATGATTTTGTCTCAACAGATAATCAATTAGCTGATATATTTACTAAACCTCTTTCTAAAGATAGAGTTACTTTAATAAGAAGAGAAATAGGTATGTGCAACCCTGATTAAATTTCTGTGGTGTATGTTCAATTCATTATTAAATTTTTGTAAGTTCTGGAACTTCGACTGTTCTGAAGTCGGAGTCTACTACGACTCTCATGAAGTCGGAGTATGTACTGCGACTTTTGTAAAGGAGGAGTATGTACTTCAACTCTTCCGAAGTCGGAGTTTATGAAGTCAGAGTCTATATTTTTAAAAAAATAAAATATAAAATAATAATTTACTAAAGGGGTGTTTTTCAAATTTAATTTAAAGAGGAATTTATTATAAAAGTTGACTCATTTAATCCCAGCCGTTCATCTTCTCATCAATGGTCCATTACATATTCTCCTTTATTAGGACCTTTCCTCCTTTTTCCCCAAATCACCCGTTTAACCATCTCCGACCTCCTATCATCTTCTTCATCGTTCCACGCGTGTTTTCAACCCGACGGAACCCTTCAAAGCTTCTGCATATTTCCTCATCTCTCCGAAGAAAGGTAGGTTCTTTGACTTCTATAGACCATTTTGATATCTTCTTGTCATCCCTCTCAGTCTCCTCTTCATTTTGTCTAGATGGCATCTTCTAGGGCTTCCGAAGGAACTCTTTTCACCCTGATCAGTTTCAGCGGTTGTCATCTTCCATGGCCTCCATCTATCCTTGAAAAGTTGTAGATTTTGGTCAGTTACCGGTAGGCTTGAGTGGGTAGCCAAACCCTAGATGCCATGGGCTGGTCCAAACTCTATCAGATCAGTGAACCCTCTTTTGAGGTCTGTTATGAAGGCTTTTTGTTGGGTTACAATGTGTATGATGGTTGAATGTGTTTGAATACTTAAATGTTTTTGATGATTGACATAATTGATGTTGTAAACATGTGAAGACATGATCAAGACATGAGAAGATATGATCAAATGAAAATGACTCTATGACCAACTATGCATTCATGATGTCTTACTTGGAATGTCTTTCATGTAGGTGTGAATGAAAGCACAAGACAAGCAACAAAACACAAAGTGCAAAAGAATGGGAATACACATAAAGTACTATCTGTCGATAGGCCAAAAGCCATGTGTCGACAACCAGTGAAGACAGCAACAAACAAGCTATTGGAAGACAAGAAAAAGTAGTAGCTGTCGATAGACAAAGCTCATCTGTCGACAGATCAGGTTTTCCTGTCGGCAGCGCCAGGTCGCCTGTTGATAGGCCAGGGTTCCAGTAACAAACATTGTTCTGGAAGCCCAGTTTGCAGCAGTATCTGTCGACAGCCATAAGTCATCTGTTGACAGCCACAGGATAAGTCAAGAAATGTGACAGGCATGTGATCTATGTTCGGGTGTTCTCCTCTGACACGATTCTCAGGACTTGAACACTACTATATATAGATCATATGGAACCTATTCGAAGCAAGAAGCCTCCACAACAAAACCCAAGAAAAGATCAAGAAGAAGGCTTTCCTACTGCTCTGCTTCAAGAATCCAGAAAGTTCAAAGAGAGATCTGTCCGTATGAGGAGTGAAGCCGTGTCGTCCTAAAGTCAAGCTTCGTCACCATCATCTGATCTTCATCGACGTGAAACTTTGAGTTCTTTAGAGCGTGTTCACCTCAGACATCGTGTGTGTGTTGTAGTTGGGTCGAATTGCTTGATAAGCAGTTTTCGGTGTGTGTGTGTGGACGGTGGATGTAGGATACACGAGTTGTGTAGTCCGAACACCTTAATTCATCATGTCCTGTGGTTTGCATGATTTGATGATAAATGTATGCTAGCATGATTGTTAGTTCACACACGCATCATACTGCTAATTTCCCAAAGCACACTCCACACACACATTGAAGCGTGAAATTGATCCATATCTTTTTAAGCTTTCATTAAGTCCGGTCGTAATAGAGAAAGAAGGTTAAGTTGTTTTTAATTGGTAGTATCTATTCAACCCCCCTTCTAGATTACTATTGTGGGTAATCCTCCAACCCTTCAATTGGTATCAGAGCTAGGTTTTCTCCGATTTTATCGCTTTAATAGCTTGATCTAACGATCAAGAGAGATTCTGTTCATGGAAACCAACAAAGGTTTCATGGCTGAGGACACTCAGTGTCTAGGCCTCCCTTCTTTGATGTACTGACTACACATATTGGAAAAATCAAATGCAGGTGTTTCTGAGAGCTCAGGACTATGAGCTTTGGAAGATCGTGAGCAGGGGACCCTATGAGCTGCCCGATGATGAAGACACCTGATAAAGGAACAGATACGTAAGGGAACCTTGAACTAGAGCGCGTTGAATATGATGCAAGCGCCGTGCATCCGAAGGAATATTCAAGAGTCTCCACATGCAAGTCAGCAAAGGAAATGATTACAAATTAGAGCTGATATATGAAGGTACGTCAAAGGTAAAGGAGACTAAGGCTAGCATGCTTGTTTCTGAATACGAAATGTTCAAAATGAAAAATGAAGAAACAATTTCAGACATGTTTGCTAGATTCATGATAATATTAACGTTTGAAAGGTCTGAAGAAAGAATACGTGAGCTGACTTAGTAAGGAAGATACTTCGTCTCTTCCATCTCTTTGTTGCCCAGCTAGCAAGCCCAGAGGGGGGTGAATGGATTCTTAAAATTATTGAGAACTAAAATCTGTTCACAAACAGTCACACAAACACACTTGATAGATGTTAGTGTTAGTAAAGATAAACAACAAACACACAAAGGCAATCACACTACACAAGGATTATCCTAGTTCGGATCTCCTCTCATTAGGAGTCCTACGTCTAGTCCCTGAGCAATATCTCAGGATTTCACTACCTAAGGGTACAGTCCCCCTTATAGACCCTTACACACGCAGCCACAGCTGGTCTTCTCTTCACAACCTGAAGAGGAATTACAACACCCTGGATACCACCAGGTCTTCCTTCTACGTGAAGGAAACACACACCCTGAAACCCTCAGGTCTTTCTTCAACACGAAGGGAAAGATCACAGGAATGAGGAAATGAAAGCAAGCCCCTAGATCAAGCTTATACAATGCTAGATCTGAAGCTAAGACTGAGAAGGAAAGGATCTGCAGAATTGATCTCTCTCAGTACTAGAAGCTCTCTCAAGATCTACACTAATCTCAGAGAGCAAGAGCTAGAACAGATGTGAGTGAAAAACTGGCTCTTCAGTTTCTCACAGAGACTGAAAATTTATTGAAAGCGTGTGTCTCTTCAAGGTCTCTTTTTTCTGGAGCTTCAGTCTTCTTTATATATATATATCTTCTATTTAAAATTTGAACGTTTAAGGTCTGTTGTCTCTAAGCTTTTGTTTACGTTAGACTGCATGTCACTGTAGAACAGTCTTTAGCTTTCCATGCACGCAACAGGAGAAAGGATCTTCTCTAATATCCGTTATCTTCCATGTTGTCCAACATTGTATTGAGGTGCGCTGTCAGAGACCTGCACTCATTAAATGCTAAAACAATAGACAGCTAGGCTGTCTCTTGTTGTTAGTCAACGTTAGATTGATTTTATATCAAAAAGGAAGTTCCATTCTATTCTTCTAAAAAGATGTTTACAATGTAAGCATGGAAATAGAAGATATCATTTTGCATGTACTGCAGTGATACGTTCAGTCATATAAGTGCATGGTTGTCAGAAATATATACGTGAAGACTTTGACTTTTCAACGAACTCGGAAATTAGTTAAAATATCAAATCTTATATTCATAAAATTGTTACATGCATGACTTCTGAAATCATTATGCAAATGAGTGATATCCATGTAAATCGTTGTGCACTTATAGCAAACCGATGCACATACAAATCGTATAACTCTATAATCAAATCATTATGAGTAAGTTGTCAGAGACAAAACGATGTGAGCAAATCGTTGTTTGCTGTATCAAATTGTTATGGTGACTGTCGTTATGTAACTAAGCAAATCGTTACAGTGACAGAGTCGTGTGTAACTTATCGAATCGTTACAAGGATCAAATCATTATGACGGTATAGGCAATCGTTGTTTCACTTAAGAAATCGATGTGAGAGCGAATCGTTGTTCTCACTTAAGAAATCGTTGTGAGGCAAATCGTTGTTTCACTTAAGAAATTGATGTGAGAGCAAATCGTTGTTCTCACTTAAGAAATCGTGTGAGAGAAAATCGTTGTTCTCACTTAAGAAATCGTTGTGAGAGAAAATCGTTGTTCTCACTTAAGAAATCGATGTGAGAGCAAATCGTTGTTCTCACTTAAGAAATCGTTGCGAAGACCAAATCGTAATGAAGTAAGACGTTATGCTTTCTTAACAAATCGTTATGGAAGCAAATCGTTATGCTTTCATAGCGAATCGATCGATGCGATCACTTTGCGAATCGTTATGGAAGCAAATCGTTATGCTTTCTTAGCAAATCGTTGTGATACAAGAGGAAGTCATACAACACAGAAAATCGATGTGTACTTAGAGAAATTTCATGCTTTGAACTTACATTGCTACAGAGTAAATGATACTTACCCATTAGCTGATATTTCTTGTTCATTTCCTGTACTCAAATCTCATAGAAAATATGTTAGATTAAACTTATTATAGTTTTGTTAATCACCAAAATAAATATGTAATTATTTAAATTATATGGGAAAACTGATCATACTCTTGGCATACTAAAGCCACTGTCATTGAGGATTTCTAAAGACCTATCCACAATGAAATTGGATGAGCTAATAGGATCCCTGATGACCTATGAAATTAATTTAAAAAGAAAAAACTGAGGTTAATCCTAGAAAATCAATTGCATTGAAAGCCTCTAACAAAGGTTCTTCAAGTTCTAAGAAAGAGGCTCAACAAGAAAATGATGAACTTGAAACATCCAGTGAAAGTGAGAATGATGAAATGGCTATGCTCACTAGACAGTTCAAGAAATTTATCAAGTTTAAAAAGAAGGGATCAGGTAACTTCAAAACTCTTCCAAAAAGAGAATTTTCAAATAAGTTTGATTCAAACAAGAAATCTGACATGATTGTTTGCTATGAGTGCAAGAGACAGGGACACATGAGCGGTGAATGCCCAGAGCTCAAGAAGAAGCTGAAAAAGGATAAGTTTACATTCAAGAAAGCCAAGGCCATGATGGCAACTTGGAGTGATGAAGATGAGGATGAGAATGCACAAGAAAGTTCTGAAGATGAAGAGATCCAGTGCCTAATGGCAAGAAGTGAGGACTCCAATGAGGTAAACTCTTCCTTTGAAAACCACACTATTGAAGAATGGGAAGAGGCTTATACCTTGCTTTTTAAAAAATTTTGTGAAAATAAATCTGAAAATAAAGCACTAAAGAAGAAAATCACCACTCTTGTTCATAGCACAAGCAATAATGAACAAATGGCAATCCTAACAAAAGAGATAGAGTCACTGAAAATTGAAAAGGAAAACCATTATGTTGAAATGGATTGCATGAAAGAAAAACTTCAAGAAAATGAAAAAGAAAATCAAATGTTAAACAAATCTGATGAAAATCTTCAAAATGAGAATCAATTGATTCAAAAAAAGTTGGAAGAAGTTCAAAAGGAACTTAAAGGAAAAAATGAAGATCTCTCAAGATTTGTAAAAAAGAAAAGAAAACCTTGATGCTGTTTTGAGAGTCAAACCAAACACTACAAGGCATGGGCTTGGATTTCAAACTGACAATCAAAAGAAACTTGGACAAAAAATGATCACATCATTTGCACACTGCAGTCCAAGTACAAGTAAACAAGCTCCAGCTAAAACCATGAATTGAAAAATAAACAAAAGAGTTTAAATGTTCAACAAGCAAAGGCATTTGTTGACAGACTCAAACCCAACTGTCGACAGGCCTAGAAATTTGTTGAAACAGGCAAGCCAACCAGGCAACAGAAAGGTCAAAAGCATTCACAAGTCCAATACAATAGTAAAAGAACTGTAAAAACTCAAAAACCATCATGCAACTGTTGTAAGAAACTTGGCCATACTGAGATACAATGCTGGAATAAATTGAATATGTTGTAATGCAAAGAAGTATGGATTCCAAAGCATTTACTTTCTAGCATGAATGAAAGAAGGGGACCCAAAGTAATTTGGGTACCAAAACCTCTTTTCTGATTCATCTATGTAGGAATGCCTAGCAGCCCAAAATCAAAACTATTCGAGGCACATGACGGGCAATAAGGAAAAATTCTATCCGCTGGTTGAAAAAGATAGAGCTCAAGTCGTGTTTGGAGGTAACAATAAAGGGCCAAATAATTGGCACACGTAAGGTAGTTAAGTATGCCTCAAACTCCATATAAAATGTGCTTTTAGTTGATGGTCTTAATCACAATCTTCTGAGCATTAGTCAATTGTGTGATAAAGGCCATAAAGTCATTTTTGATTCAGACACATGTCAAATTGTTGATAAAATTTCAGGAAGTGTCAAATTTTCTAGAAAAAGAGTCAATAACATCTATCTAGTTGATCTAGATGAACCAAAAAATAAAAATTTGTGTCTTGTTGTAAATAGACAGGATGAATTGTCTTTATGGCATCGTAGGCTAGGCCATGCAAGCTACAATGTTCTGCACAAGATCATGAGAATGAAATTGGTAAGTGGACTTCCTAAAATTTATTTCAATAAAAATGTGAGCTTTTGTGATGCATGTGCACAGGGAAAATAAACCAGAAAGTCTTTTAATCTAATACACACCAATAATCACTTCAAAACATTTTGAATTGTTGCACATGGACCTTTTTGGACCCACAAGAACGCTTAGTCTCAATGGCAAACGTTTTGGGTTTGTCATTGTAGATGATTTCTCTATGTTCACTTGGGTAAAATTCTTAGCTCACAAAAATGAGGTTCTGAAAAATTTTGAAGAGTTCTTTAACAAAATTGAGCATGGCAACACAAACAAAATATGCTCAATTCGCACTGATCATGGGGGAGAGTTTGATAATAATTCATTTTTCTGACTTCTGTAGGAACCAAGACATTGATCACAAATTTTCCTCTCCAAGGACTCCAGAACAAAATGGAGTAGTAGAGAGAAAGAACAGAACCTTGGTGGAGATGGCTCGCACTCTTCTGGTTGAAAGTCAACTCTCAAGGAGTTTTTGGGCAGAAGTGGTGAACACATCGTGTTACATCCTAAATAGAGCCATGGTAAGACCTGTGATGAAGAAAACCCCATATGAGCTCTTGAAAGGTAAGAAACCTAGTATTGGGTACTTCAGAATCTTTGGCTCCAAAGTTTTTATCCACAACAATGACAAGGTTGACATAGATAAATTTGAAGCCAAAAGTGATCTAGGTATTTTTCTAGGTTACTCTGAACACTCTAGAGCCTATAGAGTGTTTAACAATAAAAGCAGAACTGTGGAAGAGACTCCACATGTTGTCTTCAATGAGTCTCATGCAAAAACTAACAATTCAAATGATTGCAGGTATGATGATGAAGAAGGAAAAATACTTGAAGAACAAGCTGAGAAACATCTGTCGACAGACCAAGAAGTGGTTGTAGACAGACCAGAAGAAGATCAACAAAATGAACAAATTCCTCAAATCAAATTCCCCAAGAGCAACATCCTCACGAACAAGTTCAACAGGGTCAGTCCACAATAAGAAATGTCAGGTACTCAAAAGATCACCCACTTGAGAATGTCATTGGAAATGTAAATGATAGAGTTCACACTAGGTCTCACTTTAGACACATTGTTGAACAAGATCACTTAGCATTCATTTCTCAAGTGGAACCTAAAAATGTTGAAGAATCTCTAAAAGAAGATTCTTGGATAGATGCCATGTATGAAGAACTTGGCCAATTTCAAAGAAACAATGTATGGAGCTTAGTTCTTAGAACCCCTGAAATGTCAGTAATTGGAACAAGATGGGTGTTTAGGAATAAGCTAAATGAAGAGGGAAAAATGGTTAGAAACAAAGTTAGATTGGTTGTAAAAGGGTACAATCAAGAATTCGGGGTAGATTTTGAAGAATCCTTTGCACCAGTAGCCAGGCTTGAGACAGTTAGAATATTGTTAGCATATGCATGTTCTAACAAATTTAAACATTTTCAAATGGATGTTAAAACTGCCTTCTTGAATGGTTATATCAAAGAAGAGGTGTATGTATCTCAACCACCTAGATTTGAAGTTCATGATAAACCTAACCATGTCAATAAATTGCACAAGGCTCTCTGTGGTTTAAAACAGGCACCACGAGCTTGGTACGACAGGTTGAGCAATTTTTTGGTTGGTAAAAACTACTCAAGAGGTAAAGTGGACCGAACTCTTTTCACTAAATGTGTGGGCAATCACATAATTGTTGTTTAAGTCTATGTGGATGACATTATTTTTGGTTCCACTAACCCCTTACTGTGTGAAGAATTTTTAAAACATATGCACAGTGAATTTGAGATGAGTTTGATGGGGGAGCTACATTCTTTCTTGGATTGCAGGTCAAACAATATGAAGATGGCTTCTTCATTAATCAAGAGAAATATGTCAAGGATCTACTGAAAAGATTTCAGTTCGAACAAGCCAAACCAGCCTCTACACCTATGAGCACAAGTGTAAAACTGGAAAATGATGAAAAATGTAAAATGGTAGATGCAAAACAATATAGAGGTATGATTGGCTCTCTCATTTATCTTACTGTAAGTAGGCTAGGTATACAGTTTAGTGTTTGCCTTTGTGCTAGATATCAATCTAGTCCAAGGGAAAGCCATTTGATTGTCGTAAAAAGGATCTTTAGATATCTCTCAGGAACATGTGATTTGGGTTTGTTGTATTCAGCGGGTAGCAGCTTTGATTTGATTTCATATTCTAATGCTGATTATGCTGGCTGTAAAATTGATAGGAAAAGTACTAGTGGGTATTGTCAATTCCTAGGGGGTTGCATGGTTGAAATTGAGAGGATTGAGACTTTATACTTAATTACAACCTTTCATACTCACATAGTACCAAAGACATTGACTTAATCACAATGATTTTGAAATAATGTTCTGTGTACGAGTCTAGGTTGTATCATCTAGAACACATTGAACAAATCTAATGGCCTTAACATAACTCATTGAATAACTCCTTTGTGGATGCACATATTTCTGAAATGGTCTGGTAAGTAGGAAGATTCTTGCACTTAATGTTCTCCATTGGCTTTTGACCTTAAACAATCTCTTGAACTTGATTTATCAATTAAAAAAAAAGGAGAAAAGCTACCTATTTCTAAATTTTTGAAAATTTTAAAAAAATGGGGGCAAAGGCAGAGCAATGATTAGCATAACTGAGTAACCGGGGACATTGGCATCACAAATGTCTGTCTTCGCATTAAAAAGTCCACATGTCATCTCTGCACAATGGTATGATGGTTACTTACACTGAGTAACTAGCGGTACGGGCATCACAAATGTCTACCTTCACGTCAAAAGGTGCATGTCAACTTGATTACCACTTACCCCACCTCAAAATGAAAATTCATTCAACACCTGTAATAGAGTGAAGCCTCCATGATGTTAATCAAGATCACATCTTTGTTTATTGTCAATTTCCCATTTGAATATTAATTTCAATCATCATCTGAACATCTTGCCACTAAGAAATTAGTAATTCTATAATGGTTTTATTCAAAGGGGTTATATTATTGACATATGTTTTTGTGAAGTGTCTTCTACATGCTACAACTTTAGATTCCCAGAATATTATCTCACGACCATTGTATAAATTGAAATGCCTTAATGCTAGTGTGTATGACACTTTGTAATGGGTGTATACCAGTTCTCATCCTTAAAATCCAATTTGAACACTCATTCCCCACCTAATTCTGTCAAAATCCTATTTTGGAACACTTTTGCATAGCATCTGTCGACAGATGCATTGCGCCTGTCGACAAACAGAAATGTGAACCATCCCAGAGTTCAACCGGTTCACATTCTGTCTGATTTTGTGGGCCCCTTTCTATTTCAAATCCTTCCTAAATAGGTCTAAAGGGCAACCCACGACCCTTCACCCTCTCACCTTCCCTCAAAAGGTGCTCCCTTCCATTTTAAACCCCAACCCTCTCTTCTTTCCACATCTGTTCTCTCCAACCTGTCTCTCTGTTCTGCCTCTATCGCCTTCCTCCTATCTCCCTCCTGTCTATTGCTCATCTCCTTCTTGTGCATCACATCTCCCATGGAATCTCGGAGGAAGCTCCGTGCTTCTCGTCAATGCCCCACTTCGTCTGAAGCCGGCGAAGGTTCTAGGGCTCTAGCAGAGCACCGGAGCAAGCACTGGAATGATCGCATGCCAAAACTCATCGTTCCCCCAGATTTGCAACTCACCAGGGTTCGGGGAGTTTTCAAGAAGTTCGTCTAGCCACGGTATGTGGATTTCGTCTCCCTGGAGGACATGTTCGTGGGTTTGGAGACCCTCTTCGACACCCAGGGTTGGACCACATTCCTCAAATCCCACAAGCGGTAGTCCTCGATCGCTGTGATGGAGTTCTTCAACAACATGGGGATGACAGTGGATGAGGTACTCTACACCACTGTCAAAGGTACTACCTTTCAAGTCACTGCAAATCTTTTCAGCCGTGCCTTACAAGTTCCCAACTTCAGGGCTGACGTTCTTATCAACCATCTTCCTGCCTCGGAGTACTTCACCCTCATTACCCTCCAACCCTATGATTCCACCAAGGAGGTTGTGAAACTCAATGCTAACACCTTTCCCCCACTCCACCGCATGATTCACCACATTTTCACCACTCTCATAGCTCCGAAAGATGGCAGTCGGGAGCTTGTGTTTGAAGTTCACAAGTCCCTCTTCTTCTTCTTCCTCAAGTGACAGCAGATAAATCTGCCACATCTCATGCTTGACCTCATCAAGCAATGCTTTCACAATCCTAAGAGGTCAATGCCCTATGCATGCCATATCACTTCCCTCCTATCCTTCCTTGGCATTCAAATCCCTGAGGGTGAGCTTGTCCCTCTTAAGACCCGCAACGCTTATGATATTACCACTACCCATCGGGTGGGCTACAAGTTGGTTGCTAGACGAGTTGCCCGGACTCTCAAGGGTCAAGAGCCGGAAGAAGGGGATGATTCTGAAGATGCTGAGAACAATGATAAAGATTCCCATCCGGAGCCCATGGATGTTTAAGGTGGTGCTACTGAAGATGTTTCTGATGAACCAGCTCCACAGGCTACAACACAAGACATTCGGGGTTTCATGGCCGATCAGATGGCCCAGATGACCCAGCTTTTTACTACACGATTTGATCAGCTCAACACCCAGATGGACACTCTTGCAGATTCTCAAGCGCAAATCTAGCAACAGCTTGCTCACCTCACTACTGAGTTTCATGAATTCTGTCATCCCACTGCTCTTGGGAATGACGATGCTTAGTTTGTCTAGGGTTCAGTTGAGCATTGTGGGGTCATGTAGTTCAATCCTTCATGGGTTGGGTTTAGTTTGTCAGTTATGTCTATCTTCTATTTCCCTTTTTGCTTTTGCACTGTCATGGACACTTTTGTACTGTGTGCACTTTCAGAAGTATCAATGAAATCACAATTGTTTTCTTATATCCATTTGTGCCTGTGTTATCTTTTTGAATGTTGTCAAAAAGGTGGAGAACATCAATTGAATTTTTGTCATCATCAAAAAGGGGGAGAATGTTGGGTTACAATGTGTATGATGGTTGAATGTGTTTGAATGCTTAAATGTTTTTGATGATTGACATAATTGATGTTGTAAACATTGTGAAGACATGATCAAGACATGAGAAAATATGATCAAATGAAAATGACTCTATGACCATCTATGCATTCATGATGTCTTACTTGGAATGTCTTTCATGTAGGTGTGAATGAAAGCACAAGACAAGCAACAAAACCAAAGTGCAAAAGAATTGGGAATACACATAAAGTACTCATATGTCGACATGCCAGAAGCCATGATAAGAAAAAGTAGTAGCTGTCGATAGACAAAGCTCACCTGTTGACAGATCAGGTTTGCCTGTCAACAACACCAGGTCGCCTGTCGACAACCCAGGGTTCCAGTAACGAACATGGTTCTTGAAGCCCAGTTTGCAACAGTATCTGTCGACAACCATAAGTCATCTGTCGACAGCCGCAGGATAAGTCAAGACATGTGATCTATGTTAGGGTGTTCTCCCCTGACACGATTCTCAGGACTTGAACACTACTATATATAGATCATATAGACCTATTTTTGAAGCAAGAAGCCTCCACACCAAAACCCTAAGAAAAGATCAAGAAGAAGGCTTTCCCTGCTGCTCTGCTTCAAGACTCCAGATAGTTCAAAGAGAGATCTGTCTCGTACGAGGAGTTGAAGTCGGTTCATCCTCAAGTCAAGCTTCGTCACCATCATCTGATCTTCATTGACGTGAAGCTTGGAGTTCTTCTGGATGAACACCCTGAAGAGTTCAACCTTTGGATTTGATTCTTCAACTCTGAACTCTTCATTCATTCTATTTTCCATCACCTGTGTGTATGTTTGTGGTTTGAGCATTCCTTGTGCTCAATCCACGTGTGTGTAGTTGTTCTGAGAGCGTGTTCGCCTTAGACATCGTGTGTGTGTTGTAGTTGGGTCGAATTTGCTTGATAAGCAGTTTTCGGTGTGTGTGTGTGTGGACGGTGGACGTAGGATACACGAGTTGTGTAGTCCGAACCACCTTAAATCATCGTGTCCTGTGGTTTGCATGATTTGACGATAGATGTATGCTAGGCACGATTGTTAGTTCACACACGCATCATACTCCTAATTTCCCAAGCACACTCTATGCACACATCGAAGCATGAAATTGATCCATGTCTATTTAAGCTTTCATTAAGTCGGTCGTAATATCAAAAAGAAGGTTAAGTGTTTTTTAATTGGTAATAATCTATTCAACCCCCCTTCTAGATTACTGCTGTGGGTAATTCCGCACACCCTTCATTTTTTACCTTTCCCTCCAAGTTAGCACAGATGGATCAGTTTCTGGTTCTATGAAAGGGAAGGTAATCATAGTATCTGAGGATTTGTTGGTAGACATCCTGGATTGCTTGGTTAATGAGTTATCCGCAGAGAATAGGATTCTACACTCCATTATTGCTACAATTATCACTCCTAGGGCTGGAACCCATTCTTCAATAACTTCCAGAGATAGAAGCTTGCTGTTCTAGGCAGTACAGAAGCATAGGGTCAACCTGCCCTCTATTATTTTGGAGAGGATGGCAGGGTCTAGGAATTTGCTGGAGTCTCTTCCCTATGGACCCCTGCTGACCCTTATTTTTAGAAGGTTTTCATTTGAATTAGATGATGAAATTTCTGTGGCTGTGAAGGAAAAGATAGGTCTATCAACCTTGAGGAGAAGCCACTATAGTTTAGATAGTAAGTCACAAAATTTTTGGACCAAGGACTCTGTGCCAAAGTGCTCTCATGAAGTGTTTCCTGATGAGGCACAGAGCTCCTCATCCATTCCAGTAGTCCAACCTCCACAGATTGGCACTAAGGAAGTTAGAGTAGAAGTGCCTGTTGATAATTACTAAATTTTTCATGTTAAATTTCATACATTTAGTTAATTGTAGACATCAATTGTCCACAAATAACGTGCAGTTTGACTTTAATTTTCATTCTATTCATGTTTAGGTTTTTAAATATATTAGTTGACATTGGGTTAGAATACACATTTTCATTCAATAAGTCATTTCGTTTCAGATTGACTAATTAGGTTCATTTTGAAAAATAAAAAAATCTTTTGTAAATAAATTCTTGTCGCAATAATATTTTGTAAATACATTTTAATAGTAGATATGTATAAGTTTGTAAATAAATAAAATTTTCTTTTTTACCCCACCCAATCTCAATAAATAAATAATAGTATTTTAATAAAATAACCCACCTAATCCCATTAAATCAATAAAAGTATTTTTAATATAATACCACTCATCTCACCCTAACTGGCCACGTATACCATCTTTTTACTTTTTTTCTTCTTCCATCAGGTTGCTGGAAGCAGCAGCTTGTGCTGCTGGGTTGTTGCGGAGGCGGCCAACTGAGATGGGCGATGGCAGCTCTGGCAGTGGAGGAGCCCTGCTGGGTGTGCGCAGGAGATGGGGGGCTGAGGTGGCACGATGGCCAGCTAGGGCACGGGCTGGTGTGAAGCCTGGGCGGCCAGCGCCCAGGTGCGCTCAGGGCTGGAGATGGCGGGCTGCTGAAGCTGGGCTGTGTGATTGCCTGGGTGTGCTAGCGCGATGGGGGCTGACCAAGGCTGCTGGCGCGCGGCCTGATCTGGGCGGCCAGCGCCCAGGTGAACCAGCTGGGGCGGTGCAAAGAGATGGCTGGTGCGGGTGTGGGCGCGGCGATGCAGGGAGATGGCGCTGGCGCGGTGTGGATGGCCGGATCAGGCTGGGCCTGGTGCTGGTGTGGGTGCGATCTGTCTGCTGAGGTGGCGGCCAGGCTAGGACGATGGTGGGTTGGCGCTGGTGATTTGGGCGCGAAGGCTGAGCCCAGGCGGTGTGTTGCAGAGGCTAGTGCAGATGTGGTGCGTCGCAGGCGGATGGAGCTCGTGCAGTGCAGAGCAGCGGCCATGTGAAGCAGGATCCAGGAAGCGGGAAGCCAAGGCCCGAGTGCCTATAAAAGGACCCCGAGTTCCTCTTCTCCAGGGGAGTCTTTTGGAATTTTTAGGATTTTTTTTTTAACTTTTCTGTGTTTCTTCCACAGTTCGGAGGGCTGGGCCAATCCCTTCCATTGTTCTTCCATAGTTCTTAATGCTTCGCCAGTTGGAGTTTTAGGATTTTTGTTTTAGTTTCTTTCTTTCTTCCACAGTTCAAGGGGTTCAGATGTGAGAGTTGTGAGGATTTCTTATTTCTGCCATTTGGTTCTGTAATTTTCTTCAGCATCTGTTCTTCTGGTTCGACTGGAGGAGAACTAGGAGTTTTGTTCTTACTGTTGGGAATTTTGGAGTTTTCCTTTGCTGTAAACGTCTGGGGATTCAACTGTTGGGTTGGGGAGAATTAGAAATTTGATTTCCTTCTCTTCGGGTTTGATCATTTGAGATGGAATTTTGGCTGCCTTGAGGGGCTAGTACAATTTTCTGGTTTTTTTCTTCTTCGTTATAGTTCTTGCTGCTTTGGGGAGGGAGTTTTTAATTTCTTTTGGATATTTCTTCTGCAAGCATCTGTAAGGGTTCTGCTTATCCTCTTGTTCAACATTTTTTTTTTATGAAGTTTGTCTCCTATTTTCTTGCTGCTGGGATTAAGTATTCTATTTTGCTTTGTTCTGCCTTGAGAGATTTTAGAGGGGGGGTGTCTTTCAATTTTCTTCTATATTTTCGCTTTTGAGCACTCGGGGGGGGGGGGGGGGGGGTTCGATTGGAGGATTTCTAGTTTTTTTTTATTTTCTTCTGTAGTTTCCATTTGAGCAGAGTAGGGAGGGAGATTGGTTGATCTTTAGTTTTCTGTTCTTCTGTTCTTCCAGTCTTCGCCAGTTCAGATCAGAGTTGTTCTGCAATTTTTTTGTTTTAGATTGGAGAATTCCGGAGTTCAGAATTCTGGGAGGTTCGTGAGTGAGATTTTAGAGACATTTCCTTCTGGCATTTTGTTCTGTATCCTGCCTTTCAGAAAGCAACTGCATTTTATGGAATTTTGTTCTTACATTTCTTCTCTGCTCTGCGAGGGATCCGAGAGGTTGCTATTGTGTTGATTGGAGTCTGTTAGGATTGGATCAGATTCAGAGAGTAACTGCATTTTATGGAATTTTATTCTTCCATTTCTTCTGTTCAGCATTAGTTCGATATTATGGATTATTCTGTTCTTGTCTATCCTACTGCTATGAAGAAGACGATTATTAGGTGATTTTCTTTGTTTCTTCTGTGCCGGGAAGAGGATCAGATTCGAGGGAGCTCTTTCCAATTTCTTTTTCTATCTGAACTTTTGCCATTTCTTCTGTTCTGTGATACATTGGAGGCGATCATTCCATCTCTTCGTCTGTGTTGTTGAGTTTGATCCAGGTGCACTGCAGAGGAGGTTCCAGAGCGACCAAGGGAATCCATCCTTGGCTCGTTCTGGGTTGTCTGGCATCTCAGAGGTAGCAGAGAGCAATTAGCACTTGAGAGATCATGAAGTTTGGCTCCTCTTTTGTTTTTATTAATTTGAGTTTTCTGCTTCGTTAGTGTTCCTTTTGTTCTTTTGTTCTTTTCATCCCTCAATTCAGAGGGTACAGTGATATCAAGTTTCTTAATTTCAATTTTGCTTGTTCTGTCATTATGTTTAATTTGTCGGAGTTGTGCGTGAATTGATTGATGATGTTCATAGAATTGATTTTAATGCAGTGCTCTCTTAGTTAAAAGTGTCTGTTAGAATTGTTTCAAATCAAAGTAGTTGAGATCAAGCTTTATTCAGCCTCTCCATGGATATGACATGTTCTCACCACCATGCTAGTTCATCTTTGCAATTTTCAGTTTGTGAGAGAGTTCAGAGAAGGCGAGCATTTTGACCTGTGCAATGAACTTTGAACAACGAGAGTGCACAATCAACAATGCCGCGCGCTTCACCTGTGTTAGAACTAGAACAAGCTCAGGTTCCTGTCCCATCCCCAGAGCAAGATGCACCAGAAGATACTATAAATCAAGTGCTAAGGGATTTGCGGGGCAAGGGAGTGGCACAAGAAGAAGACATTCCAATCACCACTCCTATTGAGCCTACATTTGAAGGAATTCACCATGTCTCTCCACCACCTGTTGAGACCTAGCCAAGGGCTCAGGGGGAGACCAGCAGAAGTGTAGATGATATGATGGATCTGATGATGAAGCAGCAAGAAACCCTGACAGTTCTGCAAATGCAAGTCCAGCAGATTGATGTCAAGTTTGATTTTCTGTCTGAGGAGGTCCAACAGATGAAGGACCTTTTGTTGCTATTGGTGTGCCAACAGGGAACAAGCAAGTCTCCTACTCCCCAAAATGCACATCAAGAGGAGCAACAACAACCAGAGGAGCAGCAGCAGTAGTAGAAGTATCCTAAGGAAGTGCTTGCACAGTCAGATATTCTTGTAGTTGAGCCAGATCAGATGCAACAGTAGCAGCAGAAGGAGTCAGTGTCTGAGCAGCCTCTGGAGTCTCAAGATCAACCTATGGATGTAGATGCCGATCCTAAGGTCAAGATTTTTAAGCGAAAGGTTAGAATGAAACTCCTTAAAGCTGGTCAACCAGTCTTCCCTTCTCAGCCCTTGACCATTTCCTCTCCTCCTACTGATCCAACTCCTCCCACTGCTCTTACTGATCTAACTCCTCCTACTACCACTACTGATCCTATTCCTCCCATTGTTGAACAACAACCTCCACTTTCCTCTCAACCTATTCTCTCTACTTCATCTAGTCTTCCTCCATCTAGCTCTCAACCAGAAGAACAAAATTCTTCTTCAAGTACTTCACTCTCTATGTATCCTTTGAAGTACACTTTCCAGCCTTCCAAGGCAACCATTCCCACTCTTCACACTCTAGCTCCTCATTTATTTTCTTCTCTCCCTACTTCTTCTGGCAGAACCACTCTTTCACTTGTTGATATTGTACCTAGTGTGGTACTATCCTCAAAAGTTGGGCGCCAGTTGAAAGACAACCCTAGCACCCTTCTTCCTCCTTTCTGGTATTCCTTCATTTACCATTCTGAACATCACATGAACCTTTTCAAGAAATTCATGTCAATCAAAGTCTTTCTTGAACTCCATGAAATGCCAAGATATACTTTTGAAGACTGGCTTCCTTCCTTAATCCAATCCTCCCATGTACTGTTGGTTGATATAAACCTCATCACCCAGAAAAGCCACAGTCTCTCCCCTTCAGATTTCTTAAAACTCTACCCTGATGAAGCCTCTAGATTCCAAACCACTCAGGCTAGAAATTAGTTTATGGATGTTCCCCTTCACCTTAACCTTAGGTTTTTTGATCTTTTTGGCAACCTCCGTAGAGAGCTACAGACTAAGTATACAAGGATGACGCAATTCAATAAAGCAAGATTCAGGATGGGGTCGCCTGATGTGAATAAAGGCCAGTGGGAGATGCTTATTCGTGGGCAAAGAGAGATCACACCTTCTATGGTGGTTGGTTTACCCTCTGGACTGCATCCCAGTCGAATAGGAGCCATATCCTCTAGAAAACAATTTGCCAGGTTGTATTCAATAGACATCAGAATAGCTACTAGATTTAGAATAAAGTATAACCTCAGTCTGTCATTCCATAGATTTGCCCTTACGCATGCTCTGAAGAACTCTTAGCACATGATAGATTTTCAGAATTGTTTTGCTGAATCTCAAAGATTTACTAAAGACCAGTGGGCAACAGCTTACCCTAAAGATCACTCAGACTGCCCGAAGCTCAAACTTTCTATTCCTGAGTATCTCTGCAAAGCCTATGAGACTCTTTGGAAGTCTATTGCACATAAATGGAAGCAGAGATATCTGGCATACTATCAAGCTAAGGAAGTATCATACTCTCAGGGACTGCATTGGAACATAACTATCCATGAGTTTCTCCACTTAGCAGCCAACAAGAAGTTTGTTCCACTGAAGCATACCTTGCGCCATGGTTACCATAGGAGGGTTAGCTAGTTTTATCGTAGGCATCTTAAGTCTTATAGGAAAATCCCTTCTATAGGACCATCCTATAACATAGATTTCTCTAAGTTTGAGAATTTATTCTCTAGCAATTAGAAGATGCTTTGTGCTCTTCTTCAGCCTTTCCTGGCTCAGATCCCTCCTTCCTTGTATCTTCCCAGCTCTTTGTCTGCCTCATAAGTGTAACTTTGTATCTTACAAAAATTAATATAGATTTGTTCTCCACATTTGTGTCTCTCTGTCTCTCTTTATCTCTTATCCTTTCTGTTAATGCCACAAAGGGGGAGAAAGAAGTGAGAAAGAAAGTAAGAAACAAATATATAAGTCACAGTTTTGTAAAATCAAATTTGTTTTTCACTGTCTATTTAAAAGTTTTTGTCATTAACAAAAAGGGAGAGAACTATTGAGCAACTATCCTTTAGAAGATTTGTTGAACAATTATCTCTTTAAAATATTGTGTTTTTGCTATAACAAAAACTTTTAAGACTATCTCTACAAACAAATTTATTGAAATATACCACAAGTAACATGACTTGTATAATACTGTATATCAACACTATCACAAAATTTCTCTAAGTCCACAACGTATACTATGTACCATACTAACTCCGACTATGGACTCCGACAGTCTGTTAGTACTCCGACTTCTTAGAAGTCGAAGTCTAGACTCCGACTCTCTTAAGTCGAAGTAAGATATCGATTGATTCTGACTTTCTAAAAGTCAAATTTTGTGATCATCTCACTGCGACTTCTGTAAAGTTGAAGTTCATCTTATATCTCTTGTTTTTGACTCCGACTTCAGGAAAGTCGAAGTATACTATCAACTTCTATGTACTTGATAATAATTTCTATATGAATTTGTCATTTCATAAAATCCATGAAATCTTGAACTTATATGTTTGCTATCCCTATGGGATCTCTTACAGAATGATTAACACTTGCATATCCTACAGAATAATGCTCTTTCTTTTTACCATCATTTAAATAAATTCTGTTAGGTAGGATAAATTATATTCAAAATAACCACATAAAATATCTTTAAAAATATCTGAAATAATTATACAAATTGGTCTCTTGTTTTTTTTCTAAAGTTCAGGTCTTCTCCCTTTTGCCAGTTGCCTTGTAGTAAATCTGATGGTAAGTATAAGCTGCATGGGGTATCTGTCAGGACTTCACCTACCACTGTCAGAACCCCCCCCCTTACCTTCTGGATGCAACTGTCTGTCTGCTTTTTATTGCACTGAATGTCTGTCCATCGGGGGTTTTTATACTTTACATATATTTCCATCTCACCTACCTCCAAAAGTATGGAGGTATCTTTTTCTATCTTGTCCTTTCTTGCAGAAGATTTATGAAGCATGCCTTGCTCTCAGTCTTCAGCATGGAGTTTTACAGAACAATTAATGAAGACTGTCTATCAAGCCATGAAGCTACAAGTTTAGCCTGAAGACATTGGAAATCCAAAAGCTGAAGGACTGATGAATATAACAAAAGTCTCAAAAGATCAACGGCTACTCTTCAAATGGCTAGTTCTCTAACGGGCAGTTTTCAATGGAAACTTAAGATTCTGAAGCATATATAGAAGCCGGAGTTTTGAACAAGACAACCACTCAGATAGAGAGACAGCAACACAACTAGCATCTGAATTTGCAAGCAAGAGTCTCCCAAAAAGCCTTCTACTGAATTGAAAGAAAGAGAGCTGCCTCCTCAGTCCGCAACTTCCAAGCTCTCAAGTTCTTAGAAGTCTTTTTCTGTTGGGTGGCATTTGTAACTTTAGATCTATTCTTCAGTCCACCCTGTTAGCTTCAGAAAGAGTTAGAGCTACAACTCTTATTTGTAATTCTTTATGAATTCTCTATGTTTGCTCATCCTTCTGAGCAGACACACCAGTGTTTCTCATTTTTGTTTTAAATAACCCGCAAGAGGTTTGTTTCCTACAGTGCCACTCTTGTGAAGGGAAGACCTACTGTGTAGGTAGTCTTTATACCCCTGGTTAAGGGAAGACTTGCTTGGGTGCAAGGGGGATTGTAATACCTCTCAGGTTGAGAGAAGGCCAAGTTCTCTTGGCAGTTAGTGAAATCCCAAGACATTGCTTGGGGACTGGACGTAGGACTTCTATGTGGGAAGGGCCGAACCAGGATAAAATTTCTTGTGCATTTGTGTGATTGTTTCTGCCAATTTACACGTGTTTCACACACTACACTAAACACTAACAACTTTACTTAGTGTTATCCACTTTCAGATAAAATTTTTAAAAGAGCAAGAAGTCCTATTCACCCCCCTCTAGGACATCATTAGTGCCATCTCAATCCAGCACAGATCTGTGAGATTTTCTATTTGAATGGATCTATAATTTGAAGTAATTTCTAAATTGCTTAAGCTTCCACTGAGTTTGGTGTTAGATCTATTCAACACCCCCCCCCCCCTTCTAGATCTATTCATCCTACGTTTTGATCCTTCAATTGGTATTAAAGCAGGTTAATATTTGATTTTGATCTGATTTGATTGCTTCTGTTTGATCTGTATGTTCTATCTACGTGAATTGTCTGCTTGTTCATTCACTGTTTCTTACCTTGATCCATGGATTCTCGAGGTTTTGTAGCTGAGGGTCGACATTTTATCAATAGACCACCATATTTTGATGGATCTGATTACGCTTATTGGAAAAATCACATGCAAGTTTTTGTAAGGGATCAAAACTATGAAATCTGGAAGATAGTTGAAAATGGTCCCTATGACAAACATGAGAATAAAGAGCATTGGACTAGAGAGCAAATTAGGAGAGCAACTCTTAACTATAGTGCCATGAATATGCTTCAATGTGATGTTCACCCTAAGGAGTATTCAAGAATATCCATGTGCAAATACACTAAGGAAATGTGGGATAAACTTGAATTAATGTATGAAGGAACATCTCAAGTTAGGGAAACCAAAGCAAACATACTTGTTTCTGAATATGAACTGTTTATGATGAAAATTGATGAATCTTTTTCTAAAATGTTTGCTAGGCTTATGATAATTGTTAATGGACTGAGGCATTAGGTAAGGAGTACATTGATGCTGGTATAGTATGAAAATTCTTGTGCTCTTTATCATCAATTTGGCACACAAAAGCTAATGTGATTGAAGATTCTAAGGATTTATCCAAAAGATCTTTGGATGAACTCATAGGATTTTTAATGACATATGAAATAAATCTGAAAAGGACTGAAGAACACATGCTTAATGTAACGACCCCCTTTATACCGGTATGATTATACCAATCCACGTCGATATAAAGTGTGCCGTCACAGTGGGACATGTACCCAACACAACGTAGTAGGTAGAGATGTACACAAATAACAAAGGAAAGTGCAACGGAAGAAAAGTAATTCTTATTCCATCATCATTACACACATCCCATAGTCTATATAGTAGAGAGTAATAAACAAAGTCCATGATAATAAGTCCATAACATAACATTGTTTCACATACTAGAAATGAAAAGTACAAGCTATGTAGATCGTCTTCCAAGATCTCCGCTACTGCTCTCACTCGGAGTCGCTCCTCACTAGCTCCTCCTCAATCTCGAGAACACCTTCTCAACGTATGTTAAAGCAAGGATGAGTCTTCACAGAAGACTCAGCAAGCAACCTATTGGCACATCCATACACTTATCACATTTATGCTACTCAATTTTTTTTTTACATAGAACAACTTATCACATGGTTCATGTCACATTAAACAATTACTAATGAATAGTCTATAACATGCTAACTACACATGGACTTCACTTAAATCATGGTATTAATCATAATTCATTCATGGCACATTTCCACATAACTTAATCATGAAATTAAACACATGTTTACTAGTAACTCTAGCATGATATCTATCACATTTCATATGCTTTTATATCACATATTCTCACATTTTTCTTGTTGTTTTAACATAAATATAACATAATCACATGGTTTCACATTATTTCACATTGGAACATATTAGCACATTACTTTCATATGATCACTTAGCACATTCACACATAGTTCACATCTTTACACATTATTTTGTCGTGACACATAGTCCGAACCACCATAAAGGACACATCACACACATAACACATACCCGTCACCTAGGCAATATAGTGATGAATCTTGGTAACTACGCAGAATCGGGAGAAGCCCTCTCCATCATAACCAGTGGTACTTGTCCACCTCCAAGATTTCATCATGATGCCCACTGGATATCACATACACATTGAGATTTCCCATAGGGACTTTTCTACAATACGTGTCATGCCCCGACGCGGAATATCGGAGCGCGAAGGCAGTTGCAAGTGAACGGTATAAGCGAGCACTAGACATCAAACCATTGCACGATAATACTAAAGCAAATCTTTTCATTATACATTCGATGCCTAGTTACAACCACTAATATCAGAGCCAATCTATGAGGCCCATTACATTGAAAGAAAGTAAAGACTAAACTTCAAACCTAACTACTATAATGCTAAATATAGCAATAGGACGCTAGGGTACTCAAGACATCACCCAGGTTGTTCCCGTCCTCTTGAGTGTATGGTTCATCCTCGGTCTCACCTGAGAACACAACGACAAATACGCAGGGTGAGCGATAACGTCCAGTAGGACTTAAATCTCAGGATCAAGCATGCTTTAAGTTTTAATGTCTTGTAAAGCGGATAACTAGAGAGAGTAACGAGAAACATATAAAGTATCTGGTACACGATAACGAGAAACAATAGCACAATGCACGAGAGTATAGCACGACAAGTGTTGATATCGGATTGTCGTATAACAAGATAACAAGTAAAGTTGCACAACAGTGCACAAGTCACGATAGCAAGTGTTGGTCGATATTCTGTCAACCACGAGATTCAAGTAACCAATAATTAACTGTTTGATTAATTGATTGCCATAGATCAAATCTTGTGTGTTCATGCGTTAGGTGTATGCCATCACCCATATCATTAACCCCCGCGAGTTATAGCCTTTCAGGTGCTCCTCCCAAGGACAGACCGGGCCCTTATATATTGCCTAGCATAGTCATGTTTTTATCGTAGATAATCAATCATTTAATTGGCCAAATAGAGAGTACCAAGAAATAGATGAGATCGCTAGATGAATAGAGGATAGTAGAGTGAACGTGAATAGATGAGCGAGTCGAGTATAGATGAGAGCTAGTGGACATTGCACGTAAAGCGACGAGTAACAGGCGATAGTAACAGTTGCACAACCGCGCAAGTCATATTGGCAGTCAGGTGGAATTCACGATCTTCCCGCTGGCCATGTTATGCACAAGTCCAGAGGTCCGACATGATTCAGGTAAGAGCGAACTTCTAATAGCCGTTTGGATCATATCGATCCCTAAAAGTGTAATGGGTGTTAGGGTACAACCGGCTCGTCGACCATGTGGGAATCCATGATCAGAGGAGACTTACGGAGGCCTTGTGCAAGAGTTCACTAGTCCGGCGAAAGGAATATCCGACGGAGAGTTCACCACAAGCCAAGTAAAGTGTGTTTATAAAACAGGTGCTCGACGTTCTAGAGGAATTCTAGGACAGTGGAGCGTCGATATCAGAATACAAGAACGCAAGACGATTACAAGTCCTTTAAATAGGGCAATTATGTACTTTATTTCAATAAATTACCAGGTACATTGTGAGATATTTTCTGCAAGATTTCAGCCATAAATGGATGGTTTATGTGTGTGCAAGTGCAAGAGGAACTAGATGGAAATAAGTCGTGAAGATGTATTTAAAATTATTCAATATTGCTCCATTTTTAGGCAAGGTTTTGACCGGGGGTATAACTGTAAAAATATTTTTATGGGTTTTTCACCAAAATTCCTATGAAGGCGACATAGGCCAGTGAGGATCGCGACAGGGGTATGATGGAACGCGACAGGGTCCTGTACGGGTCGCGACAGGGCTTATAGATCGGGTACTGGGAACGCGACGGTACACATGTCGCCTTCTTGATCGCGACAGGTAGGCTGTCGCAATCGGAGCCCAGAAAGCGACATGTCGAGGCGTCGCCTTCTGGTTGTCTGCGCCTGACTCTGACAGGAGTCAGAGCATACATTGGATTGCGGACTAGGGATATCAATTCTTGATATAGGGTTGTTCAGAAAATCATAACTAATTATATATGCGATGAAAAATCATGAAACTAGTGGCAAATGAAACTAGACATACGAGAGTACTTCCAGTAAATAGGATTCGAGAGAGAACAGGGTTTGAACATGGTTTGAGAACGAACAAGATAGTAACATAGAACATGACACAGGGAGCAAGATGGATTTAATTCGAGTAACATGCTCAACTAAAATTAGGGCTTTCGGGGTCAAAGATCCCGAACAAGATCAAGTATTTACAATAAAAATTTCATAGCATGGGATCAAGTATACGAGGAGATATGGATTTAACATGATGTCTCGGGTTATCATGTTTGCAGAACTTCAAAAATTAAGTTTGCAGAACTTCAAAAATTAAGAACAAAAGATAGGATGGATGGGAAATATGAAACTTGGGGGTTTCGTTCAAGAGGTAGGAAGACCTACAGACGAAATTTCAAATTTGCTTGTGAGAATGCCTACCTTTAGATTTATTTGTCTTCTAGGTTGAAACTCCCAAAAACGAGGAAGAAGCTTCAAGAACACCTTCTTCCCACGAGATCCTCTCCTCCTTGACCTCTTCCCCACGTCTAGCAACCTTTGGCACGAGCTAGGTCGGCCAAGAGGGTTGATGAGGTGTATTTATGCACGCAGAATTCCTATTCCTATTTCTACTCTAATTGCTCTTAATTACGAGATTTCCTAACTCCAACCTTCCTCCTTGCTTTCCAATCTCTATTTAGGCTAGGAAGAGATCCAAATTCGTGCTAAACCATATGGGTAGGTTTAGGAATCCAATTCCAACTCTAACTTCCTATTTAATGCATTAAATACCCCTTTTCTATTAGGTAATAATTTAGTAACGAATTTAGGGTATTTTCCTATTATTCTCCCTTTGTAATTCATATTTTGACCCAATAAATTCTAGAGGATCCATTAAGCAAAGCCCATTACTCTTTCCATTTAATGGTTTTATTTAATGCTCTTTTCATTTAAATATCCATTTAGCTAGGTTTTAAATTCTTTATTTAAATTTTTATTTTCTTAAAAATTCAGTTGCTACAATACGCTCCCAGCCTTCTATGGTACAGTGTCAATTTGGCACAACATTCACTTAATCAAATTATTCTCGTTAATCACTGTTTACACCATTTTACATGCACTTAAGGCCCATTTACATGTTCACGATTCAAACACATATATTTCAGGTCACAGAACTATCATGACTGTCTAACGTATTAAAACATGCTTAACAGTGCCTAAACACGATACTAATCCAAAAATACCGTTTCATGATAATCATGCTTAATATGACTTTTAATGACTTACAATTGAAACAATATTCATGGATGTCAGAACATGCTCAAATTTTAAACATAAACCCTATGCACGAAATATATCAGATGGTTAATCTTTCAGAATTTTCACATCAGCACATCTATTTTTAATATTTAATAGAGATCTTATGTAATTTAACAAAATAATTCAATTAAACATGGTAGATAGTGAACTGACGGTTCTAACAGTCTTGAAACATACACACGGTAATCCTAAGTTCATGGAAATTTTCTGTGGCAATAACACACATCATACATATTTACTACGAATTTAAATCTATCATAACATACATAATTACTCATAACAAAAATTCTATAATTTGTAAATATGATCAGAAGTTTAACAAGATTTCATGGTTTGATCTACTAAACATATCTGACAAGGAAAAAATTTATAAACATGTGCATACATTCAAAAATCCTCGAAAGATCACATCACATGTGTTGAAACCACTGTTCTGGAAATTAGAAGAACTTGACGGCAAGGGGCTTGCCGTCAGGATGGGTTAACAGCATCATCGACTGCCATCAACTCAAGAACTTGACAGCAAGGATGTTGTCGTCAACTTCCTGTCTGCAGAAAGTGTAGATCGAACACAGAAAAATAGAGAATTTGGTGGTCCAGGACACAAGATAAAAGTCCAGAAAAATCCTAAAACTCTAGGTGATAGGTCTAGGGATGAAACCCCTAAGTTAGTTGCCTCTCTAAAACCCCTAAAGATCGAAATTAGTGTTGAAGCTCTCCTCGGCCAAGCCAAAGAGGTAACCTTCCACTTCAATTCGACCTCCACGGTCTTGCAGACGATCCCCCAGTGTTAGGAGAGCTTCTCCACCTTCAGAAGAGTCTCCCCTTTGCAGTAGATCGTCGGTGCAGCCTCTAGATCGCCAGATCAACCCTCTCAAACTCCCTTTTTTCTCTCCCCGAAACCTAAAAACCCTTTCTGAGCCAAAGTCCTCTCTTTGCAGAGATGACTTAATTTTATAGGCGATTGGGGTCGTGGGAATCCTAGGAAAGGAGAGTCCTGACCATTGTAGGGTTTCCTTATCTGACTCTCAGAGAAAACATAATAGTTTCAAATCCAGAATCCCAAACGCAGCTGGAGAATTTAATGGCCACTTTGCTGCTGCTGCGTCAACAAGAAATAAACATCAATTGATGTTGACGTCTAGATCCTCTGGCCACATAGTAAACGACACACATCTTGCCGTCAACCAATCCTTAACGTCAATTAATGTTGACGTTGAGAAGATTTTGGGCAGAATATTAGAACAGAACAACAGTCACAAAATACACCGAAATTTAGGGCCTTACACCTCTCCCCCTAAAAGAAAACTTCTTCCCTGAAGTTAGAGCAAAATTACTAACCGAACAGATGGGGATACTACTTCTTCATGGCCTCCTCAAGCTCCCATGTAGCCTCCTCCCGTGAGAAGTTCCTCCACAACATCTTCACGGAAGCTATAGCCTTGTTCTTGAGGTGATTAACCTTACGATCTAAGATGGCCACTGGTCACTGCACATAAGACAAATCTGGCGAAGTTCCACTGGCTCGTGGCTGAGAACATGTGACGGATCTCGCACGTATCTTCTGAGCATAGAAACGTGGAATACAGGGTGCACACTTACTAACGCTGGGGGTAAAGCTAGCTCGTACGCCACACTGCCCATCCGCTTGAGAATCTCAAACAAACCAATGAACCTTGGACTCAACTTGCCATGCCTGACAAACCTGACCACACCTCATGTAGGTGAAACCTTGAGGAAAACTCGCCAATCTTGAACTCTAAGTCCTTCCTTCTGTTGTCGACGTAGCTCTTCTGCCCATCCTGCACTGCAATCAACCTTTGCCTGATGAGCTGGATCTTATTTGAAGTTACTTGAACCAACTCAGGTCCAACCAACTGCCTATCTCTAGTCTCCTCCCAACACAAAGGAGACCTACAAGACTGACCGTACAAAGCCTCGAATGGAGTCATGCCTATACTTGCATGAAAACTGTTATTGTAAGCAAACTCCACAAGAGGTAGGTGACGTTCCCAGTCGCCCTTCCAGTCAAGCACGTAGGCTCTCAACATGTCCTTGAGCGTCTGAGTCATCCTCTCAGACTGACCATCTGTCTGAGGATGAAAAGCCGAACTGAGCTTTAATTGAGAACCCAAAGCCTCCTGAAGACCCTGCCACAGCCTCAATGTAAACTGCGGGTCTTTGTCAGAGATAATGGACTTTACCACACCATGCAATCTCACAATGCTTCTTACATAAAGCCTCGCCAAGCTCTCCACAAACTGTTTCTTCCTCATAGGTAAGAAGTGAACAGTATTGGAGAAACGGTCCACGACCATCCATATCGAGTCATTGCCCTTAGCTGACCTAGGCAAACCCATCACAAAATCCATGGTGATCGCTTCCCACTTCCACAGAGGTATCTCCATCTTTTGCATGAGGCCTGATGGTCTTTGACGTTCGGCCTTAACCTGCTGACACACCAAACACCGAGATACAAACTCTGCCACGTCCTTCTTCATGCCTGACCACCAGAAGGATCTCTTCAAATCCTGGTACATCTTGGTGTTGCCTAGATGAATGGAGAACCGTGACCTGTGAGCTTCTGCAACTACTCGCTCACAAACTTCCATGACATCTGGTACACATACTCGGTGCTAAAATCTAATAACACCATCCTCATCATGAGTAATACCTGCCTTGCCCACCATCTCCTGAAGTTTGGGATCAGCTCCTTGCTGCTCAATCACCTCATCCAACACTGTGGATTAGATAGACAACTGTGCCATAAAAGCCTAGCATAACTATGGCTCTAGCTCGGTCATAGCACATGTCGCATCCTCTAACATCTTTCAATCATGTTGACGTAAAGACCTCTTCCTGCTGAGCCCATCTGCCACAACATTCGCCTTCCCCGGATGGTACTGAAGCTCGAAGTCGCAGTCCTTAAGAAACTCGATCCACCTTCTCTACCACAGGTTCCACTCCTTCTGAGATAATAGGTATCTCAAGCTTTTGTGGTCTGTGAACACCTCGAACCTGACACCATAGAGATAGTGTCTCCAGATCTTCAGTGCATGGACCACAGCTGCTAACTCCAAGTCATGGGTTAGATAGTTACGCTCATGCTCCTTTAGTTGGCGAGAAGCATAGGCAACTACCTTACCATGCTACATCAAAACACAACCAAGGTCTATCTATGAAGCATCCGAATAGATCGCAAAACCCTCGGCACCACTAGGCAAAATCAACACTAGTGCAGATGTCAGCCTTGTCTTCAACTTTTGGAAACTACTCTCACAATCCTTAGACCAACATACTTAACCCCTTTCTGGTTAGCTTGGTTAAAGGTGCTACTATGGAGGCAAAGCCTTCTATGAATCGGCTGTAATAACCTGCTAACCCAAGAAAACTTCTGATCTCTGATGCTGTCCTTGGAGTCTCCCACTGTAATACTACCTGAACCTTCACTGGATCAACAACAACTCCAGTGCCTAAGATGACATGCCCAAGGAAGTGAACCTCGCACATCTAGAAGTCGCACTTGCTGAACTTGGCATATAGCTTGTGCTCTCAGAGAACCTCTAGAACTATCCTCAGATGCTCACAGTGTGTAGCCTCATCAGGGAAGTCGACCGATACATCATCTATGAACGCCACAACAAAGCTATCCAAGTACGGCCTAAACACCCTATTCATGAGATCCGTGAATGATGCAGAGGCATTAGTCAAAGTAAATGTAAGCACAAGGAACTCATAGTGTCCATTGCGGGTCCTGAATGCAGTCTTGGAAACATCCCCCCCTTAATCCTCAACTGATGGTAGCCGGATCGTAGATCAATCTTGGAGAACACGGATGCATTCAGTAGCTGATTAAACAAATCATCAATGTGCGTAAGGGGTACTTGTTCTTCACTGTCACCTGGTTGAGCTTCTTGTAGTCAATGCACAACCTGAGGGAACCATCCTTCTTTTTCACGAATAACACAGGTGCACCCCATGGTGACACACTAGGGCGAATAAACCCCTTGTCAAGCAACTCCTGCAACTGCTTCCTCAGCTCAGCTAACTCCGTAGGTGCCATCCGATACAGAGCCTTAGATATAGGTGAGGTGCCTGGAAGCAACTCTATAGTGAACTCTATCTCCCTTGCTAGTGGCAATCTAGACAAATCATCAGGGAACACGTCTGGGAATTCCTGCACAACCTCGATCTCCCCAAGGGTAGGTGACTGATCGGCCTTAGGAACTAAGACCACACTAGCAAGGAAAGCGTCACAACCCTTGTTCACCATCATCATAGCTTTCATGGAAGATATCACAAATCTTCCCGCATGCAAGATTCCTAGGCAAAGGATGTGAGAACTCATCCTCTTCTGGAATACAGAAAGTAATTCTCTTCCCCCTACAATCGACCAAGGCATAGTGCTCCTCAAGCCAATCCAAACCAAGTATGGCATCATAGTCTTTCACCTTGAGCAAGTAGAAGCACTCAAACAAGCCTCGATCTTCAATGCACACATGTAAAGATGGGATGCACTTCTTGGTCGCTACAGTACCTGGTGGTGTGTGCATAGACAAGGGAACCTCTAACTCCTCTGCCTTAACTCCAGATTTTGCCACTAACTGCTTAGCAAACCGCTCGAAAATAAACGAGTGTGTAGCACCCGTATTAAATAATACTCGAGCCTGCACACCCATAACTAAAATAGTACCTTCTATGACGTTCTCTGCCTGCTCTGCATCCTCATGTGCTAGTGCATACACTCGGGCTTGGGCCCGAGGCCTTCCTGGATTCCCTGTCACTGGTGCTGCTGCCACTGCTGAGGCTGGCGCTCCACTCTAAGCAAACTACTGAAGTCTGGGGCAGTCTCTAATCTGGTACTCTGTGCTGCCACACTTCAGGAACTTCCCTGCTAGATTCCAACATTCTGAGTCATCGTGTGTCCTTTAGCAATGAGGACACTCCTTCTCGTTGTTGGATCTAAAGCTGGGTGTCTGAGGTACAACCGCTGATTGGCTCAGAGCTGTTGTACGCTGTGGCTACTGGTACACGGCTGCCTTCTTCCTGTACTGCCTCTGGAAAGGTGGCGCTGACCTCTTCTGGGCTGCCCTCTTCTTCTCCATGTACTGGTCCATCTCACTCTCTTGCCTGCATGCTACGTTGAGAGCCTCATCTAAGGTCCTATGATCAAACGCTACTAGTCTCGACCTGAGTGATGGTCTGAGCCCCATCACGAACTTCTTAGCCTTCCTGCGCTCATCTACAACAATATGGGGAGCATACTTTGAAAGCTCATCAAACCTGGCCTCGTACTCCAGAACAGTCATGGAACCCTATGTAAGAGATAGGAACTTCTGCTCCATCTTATCTTGAATATGCTCGAGGATGAACTTGGCCCGAAAGAGTCTAGTGAACTTGGCCCAAGTCACCTCCAAAGCTCCATCCTCGTACCTCATACGTAGCATAGAGGGCCACCAAACATCGGCTCTCTCCTGCAAGTTACGACCAATAAGCAACATTTAATCTAAAATCTTAATCTTACACAAGTACATATACTATAAGTACCTGTAGCATGTAAGTCACCAGGCTAACTTTATCCTCTTCTGCACACCTGATAGCACGGAAGATCTTCTCCACTTCTCTCATCTAGCTCCCTGCCAGAAGGGGCTGACTCTCCCCCTTAAAAGAAGGTGGAGCCATCCTCTTAAACGTCTCCATGATGGATGGACCACCATGACCATGCTCCTGGGGAACTGGAGCTGAAGCCTGAGCCTGTGCCTGCAACTGGGCCTACAATGTAGCCTGAGTCTGTGCCTACGTCTGCATCGCTTGGACCAGGCCTTGCATGAATATGCCATAGTCCACAAGGGGCAGTGGAGGAAGTACCGTGGGACCCTAGGGTGCTGGGGCCTGCTGCTCACCCTTTTCCTCACGTCTCTGCTCATCCTCCCGAGCTTGGGTACCACGCCTACCATAGCTCGCCATTACCTGTAAAACAATTAACTCAGTTAAAAACTGTAACGACCCCGAGAACTGGACCCTCGGCTCAAGCCGAGGACCTGATTTTTGCGGTCGCCGCCCACAGATCCGGAGACCTGGAAGGGCTATAAGCACAAGTCTAACAGAATATGTAAAGGAAATAAATGTCAACTGCTGACTAGGAGCACACACGCAGAAGCAGAAAGAAGAGCGAGACCACTGCGTATCGCTCTAGGTATAGTCCCAACACACACACTAGTACAAGTAAAGACAAGGGAAGATCAAGTCCCTTAGAGGCATACCCGAGGGTGACGTACAACTGAGAGGGGGAACCACTGCTAGCTACGGGGACGACGACTACCGCCCCGTCTCCTCTGCCCAGCGCGCTCCCTGCCGCTGCTGAGAAGTCTCACTTGGAAAAGGAAGGGATGAGCTTCACTTCACAACGGAAGCTCAGTAGGGACTACCAATCTCCTACTGGATCTAATAGGAAGAAGAATATATATATATATATATATATATATATATATATTAAATAACAGCAGTTATATCTTCTACCCTACAAAGGAAAGTGCGGAAGCAAAGCTGCTAACTAGCAACGGTACAGAGAACACCATGATCAGAAACTCCGTAGAACCTACACGACGTGACCACCACACGTCTAGCTACACAGACAGGGAGAACCCGCCTGGACAAGAGACACTAGCTATGAAAAACACTACCACTAGTCAACTGGTCAGGTGCGTCCACTAACGTCTTATCCTCGACCCAGATCCAAACCTCCACTCTCGTTAGAGTGGGGGCAGGAGCACAAAGTACACAACAGTAATCACCGTAGTCTGGCCGGACTACGGTCCCACGCCTGGCCTCTCTAGGCGGTTCCGGGGCCGCAAAGAGTGAGGCAGTGAGAAGAAGGATTGACTGGTCTGCACCTGGTAGAAGTCCGTCCGTCCTCGGTGTCCCAGACCAACCAAGAGAGCTCTGCAAACAACTCGACGCCACTTTCCTAACCACCGTTTCCCTTCAACTCTAGAGTCCGTGACTCAAGTACGCTCGTCGCCCCGAACGCTCCCTCTAAGGTGCACGAGGATGGGGGTCCCAGGCAATGGTAACAATCTCTCTCACCGAATAAGCTGTCATGCCCCGCCAATTTAGCAACAGAAGAAATCGGGAAGGCATGAACAACGTGTATGGTAACGTAAATTGCGCATATAGTCGCAAATATCAGAGCATCTAAATGAACAATAATTGCAATAAACTCCTTATTTTATTGATAAATCACCTAAACTATTACAACCACTAATTCTGAGCCAAAACATAGGGCTCAATAACAATCATTACATTTGGAAAGGATTAAATAAGTAAATATCTAACTATACTCTAAGGTTCTAAGGACACTCCATCGCTATAACTCCTGGTCGCTCATCACTCCAGTCCATTCCCGTTGGTGAGTGTAGGGTCATCATCTGACTTACTTGAAACACATACAACAATAGCGCAGGGTGAGCGATAATGCTCAGTAGGACTTAATATCTCATGTAAACAAGCTTACTTTAGATACTTAATGTCTTATAAGGCAGGATAACTAAAGAGAATGATCAAATATAGCCAAGAGAGTAATAGAACATGATGGCAAGAGAATGGTAAAACTTCCTAACGAAATATTGCAAAACTAGTATGATAAAGGATTGGCCATGTAATGAAATAGTGTATATGGTTGCACAACAGTGCACTAGTAGAGATAGCACCTCTGGTCGAGCATCTTGTCAACCCAGAGAACGATAGCATAGTGATTGATATGTTTATTGTCATAGATTAAATTGTGATTGTTATTAAATGGCGCTGGATTCATGCCGTACACATCCTGATCATGTTACCCTCGCGAGGAAATAGCACTCTTCGGGTGCTCCCCCCAGGACCAGATCGGGCCCTATTGCACTGGCATATAGTATTGTTTGTTATCTTAGACAATCAATTGTATGGCCAAATAGAGTACCAAGAAGAGATGAGAGTAATTGACGAAATAGATGAGAGTATAGAGTGAAAGTGAACAGATGAGAGTAACAAGATAGTAGATGAGATAGGGGTATAATCGTAAAACAACGTTAAACCACGATAGTAACAGTTGCACAGCACCAAGTCGGGTACCAACAGTCTGGTAGAAGCCACATCCGCCCACTAGTCGTGCTACAAACATAGGCTAGATAGTCCGGCATGATCATAAGATAAGAGAGAACACACTAAGGCTGGTTGGATCGTATTGATCCCTAGGGGTGTAATGGGTTTTAAGGGTACAACCAACTTGTCGGCTAAGAACGTGTGCCAAAGCCAAGAAGACTTATGGAGGCCTTGACAAGGATTCCCTAGTCCAGTCAGGAGTATTCCCGGTGGAGAGGTGGTCCATGCCAAGAGAGTGTGTAGAAACAAGTGTCCGTCGTGCCTCGAGTACTCGAAGGCCGAGGGAAACAGTGTATAAAATGCACGAGTGAAATGAAGACAAGTGTAATTATTTAAATAGGGAATTTAGTAATTTATTTCTCGAAATTACCAGATATATTATTGAATAATTTAGTAGAGTTTAATGGCAAACATGATGGTTAAGTGTGTGCAAGTGTAAGAAATGAAAGAGTATGTATAGTTATGCACATAGCTTTTAGATTAAATTCATGTAATAATACCTATTAATAATTAACTGATCATAATTAATCATGACAGTACTTAATTTGGGTTTAACAAAGTTTAATAGACATGTATTGCAGGGTTAAAAGGGTCAATATCAGGTTCTGGTTGCTCTGTTGCTGTCGCGACAGGGGGTAGTGTCGCGTTCAGGTTGCGACAAGAAGGGGCGACGCGATGGTTTTTCAGGTTGCGACGGCTTAGTCCAGCGCGATAAGGTCGCGACACACAGACAGGCCGTGACAAGCTGAACTGGCTATTGGGGCAAACCGGGGGTCAGGTCGCGACCAGTCGACCCGTTGCGTTCAGAACGCGACGGTTCTCCTTGTCGCGATCCTCTCCTGAGGTCGCGACGCATCGGGCGGTCGCGATCTCAGGGGGTGACCGAACCCAAAAAAGGGGATTAGCCATTTTTCCAGGTAGGGCACCATTGATACCAGTCACTTTAAAAATCCTTATCAAATCACAAAAACCTCTAAAAATCATGAAATCAATTTTAAATGAAACTAGACATGGAGACCTACCACTGGTCATGATTAATTAGAAAATAGTCAGGTATGAAGCATGCTTTGACTAGGATACTTTTCGTTAACCTAAACATGCATAGTCAAGAACAACGATTTAATATGCCACGAATACAAGATGAAAATTAGGGCAAATAGGGACGTTTGAAAACTAGGATCATGTAGTATTTATGAGAATAAATTCAGGGCATGGGATCATGTACAAACAAGAATTGAACACAAACATGATGGTTCGGGCACAACATGTTAATAGAAGGTTGGGCATTTAATTCGCCCTCATGGAAGAACGAAATAGAGGGAAATTAGAGGGCTTTCAAAGATGATCATGTGGGCTACCTAGGGTTAAATTTACACGCTTTGTGCTTGAGAGATTGCCTACCTTTCACGCATTTAAGATCCTAGGATTTGAAATGACGAAGTAGAAGAAATCCCTCCTTGTTCCAGCCTTCTCCTCCCTTGCTCCTTCGTCCTCAGCCTTCTCCCTTCGTCCTTCAGAGCTCCAACAGCGTTCTAAAGGTTTCTAGGGACGAAATGGAGGTGTTTTAATGGGTTTAAGAGTCCTAATTAGTTAAAACTCTTCCTTCTTCTTCAAACTTCGAATGTACTTAATTATTACCTATTTTCTAGCCATTATCTACCTAATAGGATAGGGAAGATATCTAATTTCATGGCTAATGGGTTAGGATGGGATGAGGACTCCTTTTAGAATAATTATGGTTTATTTAATGATTATCTTAACCCTTTTCTATTTATTAATATTTTAAGTACGAATTTAGCTAAATTTATTCCTATCCCAAGATGAGCTCTTCTCATTTGGGCCCATTCTTTTATGCTTGGACCATTAATACAACCCATTTCTAATTTAGATTAATGGGTTTTAGTTTAATTCTATTTATTCACTCTTTATTCTAATTTAAATCTATTTATCACACTTATTCCATAAATTTCTTATTTTAATTCAATTTACCATTATTTATATCAATATTTCTAATCTTCATCATTTGGGCTCTTACTCTCGGCCCAATAGCTTATGTGAGCTTAATTGTACAACCCATGTTCTTAATGGGTTTTAATTATCTTCTTATTAAAGAATTTATTCATGGGCCAATATTGCCTATTGATCCATTTAGCATAATGGGCTATCAACCCATATTATTTAAAGTCTAACCACATGTTCATTTTGATTTTTAATTCACTTTGGCTCATATAATAATGGTTCTCCAACTTATTCCTTAATTATGATACTAAGTCACATAAATTCTTAAACTTGGTCCAAATGATTTTTCTATGCCCAAAATTGTTGATGGGTCATTAGAGAATATTATTTAAAGCATAACTATTATTTTTACGACATTTTTATATGGGTTTTTACGCATGAGATAATGATGCGTACCTCTTTTAACTAGTTTGAATTTATTAATTGAAAATTTTTCAATTTATCTTTATTTTTGAATTAATGAATTTTTCAGGGTACTATACAAGCCCTCAAGTGCCGAGCACCAGGTGAACGACTAGTGTAGGACCGTACTAGGGAACTAGTACTGGTGCCACGGGTACAGTAAGAAGCGGAAACAGAGAGGACTCCACAGAAAACGGAACTGTGCAAGACCTACCTGTTTCTACTGTAGTTGCAACGCATCAGGCCGTCGCGACCTTGTCGTGACCCAGTGTCGCGACAGGTCAACCTATCGCGACCAGGTCGCGACACAATAGAGCGTCGTGATAATGTTGCGGTGGCCTAGCCGGTCGCGACATCATCGCGACCACTATACAAGTCGCGTTCTCAGCCAAGGGGGGTTCTGTTGCAGTCCTCCCGGAGACCGCCCCAAAAACGATATAATCACATCCACACAAGGGAGGGGAGCAAGGGAAACATAAAGGAAAGCTCATAAACCATACAAACCACCCTCAAACCCCACAAAATATGGATTACAACAAATCTACGCTCGATGGAATCCTCACTCACACAAGCATGATTCTCACCCCCCCCCCCCCCCCCCACAAACAACCCCAAACCACGGAGAAACAACAATCTCAAGGGGAAGGGAGCATGCTAGGGTGAGAGGAGTCAAGGGTCCCTACCTCCAAGAGTAGAGCCGAGCTATTGGGGCCTTCACGTCGGAATGGCCACCTCCTCCTCGCTCCAAGCTCCACGATCATGCCGCCTGCACGAACGGGGTGTCACCTCCCACCACGAGCACCTCAAGCACTCCGGGAAACCACCAGAGAGGGGAGAACTCGGAGGAGGAAGAAGAAGGGGGAAGAAGAGGAAGGAAAGGGTGAGAGGGGGAAATGGGGCGCTGGCCTTGGTTTTAAACCGATGGGCCCCAAGACGTGACGGGTCGGCCCGGCGTGACAACAAGCATGTCGCGATGACCACCCACAGTGCGACACCAAAAGCGGTCAAAACTCGAAGACCAGGAAAACAAGAACACGACGACTGACCCAGTCATGTCAACGATGTACGCACCTGACACCCGACAAGGCGGTCCTGACAGACAAGATAGCGGTCAAGTCGGTCAGAAAAGTAGTCGCCACGCCTTCAGACGGCGTGACAAGAATGCGACGGCCACCCCCGTCGCGACCAGAACGTGACGGCCAGGTGTGTCGCCACAAAACCCTATCGCGACGGGCTCCCCCTCGCGACCCTGAGGATAGGGCAAGGCCCGTGAGGGGCAAGTCTTACAGAAACTAAGTTATTTAGTCCTAACCATTTCTTAACTATCTTTAATTTATTATTAGATGTTTTCCACATGTATGGATGAATTCTATAAAGACTTTGAAATATTGTGTAGATGATGGCTTATTTATGTACAATCTCAACTTGTTGCTCTGATACCAATCTCTATAACGACCCTCTTTATACCAGTACGATTATACCAATCCACATCAATATAAAGTGTGCCGTCACAGTGGGACATGTACCCAACACAACGTAGTAGGTAGAGATGTACACAAATAACAAAGGAAAGTACAATGGAAGAAAAGTAATTCTTATTCCATCATCATTACACACATCCCACAGTCTATATAGTACAAAAGTAAATAAACAAAGTCCATGAATAATAAGTCCATAACATAACATTGTTTCATATACAAGCAAATGAAAAGTACAAGCTATGTAGATCGTCTTCCAAAATCTCCGCTACTCCTCTCGCTCGGAGTCGCTCCTCACTATCTCCTCCTCAATCTCGAGAACACATGTCTCACCTGTACGTTAAAGCAAGGATGAGTCTTCACAAAAGTCTCAGCAAGCAACCTATTGGCACATCCATACACTTATCACATTTATGCTACTCAATTTTTTTTACATAAAGAACAACTTATCACATGGTTCATGTCACATTAAACAATTACTAATGAATAGTCTATAACATGCTAACTACACATGGACTTTACTTAAATCATGGTATTAATCATAATTCATTCATGGCACATTTCCACATAACTTAATCATGAAATTAAACACATGTTTACTAGTAACTCTAGCATGATATCTATCACATTTTCACATGCTTTTATATCACATATTCTCACATTTTTCTTGCTGTTTTAACATAACTATAATATAATCACATGGTTTCACATTATTTCACATTGGAACACATTAGAACATTACTTTCACATGATCACTTGGCACATTTACACATAGTTCACATCTTTACACATTATTTTGCCGTGACACATAGTCCGAACCACCATAAAGAAGGACCCATCACATACATAACACATACCCGTCACCTAGGCAATATAGTGACGAATCTTGATAACTGCGCAGAACCGGGAGAAGTCCTCTCCACCTTAACCAGTGGTACTTGTCCAACTCCAGGATTTCATCCTCATGCCCATAGGATATCACATACACATTGGGCCTTCCCATAGGGACTTTTCTACAATACGGCTCTACAACCTTCTATGGTAGCAGTGTCAATTTCGGCACAACATTCACTTAATCACATTATTCCCATTAATCACATGTTTAACACCATTTTACATGCACTTAATGGCACATTTACATGTTCACGATTCAAACACATATATTTCAGGTCACAGAACTTATCATGACTGTCTATGTCACGCCCCGACGTGGAATATCGGAGCGTGAGGCAGTTGCAAGTAAACGGGTACAGAGCGAGTACTAGACATCAAACCATTGGACATGAATAAATACTCAAACAATTGCATCTCATTAATAATTTCCAATGTCTAGTTACAACCACTAATATCAGAGCCATTCTATAGGGCCCAATTACATTGAATAAAAGCAAAAGACTATGCTAAGACTCTAACTAGGGTACTCTTGACTTCACTCTTGGTCGTTCCCGTCCTCTTTAGTGTAAGCATCTTCCTCAGTCTCACCTGAGAACACATAACCAAAAACGCAGGGTGAGAGGTAACACCCAGTAGGACTTAAATCTCAAGGTCAAGCAGGCTTTAAATGATTAATGTGTTAAAAAGGCAGAGTAACTAATGATAGAGCGAGAGAGTCAAGTAGTGTAAGAAATAGCACGATAGCATGTGATTGAAATAGCACGAGTTTCCAAATATAGTACATGGGTGGAGGATAGCACAAATAGCAGGATGGCCATAGCACAAATAGCACAAAGTATAGCAATAGCACAACGTGTATAGTATAGCACTTTGTTGTCAATAGACAACGAGAGAATATAGCTCTTTTGATTGTCACTTAGATAGTCGAGATAGATAGCACTCGAGTGTAATGCCAAACACTCTAGTCATTTAACTCCCGCGGGCACTAGCACTTTTGGGCGCACATCCCAAGACCAGACCGGACCCTTTATATATTGCCAAGTATTGGTTATATTGTTTATCTTTAGACAATCAGTTAGTGGCCAATAGAGAGTACCAAGAAATAGATGAGAGTACTAGATGAATAGACGAGATAGTAGAGAGAGAGCGTGAATAGATGAGCGAGTAGAGTAATAGATGAGAACTAAGGGTCAATGCACATGAAACGTCGAGTAACGGAAACAGTAACAGTTACACAACATGCGAACTTAGTGTTGGCAGTTAGGAGGAATTCACTACCCTTCCACTGGCCATGTTATGCACAAGTCCAGAGGTCTGACGTGACCCAAGATAAGAGAGAGAGCATCTAAGGCCGTTTGGATCTTACTGATCCTTAAAGAGTAACATAGGTGTTAGGATACAACCAGCTCGTCAACCATGTGGGAATCCACAGACAGAGGAGACTTACGGAGGCATTCACTAGTCCGGCAGAAGGAATATCCGACAGAGAGTTCCTCCAAGTCAAGAGAAAGTGTGTATATAGAAACAAGTGCTCGACGTTCTAGAGGAATTCTAGAGTAGTGGAGCATCGGTAACGGTATTCCCAAAACTTTGCAAGAAAATGAAGACTAGTGCATTTAAAAATATGACAATTTAATATATACTTGGAATAAATTACTAGAGGTATTATGAGATATTTTCATGCCAAGTTAAGCCATAATGGATGGTTCAAGTGTGTGCATATGTAAAAGAAATCATAGATAGAAAGAGGTCATGTGCATGTCTTTTAAATCACTCAATATACATTCAATTTATAACAGGTATATTTACTGCGTGTATGAATGTGAACAAGGGGTGTAAACACTGTAGAAAGTTAGAGCATCACAAATCATGGGCTTTCATGCAAAAGCCCCAGATCACGACGCACCCCTTTAAGGGTCGCGACAGGGTCAGATCAAAACGTGATAGGGCCGTTCAAAGATCGCGACAGGGCGGTCAGGTCAGGGAGCCAGATCGCGACGGGGTGGCCTGTCACATTCAGAACGTGATAGGTACTGTGTCGCGACGGGCCCTGAGAATGTGGCCTATCAGGCCGTCGCGTTCTCAGGTCCTGCGCCTGAGTCCGAGCGGGAAAAGGACAACACCTTGGATTGCGGTCCAAGTTGCCCTATTTTGACACAGGTTCGTTCAAAAATTAAGAACTAATTGTATAGTGGATGAAAAATTGTGAAATTACTTGAAAACTGTTCTAGACATGTGAGGGTATTTACAGTAAATAGGAATTTGAAAACAATTATGGTTTTGACTAATTTTGAACAAGATCAAGCATGAGTAACACAGAACATGGTACAGTGCAGGTAAACGATTTAATTCGAGCAACATACAAGATGGAAATTAGGGCTTTTAGAGGCAAAAGATGCCTAACGCCCATCAGTATCTCCAGTTAAAATCTCATGGTATGGGGTCGAGTATACATGGAGATCTAGATTTAAGTTGAGGGTTTGGGGTCATGATGTTTACAGAACTTCAAAACTCAAGAAGAAAAGATTGGCTCGATGGAAAATTATGAAACAAGAGGCGTTTTGTTCCTGATGGAGGGAACAATCTACAGACGAAATTAATTAGGTTTTTTTTGTGAGAATGCCTACCTTTGACTCATTTGATCTTCTAGGGTTAGAACTTGAAGAACTCGGGTTGAAACTTGGTCCATCCTTCTCCCCACGAATTCTTCTCCTCCTTGGCCTCCTCTCCTCGTCCAGCAAGCCAAAACAACATGTTAGGGCCGGCCATGGAGAGTTTAGAGAGTATTTAAGCTACTTGGGTTTCTTTTTCCTAATAGAACTCTAACTCCTATTTAATTCTGAGATTTCCTATTTCTATCCTCCTTCCAAGCTTTCCAACTCCTACTTGGGTTAGGTTGGGATGCAAATTCGTGGCCAACCTATTAGGGTAGGGTTAGGAGTCCAATTCCAACTCAAATTACTATTTTAATGTTTTAATACCCCTTTTCTATTTAGATAATATTTAAGTTACGAATTTAGGGTATTTTCCTATTATTCCTCTTTTAAAAATTCCTATTTTGGCCTAATAAATTTTAGAGGGTCCATTTAACAAAGTCCATTACTTCTTTTCATTTAATGGGTTTTAATTAATTCTCTTTTCTTTGATTTTCCATTTGACTTAATTTAATATTATTAAAAAAAAAGTTTTTTGAAAAATCTAGGTTGTTACAGTCTAACAGTATTTGAACATACTTAACAGTGCTTAAACATGATACTAATCAACAGAAACTACCATTTTGTGATTAATCATGCTTAATATGACTTTTAATGACTTACAATTGGAAACAGTATTTATGGATGTCAGAACATGCTCAAATTTTAAACATAAACCCTATGCATGAAATATATCAGATGGTTAATTTTTCAGAATTTTCACGTCAGTACATCTATTTTTAATATTTAACAGAGGTCTCATGTTATTTTACAAAATAATTCAATTAAACATGGTAGATAGTGAACTGATGGTTCTAATAGTCTTGAAACATACACACGATAATCCTAAGTTCATGGAAATTTTCTGTGGCAATAACACACATCATACATATTTACTACAAATTTAAATCTGTCATAACATACATAAATACTCATAATGGAAATTCTATAATTTGTAAATATGATCAAAACTTGAACAGGATTTCATGGTTTGTTCTACTAAATATATCTGACAAGGCAAAATTTTATAAACATGTGCATACATTCAAAAATCCTCAAAAGATCACATCACATGTGTTGAAAACACTGTTCTGGAAAATCAAAAGAACTTGATGGCAAGGGGCTTGCTGTCAGGATGGGTTAGTGGCATGATCGACTGGTGTCAACTCAAGAGCTTGACGGCAAGGATGTTGCCATGAACTTTCTGTCTGCAGAAAGTGCACATCGAACATAGAAAAATAGAGAATTTGGGGGTCCAGAACATGAGATAAAAATCCAGAAAAATCCTAAAACTCTAGGTGATAGGTCTAGGGATGAAACCCCTAAGTTACTTGCCTCTCTAAAAACCCCTGAAGATCAAATTTGGTGTTGAAGCCCTCCTCGGCCAAGCCAAAGAGGTAACCTTCCACACTTCGATTCGACCTCCACGCTCTTGCAGACGATCCCCCAGCGTTAGGAGAGCTTCTCCACCTTCAGAAGAGTCTCCCCTTTGCAGTAGATCGTCGGTGCAGCCTCTGGATCATCGGATCAACCCTCTCAAACTCTCTCTTTTCTCTCCTCAAAACCTAAGAACCCTTTCTGAGCCAAAGTCCTCACTTTGCATAGATGACTTAATTTTATAGGCGATTGGGGTCGTGAGAATCCTAGGAAAGGAGAGTCCTGACCGTTGTAGGGTTTCCTTATCTGACTCCCAGAGAAAATGGAATAGTTTCAAATCTAGAATCCCAAATGCAGCCAGAGAAGTTAACAGCCACTTTGCTGCCATCAATAAGAAATAAACGTCAATCGATGTTGACGTCTAGATTCTCTGGCCACACAGTAAATTGCCGTCAACCAGTCCTTAACGTCAATTGATGTTGATGTTAAGAAGAATTTTGGGCAGAATATTAGAACATAACAACAGTCACAAAATAAATCAAAATTTAGGGCCTTACACTTAAAGCTAAACCAATAGCACTTAAAGCTTCATCAAGTCACAAGGAGAAAATCCAAGAAAAATCTGATTATGAAGAGTCTGAATCTGATGATAAGATTGCCCTCATGACCAGACATTTTGGAAGATTCTTAAAATTAAGAAGAGGAAAATTCAATGGAAAGAATAAATATTTTTCTGGCAAAAAGAATGCTTCTTCTTCAAACATTAATACTGGTAGAAATGAAAAGACTGATGAGGTTGTTATTTAGTGTAAGAAATTAGTGTTCTGAGCTCAAGAAGGAAATGCACAAGAAATACAAAAAGAACATCAAAATGAAGAAGCCAAAAGCAATGCTAGCAACTTGGTCGAATGATGACCAAAGTGAAGATGAAGTAGAGAATTCCTCAAGTTCTGAAGATAAGGAATTATGTTTTATGGCAAACTGCAATGATAGCAAGGTAAGCTCTTCTTTTGAGCAATACACTGTTGATGATTGGTAAGATGAATATGCTACCTTGGTTGAAAAATACTCTGAAATAAGAAAAGAAAATAAATGTCTGAAGAAGAAAATTGATAATGTTATGCATGATACTTCGCTAACTAGAAAAATATCTGAACTTGAAAATGAAATTTCTTAATTCAGTGATGAAAATGAAGAACTTCTGAATGACTTAGATGAGTTCAAAATTACATCTCAAAAGGATAACATTGATTTGGTAAAGCTCTCTGAGAGAATGGAAATACAACAAAAAGAACAACAACAAGCAATTGATGAAATTCAGAAACTTAATAAATTGATGGCTAAAAAGGATCAAGTGATAAAACATTTCACAAATGGAAAGGAAAATCTTGACGCCTTGTTGGGACTAAGAATGAATGTTGAAAAGTATGGATTGAGATTCACCATAGAAAAATCTATGAAAAATAAAACTATTGAAATGAAAGAAAAATCTTCAAAAAGTCCTTTAATAAAATTTGTCAAAAGTAATAATCCAAAAAATAATAAACAATTGTCAAAGAAAATATCTCAAATACTCAAAAACTAAAATAAAAATAATGTATCCAATCAGAAGAGACTGATCAGGTCAACACATGTTGTAGAGAGGTTGACACAGGTTAGCCATAAACTGAAACCTATGGCCACTGTGTCGACACACAAGAAACATAGGTCGACTTATCCATTTCTGGAAAACAAAAGGATGATAAATAGAAATTTAAACAAAAATCTGAAAATTTTATAAAAATGTAAAAACACATTTTCATGATGTTGATTGGGGATCCAGAGCATCATATCAATCCAATTGGATCAATTCATGGAATCAATGGTACCACAGTTCTCATTGGCATAACTCATATTCATTCTATCCAATTTTTCTAAGATATCAACAAAACTTTTGGTCTGAATTTCCATACATGAACAATTATGCCAAAATGCCTAATTTCCCAACTTATGAAAAGAAAAACACTGGTGTTTACATTCTAAATCATAATGTTAAATTGTCAAAAAGGGAAGTCATTTCAGTGGTGAAACCCAAAACAAAAATGACTCAAATATGTGTTAGGAAAGATTTGTTGTTTCTGCTCAATCAAACTAATGGTCCCAACAATGTTTGGGTACCAAAATCTTTTCTTCTCTAATTTGAATTGTATAGGAAGGTCGTACACTCAGTTCCAATGTGTGGTTTCTTAATAGTGGGTGTTCACGACACATGACTAGAGACAGAACAAAGTTCTCATTTCTGATTGAAAAGGAATGAGGATCTGTTACATTTGGAGGTAAAAATAAAGGAAAAATAATTGGATCTGGAATGGTTGGTAAATCCTCCTCAAACTCAATTGAAAATATTTTGTTAGTTGATAGTTTAGACTATAATTTGCTGAGTATAGTCAATTTGTGTGACAAGGGTCACAAGGTTGTTTTTTAATCAGATTTTTACAAAATAATTGATTCTTCATCTGAGAAAATAAAATTCTTTGGAAAAAAAGAGAACAGTGTATACATGATAAATCTTAACAGAAATTTTGCTGAAAACATTTTTTTGGTTGCTAATAAAAATGAAATTGCATGGGCATGGCACAAGAAACTTGGTCATGCAAGCTTCAACATAATAAATAAACCCATAAGGATAAATTTGGTTAAAGGACTTCCTGAATCTTTTCCAAATATTCAGAATCAAGTTTATGGGATATGTGCTCAAGGAAAACAAACCCGAAAATCTTTTAAAATTTTCAATGATGTACTCACTTCTAAGCCACTAGAATTACTTCATATGGACCTTTTTAGGCCAACAACAATTCTTAGTCTTAGTGGCAAACGATATGGATTTGTCATCATTGATGATTTTACTAGATATACTTAGGTTATCTTTCTATCCCACAAAAGTGATACTTGTCAAGAATTCAAAAAATTCTATAACACTGCCTTAATGAGATTTTCACATAAAATAAAGTCAATTTTGATTGATCATGGGGGAGAATTTGAGAACAAGGCTTTCTCTGATTTATGTGCTGAATTGAATATTTTCCACAGATTCTCTTCTCTAAGAATTTTAGAACAAAATAGAGTTGTGGAAAGAAAGAATAGAACTCTTGTGGAAATGGCTAGATCTATGCTCTTGGAAAGCAAAGTGCCCAAATCTTTCTGGGCTGAAGTTGTGAATACAACAAATCATTTTTTGAAAAGAGCATTGGTCAGACAAAAATCAGAAAAACCCCCTATGAACTTCTGAAAAACAAAAAATCCACTTTGTCTTATTTTAAAGTTTTAGTTGCAAGTGCTTTGTACATAACAACAATAAAGAAAATCTTGACAAATTTGATGCTAAGAGTCATGAAGCACATTTCCTTGGTTACTCTGAAATTTCTAGAGCATATAGAGTTTACATTCTTAAGAATAAAATTGTGGAAGAATCTCCACATGTAGTCTTTGATGAAAATTCTTATAAATCCGATGACTCTACATCTTGCAGGACTCTACAAAACGTAGAAGAAGATGACTTCATTGTTGAGTCTTCACCAACTATTGAGGAACATAAAGATGCATTTGAAAATCTGGGCAATCAAGCACCTAACATAAATGGACCACGTAATATTACTCCTGAATTACCTGAAACAGGTGAGGGAACATCTGAAATTCACTTTTTGAAAGATCATCCAGTTGAAAGTGTAATTGGAATTTTACATGATAGGGTTAGAACTCGATCTTCTTTCTTGAATGTAATAAATGAAGACCTATTGGCACTAATTTCCCAGATTGAACCTAAGTATATTGATGAAGCTCTAACCAGTGAAGATTGGATCAATGCAATGCATGATGAACTTCATCAGTTTGACAGAAATAAAGTATGGGAATTAGTACCTAGACCTAGTGATCAATTTGTGATTGGCAATAAATGGGTGTTCAGAAATAAACTAAATGAAAATGGACAGGTTGTTAGGAATAAAGCTAGAATAGTTGCCAGGAGGTACAATCAAGAATTTGGAATTGACCTTGAATAATCATATGCCCCTGTAGCTAGATTAGAAGCTGTGAGAATCTTTCTTACTTTTGCATCATCCTTGAAATTTAAAGTTTATCAAATGAATGTGAAAAGTGCTTTCTTGAATGGTTATATTAAGGAAAATGTTTTTGTGCAACAACCTCCTAGATTTGAAAATGAAAAATATCATGATCATGTTTTTAAACTCAATAAGGCTCTTTACGGTCTTAAGCAAGCTCCAAGAGCTTGATATGACTGCTTGAGTTCATTTCTGCTGAATAAAGGATACACAATAGGTAGTGTAGATCAAACCTTATTTACAAAAATTGTCAATAATTAGATCATTTCCGTTTAAATCTATGTTGATGACATAATTTTTGGGTCTACAAATAAAGAATTGTGCACTGAATTTGCTAATCATATGAAAACAGAATTTGAAATGAGTTTGATGGGTGACTTACAATTTTTTTTTGGATTGCAAGTACATCAAACCAATGAAGGAATATTCATAAGTCAAACAAAATATGTGAAAGAACTTCTGAAGAGATTTAACTTTCAGCACCTCAAGCACTCAAGCACATATATGACAATAAATGTAAGATTAGAGGAAGATTCATCTAGTAAGTCTGTAGATCCAAAGGCCTATAGAGGTATGATTGGTTCTCTACTTTACCTCACAACCTCTAGACCAGATATTCAATTTAGTGTGTGCATGTGTGTTAGATTTCAAGCCAATCCTAAAGAAAATCACATGTTAGTTGTAAAAAGAATTTTTAAATATCTTGTTGGAACATGTGAACTTGGAATATGGTATCCTGCTGCTTGCCAATTATATTTAATTGCTTACTATGATGTTGATTATGCTAGTTGCAAGCTTGATATAAAAGGTACTAGTGGATTGTGTTTATATCTAGGTGGATGCCTAATCTCTTGGGCTTCTAAAAAGTAATATTCAGTAGCTCTATCCACTGTAGAGGCTAAATATGTTGCGGCTGGTTGTTGTGGCACTCAAGTTCTTTGGGTGAAACACTAGCTCCTAGACTATAATTACAAATAGGATTGTATTCCTATTCTGTGTGATAACACTAGTGTAATCAATTTGTCTAAAAATCCAATTCAGCATTCACGAACAAAACACATTGAAACAAGGTATAACTTTTTGAAAGATGAGGTCGCTATGAAATCATTTGAGCTTCTCTTTATTGAAACTGAAAAACAAGTTGCAGACATTTTCATGAAGCCTCTCTCAGAAAGTAGATTTTCATCCTTAATGAGAGAGCTTGGTTTGTGCTAACTTCCACATCCTTGATATCTTCCTTTTCTTTGTTTTACAAATAAAATATTTGTGTTCTTGCAAATAAATTCCTGCTTCTCACATTGCATTGGCATCTTTGGTATATCAAATAGTGATTTAAAGAAAGGTAAGTGAGGCTTGTCTAGACACATTCACTATGCGTGAGTATATGTCTCCACCAAGTATCAAGAGCCTTTATGCAATTGTTGAGGGGGAGCCTTCTCATTCAATAAAACATTCTTGATATTTCTACTTTCACTTCACTCAATTCTTCCTTCATCAATAATCTTCATGTTCATCTTGTGAGGGGGAGTTACATGAAAGGGGGAGTCATTGTCAATTCTTCACTCACTTTCCTTAACACTGCTTGACTATCTTGAGCCCCAACAATCATAATCTTTGAGTCCTTGTGCTATTTTTATATGAAAGACTTAAGACACTCAAACTAAATTAATTGTGCACTTAGTTTAATTTGAAAGATTCACTCTCATATCAAAGTTTTACAATCTTAATGTTGAATGTCTTTAAAATGACTTGCAAAACACTTGTAGGCACATGAGTGGCTTTAATGTTTAACATGTGCATGTTTAAGCTTCATTTTTACCACATGTTAAGAATAATTTATCTACATTCGTAACCATGATTTTTCTGGTCAAAGCAAATATAATCTTGAAAAAACATCAAAGAAAATGATCAATAATCTGGAAAGATACAAACAGAGTAATGCAAATTCTTGTACCACTGAGTAACCGGGCCATCTCACCTAAACAAGTGATTTGTCTCGCGTCAAAAAATGGAAAACAAAAATTTCAACTCTGTGTAAGATAATGAAAGTTAAACCACTGAGTAATCAGAGGGTCTTGCATCTGGTAAATGTGATCTCCTGTACTGAAAAGTGAGATTTAACTAATTTATTCTTATATTTTTCAGTAAAAATGTGAAAAAAATTCAAAATAGGTAGGACAAAAAGCTCAAAATCTGAATAAAGTTCATGAATACTGAGTTTAGACCTGTTATTCTACAAAGTGTTAAATATAAAGCTAATAACCTCCTTGTTAAACACTTTTGCTAACTCATATAGGTCACGTTGGCTCACATTTGCATCATTATTTTAACTACATTCAGATCATTATATCTTGTTATACTTTGTGTTGAGTGTGTCTTTGTGATTAAACATTGTTGCACAATAGCAAAAACACAATAATTTCTCTCATATGTCAATATTACTTTGCCTCACTCATTTTGATCATTCCTGAACATTTCTTTTCACAACTTCATTTCTTGATCTTCTACCATTTATATTTCACATCCAACTTTTTTGATGTTGTCAAAGGAGGAGAAATTGCATGAGCTCCTATGGGCTCATGGGGGAGTAAAAGAATGAGTTTTTGGGAGAAAAAGAATGAGGAGAACAAGTATAAGCATTTATTTTGTCATCATAAAAAAGGGGGAGAATGTTGTGTTGAGTGTGTATTTGATTTTTTTATGATGATTTTAATGATGACTAAAACATTTGGTTGTGGATAATGTTTACACACTCATACTTTAATTTTGATGATGACATATTGTACATATAATAATAATGACTAAACAACATGTTTTTGATACTTCATATTTCATATTTTAATGATAATGACATGTTTTGATGGTTCACACTTCATATATATAGGTTTACACAATTTTGTCAAAGTAGTGTCGACACACATTGAAGGTCAGGTCGACACACATAGTCTGTCCAGTAAGCTCCTGAAGGAAAAAGTCTCAGTAATGTCGACACACATTGAAAGTCAGGTTGACACACATAGTCCATCCAGTGAGTTGTGTCTGAAGAAAAACACAGGAGGTCAACACTAGTTGTTAAATAGGTCGACACATGTTTCCTTCCAGTGAGCTGAAACTGATACTTAATCAGTAGTGTCGACACACATGCAAACTTGTGTCAACACACATTGCGTGAAAACTCAGAAACGTAAAGCGTATGATTTCCAAAGGGTGTAACTTATCTCTGGAGATTTCTGGGAGATTTTCTTATTACCAAAATACCATTTCATCCAAGTGGCAATAAGGAGAGGGACTTTTGAACACTTGGCAATCTTGGGTGAACCCTAGGTTTCTATGCACTTGTCTCCCACGTAAAAGGGATTGCACAAAGGCTATAAAAGATCTCTTGTCTCATCTAGAGCAACCATCCATCGAATCCATCATAGAAGATGTGGGGATCAAGCCAAGTAGTGAGAGAAAGTATTGGAGTGCTGAAGGAGCATATCAAGTAGAAGAGCAACAGAGGAAGAAGGAGGAATCGTGCAAAGCAGTAGATCTGAAACAGAGTATCGTGGATTGAAGGAGTACTCCATCTGATCTTCTCAAGGACCTTCAATTCAAGTTTCTGCAGATCGTCTTCAACAAGGAACATCCAATTCACCTCTCTTTCATTCATTTCTATTGAAGTGTCCTTCTCAATTTGTCTTTGAGTGCTCATGAGATCTGTACATGTGTTCTGTGCAGATTTGAGTGTGCATGTAGGTGTGATGAATCAAATCAGTGCTAGAGGATCTGATTTCTTGTGAATTTGATCTAGCTAGTGTGGTTTGAGCCATCGTGCTCATGTGTGTGGTCTAAGCTGTCGAGCTCAAGTGTGTGTGTTGTACTCGATTTTGAGTAGTGTGGCCTCACTGTGTGAGGGATGGATGTAAGAATCACTGGTGTGATTTCCGAACAACCTAAAAATCTCCTGTGCAATGGTTTGATCTATTTCTGTTCTAGATGCATGCATAGGAATTTCGCTTACACACTACTTGTTTAATTGTCTCACACATCAACTACACACACCCACACATCAGATCAGTGAGATTTTCTATCTGAATGGATCTGTACTTTGAAGTAATTTCTAAATTGCTTAAGCATCTGCTGAGTTTGGTGTTAGATCTATTCAACCCCCCTTCTAGATCTATTTATCCTACCTGTTCGATCCTTCAATTATTCTCAACGCCTTCTTGGCTATTTTGGATAGTTTCATGATCCTATTGATAGCCGCAATAAATGTCTGCATGCACCATACACATGCAAAGTCTTTTCTCCTTTCCACGATTAGCCTTGTGTTGAATAAAGTATTAGACAGTAGAAATAAAAAAATAGATCATCTAAAAAGATATCTTGATGAACAGTCTATCCCCATGTAATTTAATTTAATTACTTTTATATTTTGGTGATTCACAAAACCATGATAAAGGTCACTAACCTACTTTCTACAAGTCATGAGCACAGGAAATAAAACCAAAGGAAAACAAGCCAAACAGGTAAGAATTAATCACTCTATTGAAATAGCATCATATTTGTCTAAATACATTGATTTCTACTAAGCCATAATGATTTCCTTTGTTTATAACGATTTGCTCTCGTAACGATTCCTTTAGTGATCGTAACGATTTGCTATCGTAACGATTCCTTTAGTGATCGTAACGATTTGCTCTCGTAATGATTCCTTTAGTGATCGTAATGATTTGCTGTCATAACGATTCCTTTAGTGATCGTAACGATTTGCTCTCGTAACGATTCCTTTAGTGATCGTAACGATTTGCTCTCGTAACGATTCCTTTAGTGATCATAACGATTTGCTCTCATAACGATTCCTTTAGTGATCGTAACGATTTGCTCTCATAACGATTTCTTTAGTCATCATAATGATTTGCTTGTCATAACGATTTCTTAAGTCATCATAACGATTCGTTCTCGTAACGATTTCTTTAGTGATTGTAACGATTTACTTGTCATAATGATTTCTTTAGTCATCATAACGATTTTCTTGTCATAAAGATTTCTTTAGTCATCATAACGATTCGTTCTCGTAACGATTTCTTAAGTCATCATAACGATTCGTTCTCGTAACGATTTCTTTAGTGATTCATAACGATTTGATCTCTGCAACGATTTCTTTAGTAATCACATCGATTCCTTTAGTAAGAAAAACTACTTGGTCTATAACGATTTGATTATAATGACTTGTTCATAACGATTTGCTTATAGAATCATAACGATTCACTTATTAATACTCAACGATTTCTTAAGCCAAATATAACGACTTGATATTTGATTCACTTTTGACTGCGTTGAAAAGTCAAAAGCTTTCTCGCACATCTTTCTAACGTCTGTGCATTTATTACTCTGAACGTATCTCTGTATTCATGCATATGATATCTTCTATTCTCGTGCTTATTCTGTAAACATCTTTTTGGAAGAACAGAATGAAACTTCTACTTCTGTATAAAATCAATCTAACGTTGACTGACAACAAGAGATAGCTTAGCTGTCTATTATTTAGCATTTAATGTATGCAGGTCTCTGACAACATTCGTCATACAACGTTGGACAAAATAAAAGTCAAAGGATACTACAGAAGATCCTATCTCTCTGCGTGCATAAATGGATAAAAGACTGTTGACTGGAAGCTTCTACAGTACCATGCAGTCTAACGTAAACCAGAACTTAGAGACAACGGGCACTTCAACGTTTGAATTTGAAAAGGATGATATAAAATAGAAGATTGAAGCTTCAAAAGAAGACACTTACAGAGAACGAAGTGTATACCAAGTGAAATCATCTTCAACCTCTCTGAGAGACAAGTAAACACTTCCATTAGTTTCAGCTCTAGCTCTCTGTGCTTAGTGTAGATCTATGAGAGAGCTTCTTGTTCTGAGAAGAATCCATTATTGTAGATATTGTTCTTCTCAGTCCTTGCTTCAGATCAAGTGTGTTCTATAAGCTTGATCTAGGGGCATCTTCCTCTTGAACATTTTTCAGGTGGTGTTCCCTTCAGTTGTGAAGGAAGACCTGGTGTGGTATCTAGGGTGGTGTTCCCTTCAGTTGTGAAGGAAGACCTGGTGTGGTATCCAGGGTGGTGTTCCCTTCAGTTGTGAAGGAAGACCTGGTAGGGTATCCAGGGTGGTGTTTTTCTCTTCATATGAAGGAAGACCAGCTACGGCTGGGTGTAAGGGTCCTTAAGGGGGACAGTACCCTTGGTAGTGAAATCCTGAGATATTGCTCAGGGACTGGATGTAGGACTCCTGTGAAGAGGAGCTCCGAACCAGGATAAATCCTCTTGTAGTGTGTGTGTGTGCTTGTTTATCTTTGCATTCATTTTCTTACTAACACTAACATCAATCGAAGTGTGTGTGTTGTGAATGTTTTTGTAAACATGTATTAGTTGACTAAATTTTTTAAAAGACCCATTCACCCCCCCTCTGGGCTTGCTAGCTGGGCAACATATCTTTCTAATTCGGGGAAAAGTACTGTCCTTAAAGTATATGAGGGTAGATGAGCATTAAAGGAGAACTAGACACCTGCTTGGCACATAGTGTGTGCAAAAAGTCTTACCTTAAAACCTGGAAACTTGTCAGTTTAAAGCACTCTGACAAATGACTTGCAAGACAAATAGCTATCAAAGAACATTCTAAAATGCAATACTCTAGGTATGTTCTTATTAATAAATAATACATTTGAATGCAAAGAATATAAAGAACAAGATGTTCAATAGTACTTGCTAGAGTTCAAAAATCATAAGTACAATGAAGAATGTACTTCGGCTTTAAAAACTTTATGAGAGTTGGAGTAAAAGATATGTTAGTAAAGAGTTAAGAAATTTTCTTTCAAGGTTTATTAATGGTGTAACATTAATCAAGAGTTCAATATTTGAAGGACACTATGATTTGATTGTCATATAGAAGAACAAAATAATATAATGTATTCATTGATTAATAAAGAGGTTTACGAAAAAAATATTATACAGTCAATCGAAATGAAATTACATTAATAATTATGTAAATAATTGATTTTCTTTTAAGTGCAGTGACTTCAACTTTTAAGGAGTCTAAGTGGAACTTCAACTGTTGCCATAAGTTCACCAGTCAATATCTAACTTCGACTTTCAAGGAGACGGAGTGGAACTTTGACTATTTTGAATTGTTCACAAGTCAGAGTCTCACTTCGACTATCCAAGAGTCAGAGTTGGACTTCCACTGTTGTGACTTGGTCACACGTCGGAGTGTCTCTTAGACTTAGAAATAGTCAGAGTTGGACTTCCACTGTCGTGACTTGGTCATAAGTCAGAGTCTCATGTCGACTTTCCAAGAGTCGGAGTAGGACTTCAACTATTGTGACTTGGTCACAAGTCGGAATCTCACTTCAACTTTCCAAGAGTCGGAGTTTGATAGATATGCTACGTGGACTTAGAATAATTTTACTGGTGATAGTTAAGCATGTATCAATCGATAAGCATGTGTGTGTCGACACTTACTATCTAGAATTAATTGTACAGTATAATACACACATGCCTTTAGAAATTTGATCATTAGGTTATAATTAGATGAATTTGTTTATTACCTAAATAAGAGATGATTTTTTCATATTCAAACATTAAGTAAAATATTTGTAAAAACAATTGCATAACAATTCTCCCCCTTTTTGTTAATGACAAAATCATAAATATGAAATAAATAGTCTTAGCACAAAGCGATCTTGTAATCTTTTTCATGCAATACAAATTCATGGTTAGGTTATTATTTATTCAATTATTGCTATATATTTTTCCCTTTTTGTGTCATTAGCATAAAAGTCAACACATAAAGATTTGGGGAAGAAATGCATAGAGAGGACTCAAAAGTGGGAGATTCATTGGTATTGAAGAGCATCTATACTTACAAAAGATAGACATAGTCTTTAGGAAGACTTAGGAAGATAAAGAGGAGGGGGAATTTGAGTGAAGAAGGGTTGCATAATGTCTCACAATTTCTTCTCATTCGAATCGAAATTGTGACTGAACAAAGAAATATCTATGTAGACTAGCCAATAGAGGGAAGTTTCCTATAGGATTTTAGATTTCGGTGATGATACCAATGGACCTTATGATGATATGTTGTATTCATTAAGCTCTACCTCAGTGGATAAATTTTTTGCTCTCAGCTTTGCGCAAGAAGTCATGTATTGTCATGTTCCAATGTAGACCTTTTGAATGGGCCTCAGCTTTTGCTTGGTAATAAATCTGATATCTATCTTCCCAATTGAGTGCAAGAGATTTGTGGAGGGAATCATAATCCTTTGCCATAAAACAGATAGAGGGACTTTTCTCTTTTTGTATTCTTTGGCCTCTGCTGGACATCTAAGTGTCCACTACCCTTCAGTCAGTTTTTCTAATTCTACGAAACATTCTTGAAATTCCTTGAGGTACTGTGTGGATTTGGCTGTGTGAATAAGGGAAAACCTATGAAATGACAAAACTCTACCATACTTGATCTTGTATCTAACTACTAATTTGATATGTCTGTTAAAAACTACTCTAGCAAAATCCAATCAAGAATTGACTGCCCCTATCAAACTGGGGTATAAATTGGAGTGTAATCTAATAGTCATAAAAGGTGTAATGGTTCTCTGCCCTTTTACTAACATAGCCCATTGTCCCCTACTGACATATGCCAACTTGAGATTAAACCATTATTCATTAAATAGCTTCATCCTAGTGAAGCTCTCTTAATGTTTCTTTAAAGAAGAATAAAACAGGTCATAAAACCACAAATTCAGATGATTTTGAACATTCAAAGGGGCAGATCTTCCTACTTTGGCTACTATGAATTTTATTGCTTCTCTTGGATACACTCTGAGAAATTCTTCAGGAGATAGATAGTGATTGGGGCTAATAATGTTGTTAAAATCTCCTAGAGAGATTTCCTTGGTTTTGATCAGGATTGGCAGCCAATCTTCAAACTTGTACTGAGTCATGCCATGAACTTCCAAAAATACTTTTATCTGAAGAAATTCTTCAAAAATCTCAAAATTCCTCTTGAATGATAAATAAAGGTATACCAAAATGGAGGAAACTCTTTGCCTATGGCCTCTCCTTTCTTTTCTAGCTAGCCTATAAGGGATTCTCTTCTTTAGGAAGCTTTTGAGTTAGAGATCGACTAGCTAGGTTAGGAGTTCGGGGAAGTGAGGAGAAAAAAGAAGCTGGACAAAGGTGAGAGCTGGTGGGAGTTGATGGAAGATCCTCATGAAAAGAATCCTCACCAGAGATATATAGCAGGTTCTAGGGGAGATTTTTCTACAACTTTATAAGGTGAAGAGGGAGGTTCTTCTATGTGTTCCTACTTAATGGTAGGTTGAGAAGGAGGAATGGAAGATGAGGGTTGTGGTTGTGGTGTAGGGTTAGAGGAAGTAGGTAGGTTAGGTGATGGTATGTGTGATGGAGATGATTGAGTTGGAAGGGTTTTGGCTTGAGGTGGAGGAGAAGGAGGTTTGGTTAAGGTTGGAAAGAGAATGGAGCCAGACTTAACCAGATTTCTTTTTGCCCGATGCTTGAGTACTTTAGTTTGAGACTCTAAGGGAGAGTCAGCCTTATCTGCCTCTAGTGCTAGTGTTTCTACTACTGTTGTTGTTGCTTCTGCTGTTGTTGTTTCTGTTGGTGCTACTGCTGGCTGTGTGACTACTGTTCCTATTCTTTCTTCTGTCACTGCTTCTGTTAGTTATCTGCTGCTACTGCTTCTATATGAGAAGCTGGTGGCTCTTGCTCTTGCTATTACTCTACGACTACTGGCTCAGCTGCAGATGGTGTAGCTGCTGGCATAGGGAAGCTGCCCTTGTTAGAACTACACACAAATTGATCATAAATTAAATATCTCATCTATTGAAGTGCATCAGTCACAAAATCAAAGTTCACATCCACTTGGTGTAGTTGCATTTGTAGTACACTGAGGATTTTCTGTTGCTTAAGAACCAAATCAAAAACATCATCTATGGTCCTGCTCCCAATGGTCTCCCCCTGAGACCTTGGCTGGGGTCTTGATGTCTCAACAGGTGGAGGTGACACATGATGACAAGCTTCCGCTTCAACTGTTTCATGGATAAGAAAGTTGGAATATGTTGGAGGAGCATCTTCATCAACAACATTTTTTCCTTTGATATTCATGATGACCTGAGCAATGGTCTCTTCAGTGTTTTCTCCTTCAACTGCTGTTGGGGGTGCCACATCCCCTTCTGCCAGAGCAACTTTAGTTTCTATTCTTCCAACTACAGGTTCAGCTGTTGGTGCTGGTGGAGTAGCTGAAGGTGTACTTTGCACAAAATCATCAAATAACTCATGTGGGAAATCTGGCACCATATCTTTGATCCTTACATTCTGAACTTTGTCTGTTAAAATATAGTGACTTCTCCTAAGAGTAGACAATCCAATGCTCTCGTTGACTTGTGTTGCAATCTCTGACTCTAAATTTACATTGTTTCTTCTGAATAAAAATGTCAACAGAGGCCCATATGGTAGAGACTAATTAAGAGTATGGGATCCTACCATTCTATCCATAATGATGGAGGCTAAGTTGATTGGGTGCCTCTATATAGCCCAAAATAGTAAATTTCCATCTCTTGCAGTGATGGAGGAATGAGTTCCTGCCGTTGGTGTGACAATAGTGGTAATGACTGCATGCATCAGTCACTTTTCTGTTGAGAGTTGGTTGATAAGGAGGCCTTTCTTGTGAACAACTCCTCTTGCTCCAATAATCCCCAAATGCTGCCTTTTCGATGACACTAATTCATTCAATTTGTGCCTTGAAGTTGGGCAATCCAAGATTTCAGCAAGAATATCTTTTAACACTCTTACCTTCGTGCCTTTGACTGAGCCTTCTAAAGACCCATCATCTAAAACTACTAGGCTAACATAAAATGCCTTCACTGCATCGATATATGTTGGTTCCTAACTCTCACACAATTTTCTCCATCCCATAGCTTCAAGAGTTTCTGATACTGTACTAAGATTTCTAGTCAACTGAGCAAAATCAACAATCTTCCCATCATAGATCGAAGCTTTGGTTGGGGACAACCTTTGGTACTGATCTGGGGTGAAAAAGGAAGCATCCAATGTCCTAGAAGAGGCCATCTGGACATAAACGAGGGAAATGACTTCAAAGGATTCTAGAGAATAAATAAGATGATAGGAATAGAGTTAAAGATCCTACCTTTCTTCAGAAATGATGAAAGAATCAAAATAGGCACTGTGAGGGTTCCTTCAAAGTTGAGGGATGAACGTGGGAACTAGCAATATGACGAAAGGAGTCGAAGGTTTCGAATGTGGTAGGTGAAAATGAGGAAGAAAGGCTTTTATAAATAAAGAAAGGGATATTGACGGCAAGAGATCTAGAGATCAACGACTGAGATTTCATATCGATTATGGAAAAAGATAAAAATAAATGAACATATGTTAATCATATTTTAGTTTCATTATTTTAATATGAACTTCGACTAACAACTTCGGCTATATAAATTTGACTTTCAAAACTTTGACTTCACAACTTCGACTTCACTCTGTCATCATAACTTTGCCTTCTTTAGTCAAGACTTCGACTATATAACTTCGACTTGTGAGAAGTCAGAAATCATGAAGATAGAAATTGAAGTAATGATAATAGAGGATATCAACACTTTGTAATCTTGGCTATAAGTAGTATATTATTCAGAATTACACATGCATATCTCTCTTCTAATTGAAGTGAATTGTTCTTCAGGAAGTGGCTTGGTAAATATATCATTTAATTGATGATTTGTATCAACAAACTCAAGTAAGATCTCACTATGACTTACATGATCTCTAATGAAACGATGTTTGACCTCAATATGCTTGGATCTTGAGTGCTAGATTGGATTCTTGGTCAGGTTGATTGCATTTGTGTTGTCACATAGCATTGGAATGACATTTAATTTTTGACCATAATCATCCAGTTGATGTTTGATCCACAGAAGTTGAGTACAACAACTTCCAGCTGCTATGTATTCTACTTCCGTTGTGGATAATGCTACTAAATTTTACTTTCTGGAAGACCAAGAGATTAAGCAACCTGCAAGAAATTAACAAGTACCACTGGTGCTTTTTCTGTCTATGTTTCATCCAATATAGTCAGCATCACTATATCCAAGCAAATTAAATTCAAAACATTTGTGACACCATAAACCAAGTTTACTTGTATTTATTAGATATCTAAATATTCTTTTAACAACATTTAAGTGAGATTCTTTGGGATAGCCTGAAATATGACACACAAATATACACTGAACATATATCTGGTCTACTAGCAGTTAGATAGAGCAATGACCTAATCATACCTTTATAGATCTTTTGATCTACCTTTTTGCCAATGGGATCATTCTCTAACTTTATACTTGAGCTCATGGGAGTTCCTAATGGCTTAGACTTGTCAAATCCAAATCTCTTACGCAAATCTGAAATGTACTTGGTTTGACAAATGTGAATCCCTTCCTTGGTCTGCTTGATTTTCAAGCCAAGAAAGTAGTTAAGTTCACCTATCATGCTCATTTCAAATTTACTTTGCATAACATTTTCAATGAGTTTGCAAAGTGATTTATTAGTAGCACCAAAAATAATATTGTCAACATATATTTGAACAATTAAGATTTCTTCTGAAAATTTCTTAATAAATAAAGTGCTATCTACTTTACCTCTTGAAAAATCATGTAATAGGAGATGAGCACTTAGTCTTTCATATTAGACTCTTAGAACTTGTTTCAAACCATATATTGACTTCCTTAAATGAAAAATATGATTTAGATAATTAATATCTTCAAAACTCAACGGTTGTTCAACATAAACTTCTTCTTTTATGAAACTATTTAGAAAAGTATTATTTATATCCTTGAAATTAATTAATGTTCAAAGAACATGCATATGCGAAAAGAATTCTTATTACCTCTAGTCTGGCTACTGGAGCATATGTTTTATCGAAATCAATACCTTCCTCTTGTGAATATCCTTGAGCTACCAGTCTGGCCTTATTTTAAAAAAATTTGGTTCCAATAATTGAATGGTTAGAGGGTCTAGGCACAAGACAACAGACTTTGTTACGTTAGAATTAATTAAGTTCCTCCCACATAGCTAGGATATAAGATTCATTTATCAGTGCATCATTGACTGTCCTATGTTCAATCTGAGAAACAAATGCAAGATAGTCACAAGGAATTTACATACCTCTTGTTCTTACCCTATTTTGAGGATCACCTATATATTTTCTTTTGGATGATCTTTATAATACTTCAATTCTTTTGGTAATTCCTCATGTTCTTCTTCTAGTTGTTGCAGTTCTTCTATTGGAGGATCTTCATTTTTCTCTTCATCTTCTTCCAGTGAAGCTTATTCCAAATCCCTACATAGATCTTCAACAACAACATCTTCTTCTCTTCTTTTTATGGAGGGGTTAGTTTCATCAAATAAAATATGAACTGTTTGTTCAATTGACAATATTTTTATGTTAAATACTCTATATCCTCTAAGTTTTGAAATATATCCTAATAGGAAACCTTCATTACTTTTAGCATCTAATTTTCCTAGATTGTCTTTACCATTATTCAAAATGAAACACTTACAATCAAAGGGCCGAGGATGACTAATATACTTTTGTTCTTGTAGAGCTCATGTGGTGTCTTCTTCAGTATAGGTCTGATCATGCACATGTTGATGATGTAGCATGCTATATTGATCGCTTCTGCCCAGAAGTACCATGGTAGATTATATTCAGAGAGCATTGTTCTGGCCATGTCTAACAGTGTTCTGTTATTTCTTTCTACTACTTCATTTCGTTGAGGTGTTCTTGGTGCAAGGAAAGTATGTTCAATGCCATTTTCTTCACATAATCTAAAGAAGTCCCCATTTTTTAATTCTCCACAATGATCTGATCTAATATTGATGATTTCATGCTTCTGGCTCTTATGTACTAGTTTGCTAAACTTCAAGAAAGCTGAGAAAATTTCTGATTTGACTTCTAAAAATGATACTTAAGTGAACCTTATCTAATCATCAACAATAACATAGCCATAATATTTTCCTCCAAGCCTTGCTATTCTCATAGGTCCAAATAAATCCATATGAATGAGTTCCAATGGTTTTGAAGTTGTACCATTGTTTTGGACTGAAAAGATGTCTTGGTCTGCTTCCCTTTTACACAAGCTGTACAGATTTCAGATTTCTTCAATTTCATCTTTGGAAGACCTTCGACTAGATCATGCTTAATTAATTTCTTGATTACTGAAGTGCTAGCATGTTCTAGTCTTCTATGCCACAAATCAATCTCTTCTGCCCTAGCGGTTGTAACACATAAGTTGACTTCTTTTAGTTCTGCCAGTTGAAGTGTATATAGATTCTTCATTTTGTGAGCTTCAAAAACTATTTTCTTATTCTTTAGAATTATACACTTATCATTCTAAAATTTGACTAAGTGACCTTTGTCACACAGTTGGCTAATGCTATGAGATTATGCTCAAGCCCTTCAACATACATTACATCTTTTATTAAATCTTTGGTCTTTGTTCCTATTGTTCCATATTCAATAACTTTGCCTTTTCTATTATCTCCATATGTTACTTGACGAATTTCACTTCTGAAACTTGTGAATAGCTTTCTATCACCTATCATATGCCTTGAGCACCCACTATCCAAATACTATTTGGATGTTCTGAGGTGATCCTACACAAAATTAAGTTGAGACTTTTGGTGCCCAAATTTTCTTGGGTCCTTGATGGTTGTCTTTGGGATTCATTGTAAGTGCCTAGTAGTGCATGTGCTTATAGTGTGTCTTAACTGGTTATAATGAGAGCAACATAGATTAATGCATTCTTTGTTAGTGTTCTCATATTATTCATTTTTTGTTTGTATTTATATTGATTTACTTTTCTATGTTTTCTAATTAATTTTTCTTTTAGAAAGTTAGGAGTTGGATATTTTTTAGGATAAATAATTTTCTCTTCGTTTACTAGTGGATTATATCCTACTCCATACTTCTTTTTACCAGTTATTGCACCTTTTCATGTTACCACTAGAGATATTTTACAGTTAGTTATCTTATCTATTGATGCTCTAAGATAATCATTTTCTTGTTTTAATTTTTCTTCATCCTTAAGTTCACTTTGCTTATTTTCTAATTCTATGATCTTACTGTTTTTAACTTTTAAGTCCCCACATAATAAATTGTTTGATCTTTTTGTTTCAGTCATTGTTCTTTTAGTTTTTCTATTTCTGATTTTAAGAAGGTGTTAGATTTTTCTCCATTAACAATATTTAGCTTCATTATTTTTAGTTGTTTTACAACAATTTTGTCTTTTTCTTACGACTCATTGAATGCATATTCTAAGTTATCAAACTCGGATTCTAAACATAATGTAAATGAAGTTTCAGAATTTATCTGGTCTAGTCATGTCATGAGGGCTAGATTTACTTGTTCTTCTTCTGAATCTAAGTTGGATGAGCTTGAACTTGAAGCTTCTTCATTATCCTAAGTTGTTTCCATGGCTTTCTTCTTATATTTTCTATATTTCGTTTCTTTTCTCTTCTTATGCTTGTCAGTTGAATCTTTCTTCTTGAGCTTAGGACACTCATATTTGAAATGTCGTAGTTGCTTGCATTTGTAGCAGGTTGGATCCTTGTTCTTTTTATATTTTCTAAAATATCTCTTTCATCTAAACTTTTTCTTCCTGGCTAGAATTTTCTGAAGCTTTCTTGATAACATGGCTTTATTGTCACTATCTTCAGAGTCTTCCTTTATATCTTCAGAAGAGTAGGAAGAAGGAGAAGCTACAACTTTCAAAGCATTAGGCATTTTTTTTCTCGAAGAACTCTCAGAAAATCTTTCCATGTTTATTTCATGAGCCATAAGAGATCCTATTAATTTATCTAGAGAAAGTTTAGTTAGATCGTTTGCTTCTTCTATAGCAATTATCTTAGGACTCTATGGTTGAGTTAATGATCTGAGAAATTTTTTGACTATTTCTTCATTTGTATAATTCTTTTCTAATGAACTTAAACCATTAGTTATATCAGTGAATCTATTACACATTTGGGTATTGTTTTCTCCTGATAGCATTGTAATCTGTTCATATTGTGAAATAAGAATATCTATTCTTGTTTGGTTTACCTTATCAGTACTTTCATAAGTTGTTTTTAGTTTATCTCACATTTTCTTAGCAGATTAATATGCAGATACTCGATTAAACTCTTTTTTAGACAAAGCACAACAAAGACAGTTTTTAGCTTTAAAATTTAGGGTTATATGCCTTCTATTAGCTCATAACCAATTAGATGAGCTTTCAGCACCTTGTTCTATTACCTTCCACAGATCAAAGTCTGTGTCTCAAATGAAGCATTTCATTCTCATCTTCCAATATTGATAATCCTCACCATGAAAGAGTGGTGGCCTTGTCACAAACAGACCTTTAAGGTTGTGCATTTCTACTGCCATCTCTTCTCAAATCGTTTGATTCTTTTGAGAAGATCAGACTTTGATACCACTTGTTAGATCTAGATGAAGCTTTAGATGTCTTGGGGGGGGGGGGAGTGAATATGACTTTCTGCAAATTAAAATGTTTGGATTTGAAAGAACACTTAACAGAAATGTTAGTAGCTTGTGTGTTGTGTGTGAAACAAGTGTAACATGGAGGAAATGATCACAAACAAACTAACCACAAGAAAAACTTGGTCTTCCCTTCAAGGAGGGGTATTACAACCACTTGCACCCAAACAAGTCTTCCCTTTACAGAGGGGGCAAAACACCTCCTATGACAGTAGGGCTTCTTTTTTTATGAAAAAGGAACACACAGGGAAGAAACCCCCTATCGGTTACAACACAGAGAATGTTACATACTGTGTGCTGCTCAACAATGAGCATGCACAAAGAAACATAAAGAGATTTGAAGGAATAAGAACTATAGTACTATTCTCTTTCTGATTCTAAGGTGGACTATCTGAGAATTCTAATCCACCCACTGACTAGCTGGTTGAAGGCTTGAGAGATTGAATGCAATGAATATGTTGCTTGCAATAAATTGCTGTCTTTTCTCTCTTTCAAATTTCTATGTGAGTATGTGTGTCTTGCGATCTAGTTTGTTAAAATATCGAATGATATCAAGTTAAAATTGTGCATGCATGTAATGAATTCTCTTTTAAACTCTTGTTATTTTCTGTTATTCTTAATTATCTTGAAAATTTTCAAGTTACCTTGAATCAAATATGGATTTAAGAGGCACTCACACGTACACGAGTGATTCATGCATTGCAACATACGCTTTACACAGTTGCACTATAAGTAACCTTTCTTTACTTGGATGGACTCTCTGTCAAATATTCCTTCTGTTAGACTAGAGATTCCTTGACCAAGGCTTTCGTAATTAAGTCTCATCTGACCATAGATTCCCATATGGCCGATGAACATGTTGTACCATTGAAGTTCCCTAAAGTTAATATACACTTTCCTTCTCATCTTGCTTTCTCGATTGTACTCAGAGAATATACACATTGACAAAGTCATTAAATGAATATGTAATTGAACTAAAAACATGTTGTTATGCTACCCGTTTGTCTCCTTAATAATCGTATTTGTGATACCTTGCTCTTGAAATTTGCTCTTGATATGATAGTCTTGAATTACTAGTGAACACTGTTCTTGACATGATTTTACTAATTTTCTTGAGCATCTTGACATGACATTCTCGAACTCTTGAAAGTACATTGTTGGCTGAATTTGAGCTATTGTTACTTGTACTGTTCTGTTCTATCTAACGTTAAATGGGTCTTGCGACTCATATTGGACTAAAATATAATGACGGTGTTTGCATTTGCACTGGTTCTGTCTGTTCGGATTGAGCTAGACATTTGACTATTATTTTGTGACACTATTTGTCTGTTAATTAAAACATTCTATTCCATTTGTCAATATGTTATTTGTTGATCCGTGATTGAACTAAAGTACATGCTCATCTCGTAAAAAGCACATTCTTGATCCATGTTTGATATGACTAGTTCGTGTCCTCATATTGCTAGTTACACGTTAAAATTATGGACCTACTGTCTTGCTACGTTCTTGTCTTTATGATATCTTGCTATCACTTTGTCATCGATTTTATCGTGTCTGTGATTCAACTTATTATACTCATGTTTGCTTGAGTAAAACGTTAACCACTTATATTATTGTCCGCAGATCGAGATATAAATCTTAGTGGGCGAGTGTACTCATACTTATTTTTCTTAATATTTTTAAGAAGTGAGGATGAAAAATAAAACTTAATGATGAGATTTGTAAGCCGAACATAAAATATACTATAGAGAGTTATATTTAGCTAGTTAGTGAGAGAATGATCGTTATTGTAATTTATACTTTTCTTTGAGAGATAGAGATTAGTAACAAGTAGAGAGTCATTCTTATTTCGATATTAGATACTGTAATATTTATTAATGATGACGAATAAATTAAAAAAAAAAATTGACTGTTAAATTATAGATCTTACATACATTAATTATTTATCAATGACTTTTGAGCGTACATTTATTCAGTCGCATTTTCTAATTAATTTTACTATTAAAATCGAGAGTGTGACAGCTTCTAACCCTTTGAAACGCACAGTGAAAGAGGAAGAACATTGAGACAAACAAGTACATGAAGACTATATATATATATATATATATATATATATATATATATATATAAATAATATAATATAGTATCTCCAACCCAGCGGCGGCTTCTAACTACAAACTAGCACGCTCGAGTGTAGGGGTGTAAACGAGCTGATATGTTCGACGAGTAGCTCGATATTCGGCTCGATAAAAGTTCGGTTCGGCTCGTTATTTAATTAACGAGTCGAGTTTTGAACAAAAAAAAAGTTTGGTTCATAAACGAGCCGAGTCTGAACACATGTGAGCTCGACTCGATTATGCTCGTGAACAACTCGTTTAATTACTCGTTAAGAACTTGATTAAATACTCGATAAGAATTCGTTTAAATACTCGTTAATATTTGTTTAAACATTTATTGTTAAATAAATGTTAACTTGTTATTTTTATAGATTTATTATTAAATTATAATGTTTTTGAGGAATTAATATAAAAGACTAAATATTATAGGGTACATGTACAAATTATATAAATAAAGTATTTATAAAAATCTGATTTTAATAATATCAACTGAATAAGGGTATATGTATAAAACAAGTTTTCCAAGGTTGACGAGGCTTCATCTTCTTCCTCCTAACGCCGTGACAGGGCGCATGTGCAGTGCAGGTGCGACTTCCTCCCTTGCTGGCCGCTGCCTCCCCCCGTTGGCCACTGCCTCCCCCCGCTCCCCCCCCCCCCCTGAACCCTCCGCCAGTGCCGGACGGAGGTCCCGACGACAGCTCTGGCGGCGGTTCAAGCTTCCACCCGGGGCACCGACCGCACCTTGAGCTTCCAAGCGACCCTTCACGACAGCACCGGACGGCAACCGCCTCCGTTGCGGGCACTTGACCAATGCCAGATGCTCCTCCCGGCGCCGGCGGCAGCGGCAGAGGTCATTCGAGCTTCCCACGGGCAGGGCGGGGGCCGACGGCAGTGGCGGAGGTCGTTCCAGCTTTTCCGGCGAACACCGCGGCCTCCCTGGATCCCGGTGCTTCCCAGTTGTACCGAACGCCACCGCGGTGCTCGCGGTGGCATTCTCCGGCGTCCAGCCACGCACCCAGGCCACCCCGCCCACTCCCAGCAATGCCCACCCCGCCCACTCCCTGTTGGACCCCCCCTGTTTAGTCCCATATCGGCCAGCACAAAGTGTTGGATGACTGGAAGGTTATAAAATAGCCCTTCACCCTCTAAAACGTGTAGTTCTCCGGCCATTTAGTAATAAAAAAATTGTCTCTTTGTTATTTGGCTCCCAGTTGATCTCGTTTAAAAAAATAAATTTATTTAAATATTAAAATTTAAGTTTGATTTCGAGGTTGAAACCCAAAGTTTGAACTCGTTAAAAAAATAAATTTTATTTAAATATTAATTTGTAAGTGTGTTTCGAGTTTGAAAACTCGAGTTCGAACTCGTTTACAAGTTCGACTATGTAATCGAGTTGTTCATCGAGCCGAGTTCGAGTTTTAAAAATTTAAATCGAGTCGAGTTCAAATGTCGGTTGCAAAAATTCGACGAGTTTCGAGTCGAGTTCGAGTTCGTCAAAAATAAATGAGTTCGAATTTGAACAAACTATGACTCAGTTCGACTCGGATCGTATAGACCATGCGACGAAAAAAATATTTTTCTTACAGCACGGGTTCGAATAGCGTCCTCCTGGTGACGTGTGTCTCGAACAAAGAGGTACGGGGGCAGATATCAGACAGGCGACATTACTACTCATTACAGCGTTGGAGAACTGGTGAGACGCCTGTCTGGCTCTCATGCCACCCGGACAATTTGAAACAGGGCTGGGTGGGGTGGGTGGCCATCTCCCTGTTCCGATGCTGGCAATACGAATCAATTGTAAGATCAACATCATCATTGTTCTCCACATGTGTCGTCATTGTTCATCGAATATTTTTGAGAATATTTTAAAAATAATTTTATTTTAAAAATATTTACATATATATATATATATATTTAAATCTAAAATATTTATAATTTTTTTCTCACTTATATTGATTCAATGTAATTTACATATTTTCTGTCACCTACACACTTTTTCCATAATTTATATAATTTGAATATATTTATACTTAAAAAATTGTGTAAATTATACAGAATTAATATAAGATGTAGAGAAAAAAATATAAGCTATAAGAAATTGTATAAGTTATATAAAATTAGTGTAAATATGAGACATAAATTTGTAAATATATTAGATCTGAATATATTTATAGAAATATTTTTTTAAGATAATTATTTAAAAAAATCTTATAAACAAAAGACAAAAAGAAAGACAGCAAGGGAGGATCGCCTCCGGCGTGCAAAAACCACAGAACATGTTTTATATATATATATATATATATAGGGCTACAAATAATTTTTTTTTACAAGGTACATATATAATTATTCCTAAAACAGATATAAAATATGAAAAATACAGAACATCCTACCAATCCAGGTTGTTCATCGGATGCTCCGGTTGTATTAAATTGTTTAGGAGGGATATCTTCTGATGAGTCCCCCTAGCTCGCTTCCACTGCTGACGTACATATTTTATTTTTTGTCAATTTCGTAAACGATCGACGAACAATTCGTACAAATATATCTATAAAATTGGTGCACCGACTGGCTGTTTCGTTTAGCTTGGAGATCACGTGGGCGGGGGGAGCATACATGATGGGCATTCATCCATCACCATCACCGTAATAAATGATCAGGTATGCCTGGGAATCGAGTGTGGTTGAAGACCACAGGGATTGAGGCGTGGGTGGCCACGAAAATAAAAGTATGGAAGCCAAGAGCCACAAGGCCCCACACTGCGCCAGAACCACAGACGTAAAGAGAAAGCCCAATTCACCCAGAGGAAATAAAAATAGTACACATTGTTTGGTATACATAAATTAGACACGTCAAATAATGATCTGCCACTTAACAGAATCATGGATATTTTTTTTTAACCTAAAGTTGATACATCACTAATTTGATGTGCCCAATTCATGGGCAATAAGTATCTTCTTAAAGGGAAAGAAAGGAGGAGGAGAAGCCGCCTCATGCCTGGCCTCATGAGAGAGTATAGGGACCTGAAAGATTGCTCCGAATTTATCGAGTAAACCTGACAAAATTGAAAAGAAAAGGAACTTAGCAGTTCATTTCCCAACATCCCTTCTCCGACAACACAACTTCGTCATTTTTGAGATGTTTAATTGGTGATCTAAGGCCTGATGTTAAAGAAGAACAATCTCTTTTTGTCCATCCTTGCACTCAAACATCACAGCTGTTCAATGACCGTCCTCTCTGTCTCTGTTTGCACGTATATGAGTGCGCTCTTGTGGCCCGTATGCTTCAATGCCTAATAGCATGGGAGGGAGGGGGCAACATTCACTTGGACAAGGACAAAAGAATAGACAACGGACTTGAGTGGATAAGACCGTATCAGATCATATGACGAACAGCTGCATACACGCTGCCGCAAAAGGATTCACAAACATAACGTCTATTTTTACATGGAAGAAAATTAAAAATAGAAAAGGATGAAGAGCATAACGTTATTACACAGATTGGTAATCAGATCGTTTGCGATTGATCAACACTGGTTTTTTTTTTTTGGGGGGGTGGGGGGGGTGGGTAGGTACGATAAAACACTGGTTCTTCTTCCTCCCCTCCATCCCCGCACCTTCTCTTTTTTTTTTTTTTTTCTGAAACTCCACACAATATAACCGATGTTTATGGCACGAGAAACCCATCAAGGAGAGGCGCTGAAACAAGGAAAGGCCACTCACTATAGCCACTATTATTCGTCATTGTTCACGTCCTCGAACAGGAAGCCCTTCTTCCTGCCCTTCCCACTCCTCCGCCGGGACGGCCCGGTCGCAGTCCCCCATGCTCGCCCGGCAGCGTTCCCATCATCGCGGATCAGCGGCAAATCCTTAGCGTCCTCACCGTCGTCGTGGGTGGCGATGTTGATGCAGGAGCAGCGTTCCAGCGACAAGAAAAAGGCGGCCGCCACGCCGTTGCCGACCCACGAAGCCACGCGGTCGACCCTGCCGCACCCCGGCAAGGTCTGGCCCGCCGCCCGCCGCTCTCCGGGGCTGCCGCGGAGGCTGAAGAAGGCGGTGCAGCGTGGAGAGGACGCGGCGGTCGTGACTGCGGACGGCATCTGTGACAGTTGCAGGACCGGCGGCAGGAGACGTGCGAGGAGACGGACGGTCCTTTGCCCAAGACAAGGCACTCTCGGATGCTTCCGGTTTATATAAGAGGGCTCTCAACTCTTTTCACTTCACAGGTCACGGGTGAGACCACCGGCACTGTAGAACGTTGCGCTCTGCGCCATTACAGCCCTGAACGTTGCCAATAATTACGGTGATGAACACCGTTGTATCAGCACTCAGCAGACAACAAGTGAACTCTACTAGTACCGGAAACCAATTTTATTGCTCCTCACAAAAAAGAGAAATATTTAGTGTACTTAAATTTTATATTTTTATTTATATTTCTCTATTTTTAATATTTAATAAAAAATACAATACACTCATTCAATAAAAAATATAAACATAAAATATAAAATTTAAATACACTAAATTTTCTCCACAAAAACACAATGATTCTTCAAAGGTAGTAATAAGTTAGGAAAATATTTGGCGGGTGGAACTCACCTGATCTATATAAATAGGACAGATCCCATTGAAGAAGTAAACTGATTCTAAAAAATTAAAGAGAATTACTTTTTATCCATGGGTCCCTCACCTACTAAAAAGATATGATAGACGTAAGACTCACGCCCTAACCAATCTTAATGTTAGTGTTGGATAATTTCTTTACACGGTTAATCGGAATTTAAGTATTTTCGTATACATCCATATCATAAATAAGATAATCATGCATTTCTTCATTACTTTCTAAATAAAGTATATTGTCAAAATCCCTCCAATATATATTATTTATGAGGTGGTGTGAAACTGAATTGACCTTTTATCATTCACTCGGCCCATCCGAGTCCAACTATTGCCCCACTTGGTAGTGAGCAATGCACGCTGGTCCATGTTAGTAATCTCTTTCGATAGCATGTTGTATGATTGGGAAGGGGCAATGTACCAACTTAAAAGGAGGGATATCAGATGATGGAGGGTAAGCTCTCTCTCTCTCTCTACAACATTCCTCCCAATCGATTAAGAGGTGTCACATGTACATAAATAGAAAAATCATAAACACTTTTGTTATGATGTGGACATTTGCGCTGCATGTAATATAATAACAGACTAATCACGTAGACGAAGCGTGGTACAATTACTACATACAAACTTCAACACGAAAATTAAATTGTACATACATGTAGTACAAGCACAATAGTCTGTTCATTTATTCACAGGCTCAAAAGGGGCTGAGTACAAAAGGTGGCATATTCACTTCTTAAACATAAAAAATCCCTCAAGCTCTTTCAGGCCCGAAGCACTATAGCAACTAAGGAGGTTGGCCTCAAAACGAAGATCACATAAGGATGAAAAGATCTGGAAATGTGTTCAAAACAAAGACATGAATTCGAAATAAACTCCGTAGACAAAAACGAACATAGAGATTTAAAACTAATATGCATGAAGTATAGTGAGACTTATAAGACAACAAAATTGTAAAAACTTACACCAGGAGCACACATACGCAATGACTTGTCGGATTTCAAGTATAACAGTTGGCATGTAAAAGATTTTAAAACGTAATAGGATGACAAGAATCTGAATTTAAATACATTAAATGACATCACAAATCTCTCATGGCGATGTATAACATAGAGCTAACTACCCGCGGAAGCAAAATGCAAACATATACATACATATATCTAAAAGTGCTCAACGAACTAAGCCTAATCATCTACTTTTTGAGTATGATACTAACCACCCACGCTTAGAATTGTGGGATGAAGTTGTTGTCACGACTGCCAACTCATGTATGATGCCAACCATGAGAAGTTCTAACCACCCCAGAGAGAGAGAGAGGGTTCACATATATTGCCAACAACACCAAAACATGGAATGCAACATCTTGGTCTTCCTAGGTAGCAATACTATTATGAGGATCGTGACGTACCGACCCGTCACCCAGTACAAGAAAAAGTGACATTATCGACGAAAATATTCCATTGGTAATGTCGTCGGAAATGCCGAAGGAAGATGTTTCTCGGAAACCGTGGAAATGTCGACGAAATTTTCGACAGAACTATTACCGTCGAAAATTTTCGTCGAAAAATCCCCATTTTCCCCTCTCGCTATTCTCTCGCTCTCTCTCTCTCTCTCTCTCCTCTCTCTCTCTCTCTCTGTGTTGTGTAAGGCTCTAGTTTCTGTGTATTTTGTGACTGTTGTTATGCTTTTAATTTTCTACCCGAAATTCTTCTTAACGTCAACATCAATTGACGTTAAGGGCTTGTTGATGGCAAGATGTGTGCCATTTACAGTCTAGCCGGAGGATCTAGACGTCAACACCGATTAACATTTAATTCTGGTTGATGGCAGCAATGTGGTCGTTAACTTCTCCTGCTACATTTGGGATTTTGGATCTGAAACCATCCCGATTTCTCTGGGAGACAGATATGGAAACCCTACAATGGTCAGGACTCTTCTTTCCTAGGTTGCTTACGACCCCAATCACCTATAAAGTTGGGTCATCTCTGCAAAGGGAGGACTTTGGCTCAGCTAGGGCTTTTGGGTTTCAGGGAGAGAAAAAGAGAGAGTTTGAGAGGATAGATCTGGAAAACCAGAGGCTGCACCGACGATCTGCTACAAGGAGGAGGTTCTTCTAAACGTGGGGAAGCTCTCCTAATGCTGGGAGATCGTCTTCAAGAGCGTGGTGGTCGAATCAAAGTGTGGAAGTGTACCTCTTTGGCTTGGCCGAGGAGGGCTTCATCACCCAAATTCGATCTTCAGGGAGTTTTCTTGTGACAAGTAACTTAGGAGTTTCATCCCTAGACCGATCACCTAGAGTTTTAGGATTTTTCTGGATTTTATCTTGTGTCCTAGACCCCCAAATTCTCTACTTTCTGTATTTGATCTGCACTTTCTGCAGACAAGAGGTTGACGACAACATCCTTGCCGTCAAGTTCCTGAGTTGATGGTAGTCGATCATGCCGTTAACTCATCTTGACGGCAAACCCCTTGCTGTCAAGTTCTTCTGATTTTTCCAGAACAGTGTTTTAACACATGTGATGTGATTTTTGGAGATTTTTGAATGTATGCATATGTTTATAAAATTTTATCTTGTCAGATATGTTTAGTAAATTAAATAATGAAATCCTGATAAAATTTTGATCATAATTATAAATTATAAATTTCTGTTATGAGTAAATATTGTTATGTCAGATTTAAATTTGTAGTAAATATGTATGATATGTGTTATTGCCATAGAAAATTTCCATCAACTTAGGATTCCTGTGTGCATGTTTCAAGACTGTTAGAACCATCAGTTCACTATCTACCATGTTTAATTCAATTATCTTTTTAAATTACATGAGTTCTCTGTTAAATATTAAAAATAGATGTACTATTGTGAAAATTCTAAAAAAATAAGCATCTGATATATTCCATGTGTAGGGTTCATGTTTAAAATTTGAGCATGATCTGACATCCGTGAATACTGTTTCTAATTATAAGTCATTAAAAAGTTATATTAAGCATGATTAATCACAAAACACTATTTTCTGATGATTAGTATCATGTTTAGGTACTGTTAAGCATTTTTTTAACACTGTTAGACAGTCATGATTAATTCTGTAACCTGAAATAAAAGTGTTTGAGTCATGAGCATGTAAATGGATTATAAAGTGTATGAAAAACTGTGTTAAACATGTGATCAATGTGAGTGATGTGATTAAGTGATAATTATGTCGAAATTGACACTGCTACCATAGAAGGCTGTGGAGCCGTATTATAGAAAAGTCTCTATGGGAAGACTCAATATGTATGTGATATTCTGTGGGCATCAGGATGAAATTTTGGAGGTGGACAAGTACCACTGGTTAGGGTGGAGAGAGCTTCTCCCGGTTCTACGTAGTTATCAAGATTCGTCACTATAATGCCTAGGTGACGGGTATGTGTTATGTGTGTGATGTGTCCTTCTTTATGGTGGTTTGGACTATGTGTCACGGTAAAATAATGTGTAAAGATGTGAATTAGGTGTGAATGTGCCAAGTGATCATGTGAAAGTAATGTGCTAATGTGTTCCAATGTGAAATAATATGAAACCATGTGATTATGTTATATTTATGTTAAAACAGTAAGAAAAATGTGAGAATATGTGATATAAAAGCATGTGAAATGTAACACCCTCCTCCGACTTCACACAAACACATACGTAACCTTTGATCGGAAGAGAGGTTACATCGACAAACTTTCGTTATGGGTAGATAAATCAGTGTAATGCTCAATCATTAGAAAACCATTCCACAAAGGTATCTTTGAACATATTATACTTCACAAGGTAACAAAATATTAATACTCATTATTTACAAAAGACAAGTTTCTCTCTCTAACTTAATACATCATCAACTAAAAGAAACTACTAAAACTACATTATTCTTCTTCATCTCTTCATCGTCCGCAGCGGAATTAGGATTCACATGTAGCTGAGATTATATACACCTTCAATCTGAAAGGGTTGGAGGAAACAAAGGCGTGAGTCGGAAGGACTCAGTAGGTGACAGTAAACATAAAGATAGGAGTTTCAAATTTTAGAACTTCAAGAGTATTCAGAAAGTGCATATATGGATCAAAACATAATTGCTCATGAATCTTCATACTTAACATAAACATATAACTCAAATTAATTTCATGACGGCTCAAACGAATATCAGAACAAAGTCATATTTGTCTTTCAAAATTCATATCATAACTTGATTTCAGAACAAACTTGACAGGCATCACTGCTCTCAAGAGGTTACTATATAGACGTAATTACATCCTCAGTGCCTAGGCGATTCCAGCACCTTAGATCTTGTTCATTGCGCAAGAACGGGGTATAATTATTTTATTACCCACCATCGTCGATTCCTTGACTTGGATTTACATACGTACAAACTATCACCCACAGCTGATCACAAGTAGCTGGTGCTACTACAAGTGATCCTAAGCCCTCTTTGAAGAGAGCATTGTCTATAAATCATAAATTTCTTTTCATGAGCATAATAGAAATTGGAAATCCAAAAGAAGATTTGATTGAGAATCAAAACAAATATCTTGGTGACAAAGTAGTTCATAGTTCAAGAATATGAGAAAGACAATTGGTTGAGACAAGATTATGATTCAAGCTAATAACTTCAGAAGATTTGAATCATATAAGAATCCAAGAAACTGAAGATCCATAATGGTCATCACAAATTATTTACATCTCATGAGGTATTCAAACATATGAACTCTCAAGTGGTCAAGTTTTATAATCTCAGTTACCGAATACTGAAGAATAGACTCAATCGGAGTACTATTCGTAATTGTCAACTTTAAGAGTAACTTAAGGGAGATTAAGGTACATAATGTGGGTAAACTTTGAGGTAGTATGACAATAAATACCAAGGTAAATGAGAGGGTAACTTCCTTGGCTTTTAGGATGAAGTTTTAGCATAGATTCAGACATGAAAGAGTGCAGAAATTAGAGTCAGCATTGTACCTATCGACAGCCAAGATGGGCCTGTCGACAGATGTCTGCAGACAGAACTTTAGTTTGCTGGAATGTATGTATCTATCGACAGCAACAAGATGGTTGTCGACAGATGCACACAGTCCCAGTTAACCAGAGTTCTGGCAGGCTGGCCTGTCGACAGCTATAAGCTGCCTGTCGACAGCCGCCTGTTCTTCACTCATAAGGGACTATGAATGCACTCTAAACATGCTAACCATGGTACCTATGAATCAAGGCATGATGTATATCAAATAGAAGAGTCTAATTATAGTTCTCATAGTGGTTTATAAACCGAACTAGCGAGATGAAACGAGAGGTTTGCAATTCAAGCTTGTCTAGCTAGAAACTAGACATAGTATATTGTTGGAAGTGTGGTCTTGATAGCAATGGATTATTGGGAGATTCTTACAAGATGGACACTAAAACACAAGATATTTAATGTTCCAAATCAAGGCTTGGGGTACAAACATCCGAATGGAAAGAAATCATAATATTCTAGGATATCGAAATTTCTAGCAAAACTCTATAACATAAACTTGGATCATGGGTGGAAGAAGAAGCTAGAAACCTACTTAATCTGTAAGAGGAGTGGATATTCTTCTTTGGTAATCACATAGTTCCAAAGGTAATTAGGGAATCAACAAAAGTTTAGAGTTACAATCACATATACAGATTAAACCAAGATTGGTCTATAAGCTCAAAGGCCACTTGTGTAAAGCAATGATCTTTAACCAGAGCAGTGGGTAGAAGTATGAGGAGAAGATAGGGACCTACACAATACCTACTTATATCCAATAGGAAGAATTTTGAAAACATACACATGCTACAACATGTTCACAGAAGGTGAACAAACAGTTCTGAAGGTGTTTATGAAGTCAAAACTGATGTGTGAGGATCTAAACACCTATACAGGAAATTCTTTAACATCATTAGAGGATAAGAATTAGAAAGGAGAAAAGGGATCCTACCAATACACATGATTACATCTAATCAAAAGTGAAACTAAGCAAGAGGAACTATACAAGTCATAGCACAAACATGAGACATGGTTCCTACGAATGAAGAAACCATGAGCATGCACATAGGAAACTGAGAAGGATTTGAGGTATGCCACCTACTTGATCTGTAAAGAGAACAAAAAGATCTTCTTCTTCTTCTTCTTCTTAACGCAAAGATCAACACAGCAACAACAGGGGCAGCAAGATGGAAATGATAGCTTTTGGTAGTTGCACCCACCGCAGGACCAATAGAACCAGTGGCTCCAGCAACAATCGCCCAGGAGCAACAGTAGCAGAAGAATGCAAAAACAAGAACTGAAGAGTGCAAGGGCATGAGCTGGAAAAAGTGCACACGATGGGTGTTGGGGGTTTTATAGCTCAAAACCTTACCTTGCACAGCGACACCTCACTTGCCCAGGTGTAACAGTAAAAACGATTTGGTTTTTTCTGCTACACATGGCTCATGCAACCTCTCCCATAACTACACATAAACCCCCTACGTGTGAGATGTTTAACCCTTGATGACATGGGCTTACATAACCCATGTTACATAAGCAGTGAATAATTCCTAGGAAATCCTTACCGTTATTAACCCATAAATCAGCTGGGCCAAAGATCTTCATGTTTAGGTGTCCTAATGATGTCCGTTTGGGTTGAAATTTCAACCATAACCTAATGTGATGGTTTTACAAATTGTCATGATTTTTATTTAATTTTGTGAATTTATTTTCTGATGGGTGAAAAATCGCCCCAAAATAGTTGCGTCAACTTAATCTCAAAATATGTATGCCAAAATTCTGAATAATTACATTTTTAATATCTCCACATTTTTCTAAGAATTATGGTGTTCTCAAATTTTATTTTCGTTACAGTTTTCCGGTGTCGCCCTATCGGGGTGCGCACGACCAAAATTGATACCTGGGTATGATAAAGTGTCTTAAACATACCCTTAATCCTAAATATCACAATTTAAACCTAATCAGTTTGCATAAACAAGAATTTCAAGCAAATCATGGTATTTAAAATTTGAGGGCATTACATGAAATGTGATAGATATCATGTTAGTGTTACTAGTAAACATGTGTTTAATTCCATAATTAAGTTAATTGGAAATATGCCATGAATGAATTATGATTGATACTATGATTTAAGTTAAATCCATGTGTAGATAGCATGTTATAGATTGTTCATTAGTAATTGTTTAATGTGACATGAACCATGTGATAAATTGCTCTTTATGTTAAAATTGAATAGAAGGAATGTGATAAATATATGGGTGTACCAATAGGTTGCTTGCTGAGTCTTTTATGAAGACTCATCCTTGCTTAACCAGACAGGTGAGACAAGCATTCTCAAGATTAAGGAGGAGATAGTGAGGAGCTACTCCAAGTGAGAGGAGTAGTGGAGATCTTAGAAGTCTATCTACATAGCTTGTACTTTTCATTTGCTAGTATGTGAAACAATGTTATGATATGGACTTGTTTAGTTATGGACTTTGTTTATTTACACTGCTACTCTATAGACTGTGGGATGTGTGTAATGATGATGGAATGAGAATTTCTTTTCTTCCGCTGTACTTTCCTTTGTTATTTGTGTACCTACTGTGTTGTGTTGGGTACATGTCTCACTGTGACATCGCACTTTATATCGACGTGGATTGATATAATCGTACCAGTATAAAGGGGGTCGTTACACTCTAGTTGCCTCCGAGAGGACTCGACTGATGCCATCGCCTCCTCCGCCTGCACGACCAGCTCTGCTGCCCCGCCATGACGTGTGCCACCCTCGCCATGACCTGCGCCACCGCTGCCTCCTCCGCCAATCATAGGTATGACTTGTCCCTCCCCTACGCCCTACCTCTGCCAGCCTTCGCCACTGCCCCTCCCCCTCCTGCACCCTACGGCCACCCATCTCTCCCCCTCTTGGTGGCTCACCTCCCCCTCCTACTCTGGTATTACTGCCGCTGCCACCAACTAAATCGCCCCTCCTCCTTCTCCGGCATTGCCACTGCCAGCACCCACTGAGTCGCCCCCTCCTTTTGTACCACCCACTCAGCCTCCTCCTCCTCCCTCCTTGCTGCTGCCACTACCTCCACTCATCGAGCCACCTCCTCCACCTCATGCTCTACCATTGCTGCCACCACCGCCGCCCACGAGTCTCCTCCCCCTCCCCCCGCTGGTGGGTCACCTCTCCCTCCTACACCACCGTTCAATCCCCCACCCCCTGCACTGTTGAGCAACTATCTTTTACAAATGGTTGATTTATGTTTTAAAAGAACTATTGTGAATTTATATTTTTTTACAAATGCTTGATCATTATGTTTTTGCTTATGACAAAATCTTTTAATAATCTCCTAAACAAATTTATAGAATTATACCACACTCTATTTTATATGAAAATTAATGTGTTTCAGTAAAGACATACATGTATTATATCATATAATCCTTTACATTATATTAGTGTCGACACACTGTCAACTTTCATTAAGAAAAAATTTCTAAGTACACATGTATACTTACACATCATACTGACTCTAACTCCCAAGAAGTCGAAGTGTTGTACGACTCCTGAGAAGTCGAAGTGAGCTATAGTTTGTTGAACTAGCATTACTCCGACTCATAAGAAGTTGAAGTCTAATAGCCTCACTCCGACTCTCAAGAAGTCGAAGTCAGATACCGACTGTTGAACAAACTAACTCACTCCGACTCTTGATAAGTTGAAGTTTGATAATTGTTTGATGTTGACTCTACTCCGACTTCTCAACAGTCGAAGTCTCATACAGTTTACTGGAAGTACTCCAACTCTTTGAAAGTTGAAGTATGACCTTGTTGGACAATTGTAGCACTCCGACTCCTTGAAAATCGAAGTATAACATCAACTTCCTTGATCATCTATACTTAGATATTTTTAAGTATCTGTTATTATTTTGCAGAAATAGTAATGCATTCTCAGTGTGATTAATGTTTTAATTCTTATGAGTTATTCAATGAATTAAATGAACACATGATATGCACTATGTTATGTTCTTTGTGTTATCTGAATACTAATAGTTAAATAAACTTTGTACTTATCCATTCTTGTGTTTAATACTTCATGTCATTTCTAAATATCAGTTTCATAGCTTATCTTTTCTGAATACTATGTGTCTCTCAAAGACATATGTTAGCATACATCAGAATATCCAGTTTCCATATTTTTAGGAAAAAGTTCCTTTTGCAGCAATACTGTGCGCCAAGCAGGTGTCCATTCCTGTTGAATGCTCACCCACCATTGTATTGTTCAAAGGATAGACTGTCTGTCTGAAATTGATAGATATCTGTTAAACAACTACCTATCCCTTACCTTCTTACATTATTTTATATGACTCTCAAAACTAACCCCGAAAAAAGAGAGGAAAAGGCTTGGTATGATGTTTGAAGAAATTCAGGAGAAGATATATGAAGAAGAGCCATGTAGCTATCAGTATAGCCTGAAGCCGTTGAGACTCAAAAGACAGAAGACTTGCTTTGTGAAGATCACATCTTAGCTGTCTCAAGTCTCAAGATCCAACGTCCAAATTCAAACGACTATTTTCTAATAACCACTTCTCAAACATGAATTTTTGAAGACTATATATAAAGCTGAAGTTTGAAGGTGAACAATACAAGAACAAGCAACACACATAGCAAAGACACGACCACTTTCAACACTTAGCAAGAAAAGAGAGAAGCTCACAAGATCTCAAGAGAGCCAACTGTTCAAGCTTCGACTTCCTACTCTCTTACTTTCAGAAGCTCTTGGGTGGCATCCTTTGTTCCAGAACTTCTCCGTCCACCCTCTTAGAGTAAGAAAGAGTTAGAGTAGTCATTCTTATTTGTAATCTCTTTCTGATTTTCTATGTTTGTTTATTCTTCTGAGAAGACACACTCTTTGCTTATTTCTGTGTAAGAAACTAGCAGGGGGTTTGTTCTCTGTAGTACCCCTCTGTGAAGGGAAGACTTTCTTGGGAGAAAGTGGGTTGCAATACTTCTCAGGTTAAGAAAAGGACAAGTGTTCTTGGCAGTTAGTGAAAATCCCAAGAGGTTCTTGGGCACTAGATGTAGGACTCCTGATTGATAGGAGATCCAAACCAGGATAAATCTCTGTGCACTTTGTGTGATTGATTCCGCCAAGCTTCACTTGTTTCACACGCACTACAATAAGTAGTAACATTACTATCTAGTGTTATCTATTCTCAGATAATTTTAAAAGTGCAAAAAGTCCTATTCATCCCCCTTTAGGACATTCAAAGCTCCATCCATATCCAATAAGTGGTATCAGAGCGAGGTCTTCTCAGAAGAATCGAAAGATTTGAGAAGAGATGGCAGCTGAAGCTCACAACTATGAAGGATAGTCTATTACAAGACCACCATTCTTTGATGGTGAAGATTACCAGTACTGGAAGATGAGAATGGAATGCTTCATCCGAGGCACAGACTTTGATCTGTCGCAAGTAATAGAGCAAGGTGATTTTAGTATGCTTGGTGATAGTACTTCTGCTTTATCTATAGCTGATAAAAGAAACATGTCTCTAAATTATATGGCTAAAAACTATTTATGTTGTGCATTATCTAAAAATGAATTTAATAGATTATCCACACATAAAACTACAAAAGAAATATGAGATAAACTAAAAATAACATATGAAGGAACAAATAAAGTTAAACAAACAAGAATAGATATTTTGATATCTTAGTATGAACAATTCAAAATGTTACACAATGAAAACATCACTCAAATGTATAATAGATTCACCAATATAACAGTTGGATTGAGTTTTTTTTTTTAAATGGTCCTCAGGATCTGGTCTAGGAGAGTGCACCCTTCCCCTGAGGGGAAAAGCTTTCCCACTCCACCAGAGAGAACCTGGGCCAAGGAAATATATAATAAAAGTGAGAGTACAAAGAGACAAACCGGTTACATAAGTCTAACATGAGGGAGACTGGTTCTGTCCAATAAAAGCGGACCTTTACATGCATGAGGTAGATTAGAAGACCCCCAAAACACCTTGTTTGCATTGGATAAACATCCAACATTAGCCAAACCATCTGCCACTTGATTGGCTTCACGATACACATGGCCAATGGAGAGGTTTTTCTGAAGAATCATAGATCGAGCTTCCCGCCACCAATAGTAAGCTTGCCAAGAAGGACAATTCCCCGTTTTAAAGGAGTTAACCAAAGCTAAAGAATCGAAATTAACCACCTCAATTTGAAGACCAAGGAAGTCAGCCAGACAAATGCCATCACATAGAGCTCTAGATTCTGCAATCATACTATTTCCATAACCATAATGATGAGCAAAAGCCACCAAAACAACACCCTTCTTGTCACGAATGCAGCCTCCTCCCCCACAAACACCTGGGTTTCCTTTACTTGCACCATCCACATTTAAACAAAAGTAGTTGATAGGTGGAATCCAGCAAATTAATTTGAAGTATTTGGAGGAGCAATTGATGGAGAAGCCAAACTGCATGAGGATCTTCATGTCTTTTGAAGGAGACGCAGCTTTAAATTGCATCGAATCAAGAGAATGAGCAACATTGAATTTTATGTTTCTGATTACTGCCCCTATTGATGTCTTCTTATCATCAAATCTGCATCCACATCTCGCCTTCCAGATCTCCCAAAGCATGAGAAGAAGACATTGAATAGAAATAAACCCCATTGGAGTAGATATATTAGTAATTGTAAGGAAGCTCCAAATTCTCATAGTTATGCGGCTATGTAGGTGAGCTTTAGAGCTAGATAGCGGAAGAAACCAGTTCCATAAAGAAACAACGAGCTCCCCACCTAAGAAAAGATGATTATCATCCTCGTTTTTGGGAGATGTACAGCTAGAACAGCAAGAGACCATGGGGATACAGCTATCTGCAATTCTTTGGTCAACCGGGACAGCTCTGTTGAGAAGCTTCCAACAGAACAAGAAGGCTCTTTTGTTGAATCTATTATGCCAAACTTTATTCAAAGCATGTCTCTTGATTCCACCTGACCGAACAAGATTATATGCCGATTTCACAGAAAAGTTCCCATCAGTAACAGGCCGCCATATACATGTATCTTTCTCCTCATTCAACACCACTCTCTGGAGGACTCCATTAGGAAGGAAAGACCTTATAGGATGGCTAGGATTTAAGATGACCTCCTTGAGACCAATTCTATCCCCTTCATAAGGGGAAGAAAGAAGCTCTGCCAGCGACGTTTCTCTAATCCACACATCACGTAGAATGTCAATATCCTCACCATTGCCATGGATCCATCTAGTATTATTTTGAACAACTTGCAGAGCCATATTCCAGATTCTAGAAGGCATACCCTTGAAGGTAAAGTTAGTACCAGACATTAACCTCTTCTTAGCATATTCAGACCAGAAAGATGTACCATGATAGATATTCCAGATTGTTTTGACTGCTAAAGCAAGCTGAACCTGTTTGATAATGCGAACCCCCAAACCTCCCTCAATCAAAGGACGCTGGATGGTAGACCAAGCTACCCAGTGGCGCCGCCTCTTACCATCAGAGCTATTCCAGAAAAATGCCACACAAGTTTTATCAATATAGTTTAGAATACTCACAGGAATGGTAGTGGAGGCAGCCAAGTAAATCGGAAGAGGTGCCAGCACCGAGATAATAAGGGTAACTCTACTCGCTTGGGATATAAGTCTGGGCTTCCAGGCGGCAAGCTTTCAATTAATCTTCTGAATAAGAGGAGAGAAATCAGATGCAAGAATTCTTCAAGGGCGCAGCGGAATTCCCAGATATGTTAGAGGGCCCCTTTACCTTTTAAATCCAGTCACTTCTTTAATTCTATTGACTACATGAAGAGTAGCTTTGTCCAAAATCAAGAAAGAACTTTTTGTAGCATTAATTTGCTGGCCGGATAAGGAGGAATATCTGTTGAGAAACCCCATCAATTTCTTGACATTTTGAACTCCTCCGTTCAGAAATATAAGAGTATCATCTGCATATAATAGGTGAGAGATCACCGGGCAAGCTCTTGGGCTAGAATAAGGAAGGAGGCACCCCGAGTGCACCAAGGCTTTGATGCCTCTACTAAGAGCCTCTTCCATGATGATAAAAAGAGCTAGGGCAATGGGGTCTCCTTGTCTTAGGCCCCTTGTAGAGTGAAAGTAGCCATAAGCGGACCCATTGTACAGCACAGAAAACCAACAGTTGCTTATCAACATACCCATGTACGAAATGAACCTGTGAGAGAAACCAAAATTTCCCATAATAGCAAAGAGGAAATCCCACTCCAAGCTATCATACGCTTTTTTAATCTCCAATTTGAATAGCACATTATGACCTCTAACTTTTCTACCAATGTCCCTGACCATGTGTTTTGCAAGAGATATATTATCCATGATAGATCTACCCTTTACAAAGGCCCCTTGTTCCTCAGAGATGATCATAGGTAGGATAGTAACCAGTCTATCACATATAATTTTGGAAACTATCTTGTAGCTAAAGTTACACAAGCTGACCGGCCTATAATCTCCAGAAGAAGTTGTATTATCAATTTTAGGAATCAAAGCAATCAAAGTGGATGTTACCCCTCTAGGCAAAGGAAGACCCTGAAAGAAGCTTACCACTGCATTCACCACATCTTACTGAATTATGTCCCAACAAGAAATGAAAAAAATGTCCCGTGAAACCATCAGGCCCAGGGGCACTATTCGCATTCAAGCTCCAGACCGCCTTTTGTATTTCTTCCTTAGAAGGAATATTAGTAAGGAAACAATTCTACTCATTAGAGACCAAAGTCGGAATGACATCAAGCAGTGAGTCATCAATAACATGTTCAGAAGTATGAAGAAGAGACCCAAAATAATTCACCGCCTCCTGTTTAAGGACATCCTGATCCTCAGTCCACGAGCCCTCCACCTGAAGGCGCTGAATAGAGTTGTGTTTCCTTCTACCCTTAACAACCGCATGAAAGAATGCAGTGTTATTATCCCCATTCTCTAGCCATTTCATGCGGGCTTTTTGTGCCCAGAATATTTCCACACAGTTGATTGCCTTCCTTCGATTTGCATTAGCAGCATTCATCGCAGAACGATTCCCCAGGGTGGGATTAACGTCGAAAACCTCCTGCATCTCCATAACCTTTTTCTCATGAAACTTCAGGCTTTCATCAATGTTACCAAAAATATCCTTATTCCAGGTGCGAAGAGCAGACCGAACAGCCTTGAGCTTTGCGTGTAGAACCACGAATGGGTTATGATGCCATGCAAAAGGAGCTTCCCAAACAGATTTAACTGCTTGTTTAAAAGAATCATGCGAAGACCACATAGATGATGATCAGTTTATCCCCATGTAATTTAATCAAATTACATATCTATTTTGATGATTAACAAAACTAAGACAATGTGCAACTCTAACATACGTTCTATGAAGATCTTAGCACAGGAAATAAATCAAGAAAAGTCAAGCAAATCTCTGTAAGTATTCTACCCTGAAACATTTAAGGTTCAGTGCATATAAATTTTCTAAGTACACATCGATTTCGATCTCAGAACGATTCGCTAAGTGATCACATCGATTTCGATCTCAGAACGATTCGCTAAGTGATCGCATCGATTTCGATCTCAGAACAATTTGCTAAGTGATCACATCGATTTCGAGCTCAGAACAATTTTCTAAGTGATCGCATCAATTTTGTCTCACACCGATTTGATAAGTGAGAACATCGATTTGCTCTCACAATGATTTGCTCTCACATCGATTTGCTCTCACATTGATTTGCTCTCACATCGATTTTGTTTCACATCGATTTGATAAGTGAGAACAACAATTTTTTTTCACATCGATTTGCTTTCACATCGATTTGGTAAGTGAGAACAACGATTTGCTCTCACATCGATTTGTCTCTCACAACGACTTGATAAGTTACACAACGATTTGCTTGCTGTAATGATTTTCTCACATCACCGACTCGATAAGTGAAACAACGATTTGCTCACATTGTTTTGGTTATAGCGATTTGCTCATAACGATTTGCTTATAGTGACATAACAATTTGTTATCCAGAATGATTTGGTTATGGATGCATAACGATTTGTGTGTACAACGATTCGTTTTCGAATGAGTATGAACATCAACTCATTCATACAACGATTTCATAAGTCATGCTTATATCAACTTCATGGACAATAATGACTTGATATTCAAACTTATTTTCGAATAGTTTGAAAGTCAAAGTCTTCCCTCGCTTTTTTCTCTCACATCCATGCATTAAATATATCCGTACATTTCTCTGCACGATACATGTCCAGATACCTTCTATTCTTATGCTCCTGCATGTAATATCTTTTTGGAAAGACAGAATGGAATTTCCATTTTGATGTATTCTCACTCTAACGTTGACTGACAACAAGAGACAACATAGCTGTCTACATTTTAGCATTGAATGTGTGTAGGTCTCTGACAGCATGACTTTATACAATGTTGGATAAAGTAAATGCTAGAGGATATCAAGAAGGATTTCTTCCTTACGTGCATGGAATGCAAAAGACCGTTGACTGAAAGCTCCATAGTGCCATGCAGTCTAACGTCTACAAAAGCTTAGAGATAATGGATACTTCAACGTCTATTTTTCAAAAGAAGCTATATATTGAAGACTGATGACTCCAGAGAAGAAATCTCTTGACGATAATCGAGAAAAGCCTACTTGATACAATCTGCGAGAATCGGAAGAGCGAAGCTTCACTCACTCTTGTTCAAGCTCTTAGCTCTCTGTGTCTAGTATAGAACCTTGAGAGAGCTTTTGTGTACTGAGAGTGTTATTCTTTGTAGATTTTTTCTCTCTCAGTATTCGCCTCGGATCAAGCATTATGCTATTAGATTGGTCCAGAGGTGTATCATCTTTTGTACACTCTGTTGTGTTCATTCCCTTCATGTGAAGGAAGACCTGGGGGTTCCAGGGTGTTTATTTCCCTTCGTGTTGAAGGAAGACCTGGTGGGATCTAGGGTGTTGTTTTCCTCTTCGGATTGAGAAGAGAAGACTAGTTGCAGCTGGGTGTGTAAGTGTCCTTGAGGGGGACTATACCCTTGGGTAGTAGAATCCTGAGTTGTTACTCAGGGACTGGATGTAGGACTCCTGTGGAGAGGAGGTCTGAACTAGGATAAAATCTTGTGCAGTGTGTGTGTGCTTGCTTGTGTTTTCTGTTTGTCTTCTCACTAACCCTAACTGTCATCGATGTGGCTTTTGTGTGAACGTTTTGATTACAGGTTTTAAATAATCAAATTTTAAGAATCCCATTCACCCCCCCTCTGGGCTTGCTAGTTGGGCAACAAGTGGTATCAGAGCTAGTCTCTTCGACAAAGAAGAAGATCCGACGATCTGAAGAGAAAAGATCAAATGGCAGCCCAAGGTCACTTCGAAGGATAGTCAGTAAATAGGCCACCGCTGTTCAATGGTGAAGGCTACACATATTGGAAAACAAGCATGGAATTCTTTCTACAAGGTCTTGACTATCAAATCTGGTCGATAGTTGAAGGAGATCTTCTGGTCATGAATGAAAAAGATAAATGGACGGAAGATGACATAAAGAAGATTTCTCTGAACTGTAAGGCCAAGAGTATCCTATGTTGTGCTCTTAGCAAGAAAGAGTTCAACCGCATATCTGCCTGCAAGTCAGCTATGGAGATGTGGGAGAAGTTAAGGATCACGTATGAAGGTACTGACAAAGTGAAAGAAATCAGGATAGATATTCTGGCGGCACAGTACGAAAGATTTCAGATGCAGCCAGGAGAGTCAATAACCCAGATGTACAGCAGATTTACAGATATTACTAACGAGTTAGCTGGTCTTGGAAAGACCTATGAAATGGGAGATATGGTCAAAAAAATCCTAAGATCCCTACCAGCTTCGTGGACTCCCAAAGTAACGGAAATAGAAGAAGCAAATGACCTGAAGAGAATGTCATTGGAGAAACTCATTGAGTCCTTAATGGCCCATGAGATCAACATGGAGAGGTTGGGAGAGTCTTCGAGCAGAAAGAAACACAACAATGCTCTCAAGGCAGCATAAGACAAATTAAGTGAAGAGTCAGACGGTGTTGAAAGTGCAGAAGGCAGCGAAGACGAGGAAGCATTCCTCTCTAGAAGATTGCAATGTATACTTGACAAGAAAAAATATCATTCTGGCAGAAGATACTTTTAAGAAAGGAAAAGATCTCAAGAAACCTAAAGTAAAGGACTCAAAGAAATCTGAGCCCATATGTTATGAATGCAAAAGGCCCGGACATATCAAGGTAGAATGTCCGAAGCTCAAGAAAACTGAGTTCAGAAAGAAAGACAACACCAGAAGACCCAGAAGATTTAAGAAGAAAGCCATGACAGCAGCATGGGACAACAGTAGTGATTCGGACAGCGAGTCAAGCTCAAGCAATGAAGAAGAAGAAGAAGCCAACCTGGCATTCATGGCCAACCTCGAAGACAAGGTAACATCAGACTCATCTTTCTCTTCGTGCAATGAATCTGATTCTGACAACTTAGAAGAAGCTTTTAATGAACTGTCTTGTAAATATAAAGAAGTGTGTAAATCACTAAAAGCCAATAAGAAAAATCTCGCATACTTAGAAAATACTAATTCAGACTTAAAATCTGAAAATGAGCAAATGGAAAAATAAATTACTGAACTAAAAAGGAGAAATGAATTGTTATGTGAAGACTTGAAAAATAAAAATGAACAATTAGCGAGTTTGAAAAACCAAGAAACTATAGATAAATTAAAATAAGAAGTTAACACCTTAACAACAGAAAATGAAAAATTGTCAAGCACACTAGAAAAATTTACTAATGGAAAAACAACATTAATATTAAAAGGTGCTAGACGGTCAGGTAAAAAGAAACATGGATTAGGTTATACTCCTCCCGATAATGAGGAAACAGTAGCATATCCTAAAACATATCCAACTCCTAAATTTGTATCTGAACAAGACACAACATATAAATCAAATCTTAAATACATTCCAACTGAAAAGATAACTAAAATGTCTTGCTGTAGACATTGCAATAAGTTAGGACACATTAAAGTATCATGTCCAACTAAACATAAAATATGGATAATTAAAAGAAAAAATTGATGATACTAACCAATCAGGACCCAAAAGAACTTGGGTACCTAAAGCTGAATATTTTTAATGCAGGGAAACCTTCGAGCATCCAAATGGTACTTAGATAGCAGATGCTCAAGGCATATGTCAGTAACAAGAAGTTGTTCTCTCACCTTGAAGCTGAAGAAGGCATAGTTACATATGGTGACAATGGAAAAGGAACTGTAATAGGTTGCGGACCGGTTGGTAGCAAAGGAAAAGTTATCATTGAAGATGTACTTTGTGTGAAAAGACTGAAGCACAACCTTATTAGTATCAGCCAGCTGTGCGATAAAGGACATCAGATCAGATTTCAAGAGTCAAAGTGCAATATTATGAAGGATGGTGCAGTCGTGTTTGAAGCCAGCAGGGAAAAGAACCTGTATGTACTTCATCTAGAAGACATGAAAGATCAAGATGTCTGTCTAGTAGCAAACAAAGAGCAGTCAACTGAACTTTGGCATCGAAGACTGGGCCATTGCAGCTTGGATGGCATAAGAAAGCTAATCAAAAGAAGCTTGGTGGAAGGCCTACCCAAAGTAAGTGCAAAAATGATTGGTGTCTGTGGACCGTGTGCAAAAGGTAAGCACACCAAGTCATCATTCAAGTCAAAGACTGTGGTAACAACCTTTAAACCCTTAGAACTTTTACATATGGATTTATTTGGGCCAATGAGGAGCACAAGTCTCGGGGGAAAGAATTTTGGATTTGTTATAGTAGATGACTACTCCAGGTTTATATGGGTCTCTTTCCTATAACACAAGGATGATACTTTTGAGAGTTTTGTTAGTTTCAACAAGAAAGTTCAAAAGGATAAGAAGTATAGTATCATTAGTATCCAATTAGATCATAGAGGAGAATTTCAGAATGAGAGCTTTGCAAAATTCTGTGACAGCTAAGGAATAGAACACAACTTCTCAGCACCAAGGACACCACAGCAAAATGGAGTTGCTGAGAGAAAGAATAGAACTCTATTGGATATGGCAAGGACAATGCTATCAGAATATGATTTGCCAAGGTACTTTTGGGCCGAAGCCGTTAACACAACTTGTTACATAATCAACAGGGTAATGATCAGTCCAATTCTGAAGAAGACTTCATATGAGCTATTCAAGCAGAAGAAGCCAAAAATCAGCCATTTTAGGACATTTGGATGTCCATGCTTTATCCACAATAACGGTAAAAGAGATATTGGTAAACTTGCTGCTGTCGACAGGTGCTGACAGGTTTGCAAAATCCATAAGACTGGCCTTCAGAGAAACCATTTTTTGTGTGTATCTGTCGACAGGCGAAAATCATCTGTCGACAGATGCATTATTCATCTGTTGACAGATGCACTATTCATCTGTTGACAGGTGCACTATTTCAGCAACTTGTCTTGTTCTTTTACACTTGGATTGTGGGCTTTGTCTTGCATGGAATCTCACCTACATTTAAGAACATTATTAGTGAGATATAATGAACATATAAATGAACAAGTTAAACATGTTTTTCTTGATTACCATTTGCTTTTCTTGATTAACATTTGCTTGACTTAACATTCTCATTATGTTTCACATATTCACATCACATCAATTTGTATTGTTCATGAAATCTCATCATCAAAAACAAACATACCATTATGTCAACTTAACATTCTCATGTAAACCCAACATTCTCCCACATGAGAACCCAACATGTCAAAGGAACCCAGATTAAGATTACCTATGAGCTTTTGGAAACTTTATTTGGAGTTTGCACGACCGGTCACAGTGGGGTTCACACTGTGGATATCTAGGCGAAGGGATTAGGGATTGTTGGTCCCGAATACAAACTGAAGGATGGGAAGATTGACATCAACCAGCTGAATGCATTCAACCGGATTCTACATTTCATAGTATGCCAGATTCTGGTCCCTAGGAGTGCCACCTACTCGACTTGTACAAAGACGGACTCAGACCTGATGTTCTGGGCTATTCAGAACTAGGACATAAATATGGCAGAGGTTATAATAGAAAGGATGAAGTTTGCATCCGCTCAGGTTTGGGACAAGAAGAGCAAGCTAAATGTGTCCCTACCATATGCACATCTGCTCACCAAGGTATTTCAACATTTTGGCATCAATTTATCTGGAGCAGTGTCAGAGAAAATGGGCCAGGCTATTCGAAGCAGAAACTTAAAGAAAAGTGGATTCTCATTAGTTGGAGGTATATGGACTAAGACCTTAGTGGCTGAGGGTGAAGCCATTATTGGAGGAGCCCAAGAAGTCCAAGAAGAAGTAGGAGAAGCAGCAGTAGCAGCAAAAGTACCAGCAGGACCAGAAGTTCAAGAGTAACAACAAGAAGTTATCCATTTAGAAATTGCAGTGGAACAAGTAGCAGCAGCAACAGAGGTCTGAGCAGAAGAATTGGTGATCATTGGAAGCCAGATTGAGGACATTCCTCAAGAATTTATTGACCCTGTTGGACAGAGTTCAGAAGTTGCACCTCCCTCCTCACAAGTAGCTACAATACTTTAGAGTGTACTGGACTCTTTAACCAGTACTTAGGTGGAGCCAGAGATCTTGGTCAATCCAGCTGCAAAGGGTGTAGCATCTGGCCACAGTACAGATGTTGTCATGGAGGATGCTCCTATTTAGAGGGAGCAAGAAGAAGAAGATATTCCGGTTGATACCCATATGGAAGATGCTCCTATTTAGGGAGAGCAATCTGTTGAAAAGGAAGCACCAATCCAGGGGGAGCACACTGCTGGTGTTCCCGTTGATGGTCAGTTCAGAGAAGACATTGTAGAAAGTGCCTCAGATGATGAAAATGATGATCATGTGGAGCCCATTGCCAGGGCAAGCAGCAAAGGGAAAGAAGTGGCTCAGAATATTCCCCTCCTTACCAGGAAGCCACACAAGAGGCCAAGGCAAAAGAAACTAAAGATCAACTTGAAGCCCATTGTTGAAAGATTGGATGAACAAGGGTCCATACTGTGTTCTGTACAATCAGATATTGCATCTATATTCATAAGCCAGAGCCAGTCAGCTAATTCAGTTGGAGCCTTGGGTGCTAAACTCCAAGGTGTAAAGAAAGAACTGAGAATTTTCAAGAATCTGTTAAGATGGATGAAGAATGATTTCGGCAGTATGAAGTCATCTATTTCAAGATTGACAAATCTTGTGCGAGCTCAGGTTCCTCTTAATCCCACTCCATCAGTACCTCAGCAGTCTGGGCATCATGAAGAAGTTGTTTCTCAAGATCCAGCAGGGCCATCAGGGCCAAATGTTGTGGCAGAAGAGGCAGTTTCAGGGTCAGCTGGTGAAGAGCAGTCTGGGCCGATAGTTGTTGATGAGGTAGCTGCCCCAGTACAAGATAGTTTTGAAGCTGTGAAGATTGGGCCACCAGGTCCAGCAGAAGATGTTTCTGAGCCAATTGGGCCAGTGGTTTCCGAGGGTGTGATTCCAAGAGTAGAAGAGCCAGCTGTAGCTCCAGAAGTCCCTGATCCTTCATCTCTTGCAACTCCAGCCCCTCCTTCCCCACCATCTTCCTCCACAGCACCACCAGCACCTATCCCTTTCAAACAACCCATGCCTCGCACCATTTCATCTCCAACACCATTTCCTTCTGAACCCTCCTCATCTCTTGCCACCTCCACATCCATTCCTCCACCTCCTCCTGTCATTGAAAACCCTCCAGCCTCATCATCAGTTGGAGCCTCATCTTCCTCTGGTCCTTCATCTGCTGGACCATCCACCATTCCTCCTGATACTCATTCATCATTCCTTCATCCTCATCCTCCTCCCTCGTTTATCACCTTTATCCCTGAAAGTGCACAACTTGCTAGTGCATTTCTTAATAAATTCGAGGATGAATTGGAGCGCACCACTCTCACTTCAGTCTTGGCGGTTGCCTCTCATGTCCACCGAACTAGTTCTCTTAGTCCTGTTTCTAAAAAGAGGAAACTCTCAACCAATCTTGCTTTTCCCTCTGAACCCAAATTTCCTCCTCTTTGGTTTTCCCTCACTGTCAAAAATAAGAGGAAACCAATCTATCGTGAATATCTTCAAAAGTGCATCCTTGCCACCCTTTGTGGTCTTCCTCATCTAAATCTAACTGATCACCTTAATGTTGTCCTTCCCTATTGCCATATTTCCAAAGCTGATCAATCTAAAATCTACCAAATGGCTGAATGCAAGTCCAAAGATCAATGGGCTAAAGGGCACAAGGCTCTCTACAAGAAGTTTCTACTGGCTAAATCAGATCAATTTCCACCCCGGGACCATCCACTCACTCTGTCTGAATGGTTTGTGATTCATCACCAAGCTGTTTGGGGACCCACTATCCTAACAGAAATCAGACTCACTCGGTACTTCCGGCTTTACAATGACTATCGTTATCTCCACAATCTGCAAGAAGTTCAGTTGGGTCAGTTCCAGTGAGCCATTGCTTTGATAAAAAATGAAATTCCAGTTAATTGCTCCTTCAAGGTGGACTTTGCTATCTTGAAAATACTAGACATTGTGTTTCTTCCCAAACTGCATTCCTTGGTCATGGACTCCTCAGTTGGTTCTATTATTTTTGAAAGATTTGCTCGTGTAATGGGAAGAATCTCAGCTCAGCAGGGTCGTCTCCCCTCCTTCTAAAGATTCCTCTTCAGAGAATTTCATCTGGGCCATATCTTCTCTGAGGTTCTTGCCCCTCTGGTATCAGAATGTGAAAGGCTTTCTCCCACTGACTGGGAAAAGCATTACAATCAATCTACTCTTCAATTGGAAACTCTGAATAGCTTGTTGTTCAAGGCAGGCAAGCCTCCTCTCTCCGCTGAAGCCTTCTTAGATTTGAATTCCATCAATCTAGTTCAAGAGCCCTATGCTCAGTGGGTAGCGCGGTACACTCTTTTTGTGGCTTTGAGGAAAGATATCCTGCAACATCAAATCCACTACCCTGTCAAGATCAACCAATTTCTTTAGTTTGCCAGTTTTGGCTCTTTCTTTCCCTTCAAGGCCTCTCTTGGCAAAGATGAATATGGCACCTTTCTAGAAGCTCAGCACCAACTTCACATCAAAAGAATGCTTCCTATCATGGGGTCATCTTATTCTATTACTTTTGGGGTTTTTCAGACCTATTTTGAGGAACAGGAATGCAAGGCTTTGACCATTATTCAACGGCATGCCTCTCTTCTGTCTCCTACTTTCTACCTCCCTGTAACCCCTCAAGATAAATAGAATAGTTCTTTGCTCTCTCTTTTATCTTTCTTCTTTGTCTCTGAATGATATCTTTTTGCTTAATGACAAAAAGGGGGAGAACTATAGTATTTCTGAAATACATCTCCTATGATATTTTTAAGTTACTTCCGAAATTTTACTTAGTTTTATTTCAGAACATCTTTGATTATTGCTATGTTTTGTCATCACCAAAAAGGGGGAGATTGATGATCAGTTTATCCCCATGTAGTTTAATCAAATTACATATCTATTTGGGTGATTAACAAAACTAAGACAATGTGCAACTCTAACATACGTTCTATGAAGATCTTAGCACAGGAAATAAATCAAGAAAAGTCAAGCAAATCTCTATAAGTATTCTACCCTGAAACATTTAAGGTTTAGTGCATATAAATTTTCTAAGTACACATCGATTTCGATCTCAAAACGATTCTCTAAGTGATCACATCGATTTCGATCTCAGAACGATTCTCTAAGTGATCGCATCGATTTCGATCTCAGAACGATTTGCTAAGTGATCGCTTCGATTTCAATCTCAGAATGATTCGCTAAGTGATCGCATCGATTTTGTCTCACATCGATTTGATAAGTGAGAACATCGATTTGCTCTCACATTGATTTTGTTTCACATCGATTTGATAAGTGAGAACAACGATTTGTTCTCACATCGATTTGCTTTCACATCGATTTGGTAAGTGAGAACAACGATTTGCTCTCACATCGATTTGTCTCTCACAACGACTTGATAAGTTACACAACGATTTGCTTGCTGTAACGATTTCCTCACATCATCGACTTGATAAGTGAAACAACAATTTGCTCACATTGATTTGGTTATAACAATTTGCTTATAGTGACATAACGATTTGTTATCCAGAACGATTTGATTATGGATGCATAACGATTTGTGTGTACAACGATTCATTTTCGAATGAGTATGAACATCAACTCATTCACACAACGATTTCATAAGTCATGCTTATATCGACTTCATGGACAATAATGACTTGATATTCAAACTTATTTTCAAATAGTTTGAAAGTCAAAGTCTTCCCTCGCCTTTTTATCTCACATCCATGAATTAAATATATCCGTACATTTCTCAGCACGATGCATGTCCAGATACCTTCTATTCTTATGCTCTTGCATGTAATATCTTTTTGGAAAGACAGAATGGAATTTCCATTTTGATGTATTCTCACTCTAATGTTGACTGACAACAAGAGACAGCTTAGCTGTCTACGTTTTAGCATTTAATGTGTGCAAGTCTCTGACAGCACAACTTTATACAACGTTGGATAAAGTAAAAGCTGGAGGATATCAAGAAAGATTTCTTCCTTACGTGCATGGAACGCAAAAGACCGTTGACTGGAAGCTCCACAGTGCTATGCAGTCTAACGTCTACAAAAGCTTAGAGATAACGAATACTTCAACGTCTATTTTTTAAAAGAAGCTATATATTGAAGACTGATGACTCTAGAGAAGAAATGTCTTGACGATAATTGAGAAAAGCCTACTTGATACAATCTGCGAGAATCAGAAGAGCGAAGTTTCACTCACTCTTGTTCAAGCTCTTAGCTCTCTGTGTCTAGTATAGAACCTTGAGAGAGCTTTTGTATACTAAGAGTGTTCTTCTTTGTAGATCTTTTTCCCTCTCAGTATTCGCTTCAGATCAAGCATTGTGCTATTAGCTTGGTCTAGAGGCGTATCATCTCTTGTACACTCTGTTGTGTTCATTCCCTTCATGTGAAGGAAGACCTGGGGATTCCAGGGTGTTTATTTTCCTTCATGTAGAAGGTAGACCTGGTGGGATCTAGGGTGTTGTTTTCCTCTTCGGATTGTGAAGAGAAGACCAGATGCGGCTGGGTGTGTAAGTGTCCTTGAGCAGGACTGTACCCTTGGGTAGTAGAATCCTGAGTTGTTGTTTAGGGACTAGATGTAGGACTCCTGTGGAGAGGAGGTCCGAACCAGGATAAAATCTTGTGCAGCATGTGTTTGCTTGCTTGTGTTTGCTATTTGTCTTCTCACTAGCACAAACTATCATCGAAGTGGGTTTTGTGTGAACATTTTGATTACAGGTTTTAAATAATCAAATTTTAAGAATCCCATTCACCCCCCCTCTGGGCTTGCTAGCTGGGCAATAATAGATTGGAAAATAAACCTTGTAGGGGATCTAGTGACTGGAATGAGAGAGAGCATAAGAGGGGCATGATCCGAAGGGCCCCTAGAAAAGTGTCTAACCTGAAGGTTAGGATAGGTATCACCACAGTCATTGTTGTGCAGAAATCTGTCCAATCTGGCTCTGATAGATGAAGCTCCTGTGCGATTGTTCGACCAAGTATAATTAGAGCCAATATAGCCAGCATCAGTTAGAGATGCACCAGATATGAAGGCATTAAATTCCATCATTCCATGTAGGTTAACAGAGCTTCCACCATGCTTCTCTGAAGGAAGTGCAACACAATTGAACTCTCCACCTACTAGCCATGGAGCATTAACTATATAAGAGAAATCCAACAACTCATCAAATAGCAGATGCATTCTATCTGCATGGCAGCTAGCATAGATGGCAGTGATGAAGAAGGTAACCCCGTTCTCATTAGCCACAGCCATAGTTGTTAGGATTGGATATTCGGTTATGGCAAAGCTAGAAGAGGGGGGGGGGGGTTGAATAGATTTGCAGCAGAAACTTAAGCAATTTAAAAACTACTTCGGATTAAAAGATCTACTCAATTAAGACCCCTATGATCTAACGTAATGTGTGTGAACTAATTATCATGTAGCGTGTAAATGAAATCCCTAGGCATGCATCTAGCGCAACATAATGCAAACCACAAGTCAAACCACAATGCACAAGGGATTTTTTAGGTGGTTCATAGATCACACCACGTGACTCCTATGTCCACCCCTCACACAGTGAGGACACACTACTCAAGAACTGAGTACAACACACACACGAGCACACTGACTCAACCACACACACACACGCTAGATGAAGTCCAGAATAGATCAGATCCTCTAGCCTTGATCTGACCAACACACCACACACGTTGTCTGATGCAAACACGCAATCAGAACAACAATCCACACACACACAAAGATATGAAAATAGAAAGAAAGAAGAGTTCTGAGTTGAGGATCAAATCCAATATGTAAACTCTTCTGTGAGTTCATCCAGAATACTTCAAGCTTCACGTCGTTGAAGACCACGTGATGATGGAGAAGCTTGACTTGAGGACGAACCAGCTTCAATCCTGCTCGTCGAATGGATCTTCCTTGTTCTGAGCAGAGAGTTGAAGCAGAGCAACAGAGAAAAACCTCTCTTCTTGGTCTTTGCTTAGGGTTTTGGTGTGGAGGCTGCCTTGCTGCGAAAATACCTCCAAAACGATCTTAATATAAGGGTGTTTCGTGGTAAAAGGAAACACCCAAATATAGATCATATCCCGGCCATAAGATCTTCCCAAAACTCCGTCTGTCGACAGCCGACTTGCTTCTGTCGACAGGCGCTGACAGGTTTGCAAAATCCAGAAGACTGGCCTTCCAGGAAACCATTTTCTTTGTGTATCTATCGACAGGTGAAAATCATCTGTCGACAGATGCATTATTTGTAGCAACCTGAATTTTGAAGAAAAATAAAAATTTAAATAAAGAATTTAAAACCTAGTTAAATGGATATTTAAATGAAAAGAGCATTAGATAAAACCCATTAAATGGAAAAGAGTAATGGGCTTTGCTTAATGGATCCTCTAGAATTTATTGGGTCAAAAATATGAATTTACAAAAGGAGAATAATAAGAAAATACCCTAAATTCGTAACTAAATTATTACCTAAATAGAAAAGGGGTATTTAATGCATTAAATAGGAAGTTTGAGTTAGAATTGGATTCCTAAACCTACCCTAATAGGTTGGCCACGAATTTGACTCCCACCCTAACCTAAATAGGAAGTGGAAAGCTTGGGAGGAGATTAGGAAAGGAGGAAGTTCAGAATTTAATAGAAGTTAGAGTACTATTAGGAATTAGAAACATAACTAGCATAAATACACCTCTTAAACCCTCTTGGCCGACCCTAGCTCGTTGCCAAAGGTTGTTGGACGTGGGGAAGGGGCCAAGGAGGAGAGGATCTCGTGGGGAGAAGGAGTTCTTGGAGCTTCTTCCTCGTTCTTCAAGTTCTATCCCTAGAAGAGGAAATCGAGTCAAGATAGGCATTCTCACAAGCTAAAATTCTGAAATTTCGTCTGTAGGTTCTTCCTACCCTCTTGAACGAAACCCCCAAGTTTCATATTTTTCCATCCATCCTATCTTTTGTTCTTAATTTTTGAAGTTCTGCAAACATGATAACCCCGAGACATCATGTTAAATCCATATCTCCTCGTATACTTGATCCCATGCTATGAAATTTTTATTGTAAATACTTGATCTTGTTCAGGATCTTTTGACCCCGAAAGCCCTAATTTTTGTTGAGCATGTTACTCGAATTAAATCCATCTTGCTCCCTGTGTCATGTTCTATGTTACTCATCCTTGTTCATTCTCAAACCATGTTCAAACCCTGTTCTCTCTCAAATCCCTATTTAATCGAAGTACTCTCGTATGTCTAGTTTCATTTGCCACTGGTTTCATGACTTTTCATCGCATATATAATTAGTTATGATTTTCTGAACAACCCTATATCAAGAATTGATATCCCTGGTCCGCAATCCAATGTCTGCTCTGACTCCTGTCAGAGTCAGGCGCAGACAACCAGAAGGCGACGCCTCAACATGTCGCTTTCTGGGCTCCGATTACGAAAGCCTACTTGTCGCAATCAAGAAGGCGACAGGTGTACCGTCGCGTTCCCAATACCCGATCTGTAAGCCCTGTCGCGACCCGTACAGGACCCTGTCGCGTTCCATCATACCCCTGTCGCGATCCTCACTGGCCTTCATAGGAATTTTGGTGAAAAACCCATAAAAATATTTTTGTCACTTTCTAAATAATCCTTATGCCTTTTTACAGTTATACCCCCGATCAAAACCTTGCCTAAAAATGGAGCAATATTGAATAATTTTAAATACATCTTCACGACTTATTTCCATTTATGATTCCTCTTGCACTTGCACACACATAAACCATCCATTTATGGCTGAAATCTTGCAGAAAATATCTCATAATGTACCTGGTAATTTAGTGAAATAAAGTACATTAATTGCCCTATTTTAAAGGACTTGTAATCGTTTCTTGCGTTCTTTATATTTCGATATCGACGCTCCACTGTCCTAGAATTCCTCTAGAACGTCGAGCACCTGTTTTATAAACACACTTTACTTGGCTTGTGGTGAACTCTCCGTCGGATATTCCTTTCGCTGGACTAGTGAACCCTTGCACAAGGCCTCCGTAAGTCTCCTCTGATCATGGATTCCCACATGGTCGACGAGCCGGTTGTACCCTAATACCTATGATACCCTTTAGGGATCTATACGATCCAAACGGCTATTAGAGATTCACTCTCGTCTTAAATCACGCCGGACCTCTGGACCTGTGCATAACAAGGCCAGTGGTAGGGTCGTGAGTTCAACCTGACTGCCAATACCAAGTGCGCGTGTTGTGCAACTGTTACTATCGCCTGTTTACTCGTCACTTTATGTGCAATGTCCACTATCTCTCATCTATACTCTACTCGCTCATCTATTCACGTCACTCTATTATCTTGTCTATTCATCTAGTACTCTCATCTATTCCTTGGTACTCTATTTGGCCATTAAATTGATTGTCTACGATAAAAACATGACTATGCTAGGCAACATTATAAGGGCCCGGTCTGGTCCTTGGGAGGAGCACCTGAAATGCTATAACTCGCGGGGGTCTAATGATCTGGGTGATGGCATACACCTAACGCATGAACACGCAAGATTTGATCTATGGCAATCAATTAATCAAACAGTCAATTATTAGTTTACTTGAATCTCGTGGTTGACAGAATATCGACCAACACTTGCTATCGTGACTTGTGCACTGTTGTGCAACTTTACTTGTTATCTTGTTATACGGCCAATCCGATATCAACACTTGTCGTGCTATACTCTCGTGCATTGTGCTATTGTTTCTCGTTATCGTGTACCAGTACTTTCTATATGTTTCTCGTTACTCTCTCTAGTTATCCTGCTTTACAAGACATTAAACACTTAAAGCATGCTTGATCCTGAGATTTAAGTCCTACTGGGCGTTATCGCTCACCATGCGTTATTTGTCGTTGTGTTCTCAAGTGAGACCGAGGATGAACCATACACTCAAGAGGACAGGAACGACCTGGAGTGATGTATTGAGTACCCTAGCGTCCTATTGCTATATTTAGCGTTGTAGTAGTTAGGTTTGAAGTTTAGTCTTTTACTTTCTTTCAATGTAATTGGGCCTAATAGATTGGCTCTGATATTAGTGGTTGTAACTAGGCATCAGAATGTATTAATGAAAAGAATTTGCTTTAGTATTATTCATTGTTCAATGGTTTGATGTCTAGTGCTCGCTCTATACCCGTTCACTTGCAACTACCTTCGCGCTCCTATATTCCGCTTCGGGGCGTGACATTATTCATCTGTTGATAGATGCACTATTCATCTATTGACAGGTGCAATGTTTCAGCAACTTGTCTTGTTCTTTTACACTTGAATTTTGGGCTTTGTCTTGCATGGAATCTCACCTACATTTAAGAACATTATTAGTGAGATATAATGAACATATAAATGAACAAGTTAAACATGTTTTTCTTGATTAGCATTTGCTTTTCTTGATTAACATTTGCTTGACTTAACATTCTCATTATGTTTCACATATTCACATCACATCAATTTGTATTGTTCATGAAATCTCATCATAAAAAACAAACATACCATTATGTCAACTTAACATTCTCATGTAAACCCAACATTCTCCCACATGAGAACCCAACATTCTCCCCCTTTTGATGATGACAAAACTTACAAATTGATGTTTCTCCCCCTTTTGGCAACATCTAAAAAGATAAGTCAAGCACAATTGGATAAGAATGAAGCAAAGAATTGTGTGACCACATAACTGAATTGTGAAAGATATGAGTGGGAAATGAGTGTTCAATTAGAATCTTAAGGTTGAGAACTGGTTTATACCCATTGCAAGATGTCATAGACACTAGTATTAAGACACGTAAAAATTCTACAATGGTTAAGAGATAATACTTTGGGAATCTCAAGTTATAGCATTTAGGATACATCGTCCAAAAACATATGAAGGTAAGATAACCCCTTGAATAAAACCATTAAAGAAAATCATATACCTTAGTGGTGATTTTTAGTTGGTAAAGGAAGGTAATGTCCACATAAACATTTGACAATTGACAACCCATTGCCCTTGATTTAAATCTTGGAGGCTCCACTCTATTTCAAGCATTTGAACAATTTCTTTTGTGAAGTTAATGTGGGAAAAGTAGTAATTAGGATCACTTTCACCTTTTGACGTGAACGTAGACATGAGGGATGCCCATACCCCCAGTTACTCAGTGTGAGTGACCATCATACCATTGTGCAGAGATAATGAAAAGACTTTTTTACGCAAAAACAGACATTTGTAATGCCCATGTCCCCGGTTACTCAGTGATACTCATTATTGCTCTGCCTTTGTCCCATTTCAAATACTTTTTATGAACTTTTGAGTGCTTAAAATAGGTAGCTTTTCCTTTTTTTTTAACAATCAAGGTCAATGGTTATTTAATGTCAATGGTTAATGTAAAACATTAAGTTCAAAAACCTTCTTACTTATCAAACCATTTTAGAAACATGATAATCCACAAGGGAGTTATTCAAGTGAGTTAGGTTAAAATCATTAGATTTGATCAATGTTTTCTAGATGACACAACCTAGACTCAAGCACAAAATATTATATCAAAATCATTGTGATTAATTCAATGTCTTTGATACTATGTGAATATGAAAGGTTGCAATGAATATTAAGCCCAAATTCTCCCCTTGCATCAATAATATGAACATACTCATAAGGTAAGGATTAGAGAAGATGAAGATTTATCATTGAAATGTGTATCTGTCGACAGCAAGGGAGTGCCTGTCGACAGATGCACACAGACCTGAAAGACTTGGTTCTGGGAGGTCAAGAACTGTGCTCGGCTGTCGACAGATGGAATTCGTCTGTCGACAGAAACACTCAGAGTTCAAAAACTGGTTTTTATGAAGTCATTTCTGTCAACAGTGTGGTTCAGGGCTATCGACAGGAGCTTTGAAACTTCAGCTTTAAGGCTTTGAATTGAGAGTGACTTGAACCATAAGATTGAGGGATAAATACACATTGAGTATGAAGGGTATCCCTTATGAATTTCACTCACCTAGCCTTAACTTACTCCCCCATAGAGTGTGCATATGATAACTCATCATTCAAGAATTTGCACACAAAAGAGCATCCATAAGCATGTTCAAAATTTACTCCCCCATAACACATGCATAAAAGGTAGCACATAATTAGCCTTATGCATAACATGACTTTTGGTACTTGGCGGAGTATTTTACTCACGCATAATGATAGTTTCCAAATAAGCATAACTTATTTTTCCACATGTCATCATTTGATATACCAAGAGATCATGTGCACAGTTATGCAAGCAAGATGACCTGATTCCAACTGCTAAGAGGCATTGTTATGTAGGGGTAGCATTAAGACACATTTTCATTGCTCAGATAAAGGTAAAGATCCATTTCAATTCTTGCAGTTTAAAACTGAAGTGATAAAGAGATTTTACCTGAGCAGTCTTCAATCACAGTCTGAAAAAAAAAATTACCTTTATTCTCCATCATTTATTGCCTTGCACAGCCAATGTCATGAATACATTTCTTTTTTTTGGCTGCAAGACATCTCAGCTTGTTCATTAAGCTGATTTTGGGACCCACACTTGCTTGGGTCCTACAATGACGTCAATGTTAGAATTCAACAATGATTTCTGAATCCAAAGTGATTTTATTTTTTGAATAGTTGTATTTCTTTCATTAATGAAATTATGAGCATGGAGCTTGGGAACATGCACAAAATCATCATCTATTTGCCAACAGTCCTTAGAGATATGACCATGTTTATGACATGTAAAGTATTGGACAGACTTGACATATTTATGAAAGTGTTGACCTTTATTCCTGCAGAATTTGGCATGGTGACCAGGTCTATTGCAATTAAAGCAAATGGTTTGAGTATTTACCTGAAGCTTACCATAGTATGAATGCATTTTCTGGAATTTTTGAGATCCTCTAGAATACCTTTGATCACCCTTGAGTTGAGAAGAAGAAGGTGGTACCCTTTGGTATCTCTTGGCATGATGTGGAGTTGGAGATTGCCATAAAGCTTTTTGAGCTGATGGAGGGGATGTGGAGACCTTGTAGAGTCCTGTTTTCTTTTTCTGATTTTCAATTGAAACAGGATTCTTCCTTTTTGCAGTCTTTATATTCAATTTATTACTTTATTTTTGAACATTTTTCTGAACATGAACTTTAGTAGAGTTTTGACTTTGTTTGATAGCCACTTCAAGTTCAATTGTCAATTTTTCTTTTTCAACTTTCAATGCAACAATTTCTTTTACAGAAGTTTGTAGTTGATTTGTCATGACATTCAGACCATTTCTCATTTTGTTCTTTTCAATTTCACTTTGAACAATTTGATTTTCCAAGTCAGCAATTTTCTTCTTAGCATTGTTCCATTCATCATTTAATGGTCTGTCATGATACAAGCTTTCAATCTTCTTTTTCAGATGATTATTTTCCTCAACCAGTTGATTGCATTTTTCTTTTATTTGGTGATCATGAGCCATGTTGGAGATTTGTTTGTTCAATTGATCATTATCAAATTTGAGATTCTCATTATGATCAATCATTTTTTCATTTTCATTTTTCAAATCAACATTTTCAGATTCAACCTGATCATGATCTTCTTTTAATTTAGAAAACATGATTCCATAGTTTTTGACTTCATTTTCCAATTTTTCATTCTCCATTTTCAATTTTCATTTTCTTCATAGAATGCTTGAGCATTATCAATTATCATTTCATTCTTCTCCGAATTTTCTCATAGCTTCTTGTTTTGAGCTTTTACCTTCTTAAATTGATTGGACAAGTGTTCATAGCTTTCTATCAATTCATCATAGGATATATCATCCTCTGAATCAGAATTAGATATTGATGCATCAAATAGATCTGAATTGGATTTACCTGACCTTTGAGAGTTTCTTGACTTCTCTGACAGATGTGATCCTTCAGATTCGTCTGAACGGGAAGAGCCTCTTGAGCTGCCATGAGCCATGTAGCATTTTTCTTACGTTCCCTTTCTAGACCTGCATGTTTTCATAGAGGAGACCTGCATTTCATCAACCTTGTCATCAAACTCAATTATCATAGGTCTATTTATGATGCTTGAGAACTTATCCATATTTCTGAATATGTTTTAGATGGTTAGACCAATCAACAAAATATTGAGTGAGATCAAAAGGCAATCAATCAGTTCAAGCAAATCAAGTCAGATTTAGAATCAATTGTTAGGAATCAAAGCGGTAAAGCACACAAGGACAGATCTCCCAAAATACAACCGATGAACATAGAACCTGCTCTGATACCAATTGTTAGGATCAGATATTCGGTTATGGCAAATCTAGAAGGGGGGGGGGGTTGAATTGATTTGCAGCGGAAACTTAAGCAATTTAAAAACTACTTCAGATTAAAAGATCTACTCAATTAAGACCCCTTTGATCTAACGTAATGTGTGTGAACTAATTATCAAGTAGTGTGCAAACGAAATCCCTAGGCATGCATCTAGCGCAACACAATGCAAACCACAAGTCAAACCACAATGCACAAGGGATTTTTTAGGTGGTTCGGAGATCACACCACATGACTCCTAGTCCACCCCTCACACAGTGAGGACACACTACTCAAGAACTAAGTACAACACACACACGAGCACACCGGCCCAACCACACACACACATGCTAGATCAAGTCCACAATAGATCAAATCCTCTAGCCTTGATCTGGCCAACACACCACACACGTTGTCTGATGCAAACACGCAATCAGAACAACAATCCACACACACACAAAGATATGAAAATAGAAAGAAAGAAGAGTTCTGAGTTGAGGATCAAATCCAATATGTAAACTCTTCTGTGAGTTCGTCCAGAATACTTCAAGCTTCACATCGTTGAAGACCACGTGATGATGGAGAAGCTTGACTTGAGGACGAACCAGCTTCAATCCTGCTCGTCGAATGGATCTTCCTTGTTCTGAGCAGAGAGTTGAAGCAGAGCAGCAGAGAAAAACCTCTCTTCTTGGTCTTTGCTTAGGGTTTTGGTGTGGAGGCTGCCTTGCTGCGAAAATACCTCCAAAACGATCTTTATATAAGGGTGTTTAAGTATGGAGAGTCGTGGTAAAAGGAAACACCCAAATATAGATCATATCCCGGCCATAAGATCTTCCCGAAACTCCGTCTGTCGACAGCCAACTTGCTGCTGTCGACAGGCGCTGACAGGTTTGCAAAATCCAGAAGACTGGCCTTCTGGGAAACTATTTTCTATGTGTATCTGTCGACAGGCGAAAATCATCTGTCGACAGATGCATTATTCATCTGTTGACAGATGCACTATTCATCTGTTGACAGGTGCACTATTTCGGCAACTTGTCTTGTTCTTTTACACTTGGATTTTGGGCTTTGTCTTACATGGAATCTCACCTACATTTAAGAACATTATTAGTGAGATATAATGAACATATAAATGAACAAGTTAAACATGTTTTTCTTGATTAGCATTTACTTTTCTTGATTAACATTTGCTTGACTTAACATTCTCATTATGTTTCACATATTCACATCACATCAATTTGTATTGTTCATGAAATCTCATCATCAAAAACAAACACCATTATGTCAACTTAACATTCTCATGTAAACCCAACATTCTCCCACATGAGAACCCAACAATAGTGACGTGCTGCTCAGATTGGTTTACCATGTAACAAGGTAAGTTTCTCCAGAGAATCCACAGTTTGCCATTGGAACCACTGTTGCTAATTACTGAATCCATACGAAGGTATGAACGAATGGAGTTTGCTCTGTCAAAGGAAATCATTGGTTCAGCTAAAGCAAGGAAATCCACATTATTCTTATTAACTATTCTCCTCAGCGACTGCCTAGAAGCCTGGTTCGCAACACCCTTAACATTCCAATATAGTATTGACGGGAACATGACGATGAGTAGCCAGAAGAATCACTAGGTAAAAATCTCACAAATGAATAAATAGTCAGAACAATTCTTAGATCATTAACTTACTCTTGGACTCCTAAAGTCACTGCTATTGAAGAGGCGCATGATCTTACTGAACTTCCTATTGATAAACTAATTGGCTCCCTCAAGGCTCATGAAATTAACATGGAAAGATTTTCTAAAAGTTCTTTGAAAAAGAAAATTCCAAATGCTTTGAAGGTTGCAGATTCCTCTTCACAGTGATGATGAAACCTTACTATCAAGAAAACTTCAAAGAATCATTGTCAAGAAAAAGAAGTTTGGCTCAAAGAGATACTTTAAAAGGGAAAAGAAGAAGGAGCCAACATGCTATGAATGCAACCAGTCAGGACATTTCAAATCAGAATATCCTAAGCTCAAAAAGAAAGATCAGGCTGATAAGTATGAGAAAAAGAAAGGCAAAGAAAGAAGGTTCAAAAAATATAAGAAGAAAGCAATGGCCATAGCATGGGACAATGAGGAAGCTACAAGTTCAGATTCATCAAGCTCAGAATTAGAAGAAGAAGAACAAGTGAATCTAGCCCTCATGGCAGGACTAGATCAGGTAAATTCTGAAACTTCATTCACTTCTTGTTCAGAATCTGATTCAAACAGTTTAGAAGATGCATTTAATGAATTGTATGATAAATATAAAACTGTAGTTAAACAAATAAAAGTAGTTAAATTAAATCTGATAAACCAAGAAAAATCCAACACCTTTCTAAAAATTGAAGTAGAAAGGTTAGGACAACACCTATCTGAAACTAAAAGAACAAATGAACTATTGTGTGAAGATTGAAGGCTAAAAATGGTAAAATCATGGAACTTGAGTCAAATCTAAATGAAATAAAAGATGAAGAAAAATTAAGAGAAGAAAATAATTACTTAAGAACTACAATAGGCAAAATAACGAACTGCAAAACATCATTAGTTACAAAACTAAAAGGTGCTAGAACAGATAAAAAGAAATATGGAGTAGGATATACATCTCTAACAAATGTGGAAGATATTGTTTATTCTGAAAAATACCCAACTCCTAACTTTTTAAAAGAAAAAGGAAATAAAAATCCAAAAAGAGTTAATCAATATGTCTACAAGCAGAAACTTAAAACTAATAACACTACAAATTCAAAGCATGCATATGATTTGTGTTGTAGTCATTATAATCAATTAGGACACACAATTAACACATGCACCACTAGGCATTTACGATAGATTCATAAAACTAACCTTCAAGGACCTTAGAAAATTTGGGTACCAAAGATCTCAACTTAATTCTGTTTGCAGGGACGCTTGAGAGCATCCAAATGGTATTTAGGTAGTGGTGCTCTAGGCATATGACAGGTGGCAGAAAAATATTTACAAGTTTCAGAGATGAAGTTGGTCAAGTCATATATGCTGATAATGGGAAAGGAAAAGTATTAGGTTGTGGAATAGTAGGAACAAAAGAAAAAGATTTAATAGAAGATGTCATGTATGTTGAAGGATTAAAGCATAATTTCATTAGTATCAGTTAATTATGTGAGAAAGGTCACTTGGTAAAATTTCAGAATGACAATTCAAAAGAACGGAAAAATAGTTTTTGAAGCTCTAAGAGTTAAAAATCTGAACACCTTACAACTTGCAGAACTGAAAGAAGTCAACTTGTACCTTGCAACTATGAAGACTGAAGAGACTGATCTATGACATAGAAGATTAGGACATGCAAACACCTCCGTGATTAAGAAATTAATCACACTTGACCTATTTGAAGGTCTTCCAAAGCTTAAATTGAAGAGATCTGGGATCTGTACAGCTTGTGCAAAAGGAAAGCAAACCAAGACATCATTTCAGTCCAAAACATTAGTAACTACCTCTAAACCATTGAAACTCATCTACATGGATTTATTTGGATCTATAAGAACAATAAGTTTTGGAGGAAAGGTATATGACTATGTAATTGTGGATGACTATTCAAGATACACTTAGGTGTCATTTTTGGAAGCCAAATCAGAGACCTTTTCAGCCTTTTTAAAATTTAGTAAATTAGTATAGAAGAACCAAAAATATCAAATAATCAGTATTAGATCTGATCATGGTGGAGAATTCAAGAATGAAGAGTTTGTCAGATTCTATGAAGAAAATGACGTAGAACATAATTTCTCTGCACCTAGAACACCTCAATAGAATGGAGACACAGTTCAGTTCGATTTCAGGTTGGGAAACCGAAATGAACCAAATATGTATATATAATTAATTAATAATACATGTATACACAAAAAGCGCTTGTAGTTCAATGGCCGCCAGCCTTGGTGCCAACTCCACGCGGAGGTCGTGAGATCAAATCACGCTTAAATCATTCTTTTTTGCATATTTTGAATCAAATATTTATATATAATTAATTAATAATACAAATATACATAAAAGCACTTGTAGCGCAGTGGTTGGGAGCTTTGGTGTCTCCTCCACGCAGATGTTGCGAGATTATCTTAAAACCCTTTTTTTTTGGCATATTTCGGTTTGAACCGAACGGAACCGGTTCCGTTCAGTTCACTGTAGCAATTCGAGTTCGTTCGGTTCCCCTAAAAATAGGGGTGAACTGGACCGAACTGACCTGTTGTTCACCCCTAGAATGGAGTAGCAGAAAGAAAGAATAGGAGACAACTGGACATGGCCAGAACAATGTTTGTTGAATATAATCTACCAAGATACTTCTGGGCAGAAGCAGTCAACATAGCCTGCTACATCATCAACATGTGTATGATTAGACCAATTTTGGAAGAAGACACCTTATGAGCTATACAAGAACAAGAAGCCAAACATCTATCACCTTCGACCTTTTGGTTGTAAAGATAATTTAGGAAAATTAGATGCTAAAAGTGATGAAAGTTTTCTATTAGGGTATATTTCAAAACTTAGAGGATATAGGGTATTCAATAGAAAAACTTTAACTAATGAACAAATAGTTCATGTCTTATTTGATGAAACTAACCCCTCTATTAAAAATAGAATAAGAAGAAGATGTTGTTGAAGAATTGTGCAAGGATCTGAAAAAAGCTTCTCTTGAAGAAAAAAGTGAAGACAAGGAAGATCCTCCACTAGAGGAACTGCAACAACAAGAAGAAGCACATGAAGAACTTCCAAGAGAACTGAGGTATCATAGAGATCATCCAAGAGAAAATATCATAGGTGATCCTCAATACAGGGTAAGAACAAGGGGTATGAATATTCCTTGACATTACACTGCATTTGTTTCTCAAATTGAGCCTAGGACTATCAATGATGTACTGGCAGATGAATTTTGGATCTTAGTTATGCAAGAGGAATTTAACCAGTTCCAACACAGCCAAATCTGGATTCTTGTACCTAGACCTTCTGACCATCCAGTTATTGTGACCAGATAGGTCTTTAGAAACAAAATGGATGAATCAGGAGTAATCACAATGAACAAGGTTAGATTGGTAGCACAAGGATATTCCCAAGAGGAAGGCATTGATTTCGATGAAACATATGCTTCAGTTTCTAGATTAGAGGCAATCATAATTCTATTAGTATATGCATGTTCTCTTAATATCAATTTATATTAAATGGATGTCAAAAGTGTTGTTTTGAACGGTTTCATAAAAGAAGAAGTTTATGTTGAGCAACCTCTTGGCTTTGAAGATTTTAAATATCCAAATCATGCTTTTTGATTAAAGAAGGCACTGTATGGTCTAAAACAAGCCCCAAGAGTCTGGTATGAAAGACTGAGTGCTTATCTTCTATCACATGGATTTTCAAGAGGTAAAGTAGATAGCATTCTATTTATTAAGAAATTTTCTGAAGGGATCCTAAATGTACAAATATATGTTGATGATATTATATCTTTGGCTCTATTGATGAATCACTTTGCAAATTCTTTGAAAATCTTATGCAAAGTGAGTTTGAAATGAGCATGATGGGTGAGCTTAATTACTTTCTTGGCTTGCAAATCAAGCATACCAAGGAAGGTACTCACATTTGCCAAAACAAGTATATTTTAGATTTACTTTCTAAGTATGGGTTTGACAAGTGTAAGCCTTTAGGAACTCCTATGAGCTCAGGAATTAAAATTGATAGTGATCCAATTGGCAAGAAAGAAGATCAAAAGGTCTATAGAGGTATGATTGGGTCATTACTCTATCTTACTACTAGTAGACCAGATATAATGTTTAGTATATGTTTGTGTGCCAGATTTCAGGCTGATCCTAGAGAATCTGATATTAATGCTATTAAAAGAATTTTTAGATATCTTATAAATACAAGTAAATTGGATTTATGGTATCCTAGATGTTCTGAATTTAAATTGCTTGGATATAGTGATGCTGACTATGCTGGATGCAAAATAGACAGAAACAACACCAGTGGTACTTGTCGATTTCTTGTAGGATGCTTAATTTCTTGGCCTTCCAGAAAACAAAATTCACTAGCATTGTTAACAACAGAGGCAGAATACATTGCAGCTGGAAGTTGCTGCACCCAATTATTGTGGATCAAATATCAACTGGAAGACTATGGCCATAAATTGCATGAAAATCCAATATTGTGTGGTAATACAAGCGCAATTAATCTGACCAAAAATCCAATCCAGCATTCAAGAACCAAGCACATTGAGGTCAGACATCATTTCATTAGGGACCATGTAAATAATGGTGATATTTTACTTGAATTTGTTACTACAAATAATCAATTAGTAGATATTTTTACTAAACCACTCCCTGAAGATAGGTTTACTTCAATTATAAGAGAAATATGCATGTGTAATCCTGATTGAATGCTTAAAACTCAAGTTCATTATTTGATCTATCTATTGTCAACTTTTGTCTAAGTCCTAAACATTCGACTTCTCCAAAGTCAGAGTTTAGGAAGTCGGAGTTTGGGAAGTCAACTTTTACGAAGTCGGAGTCTCTGTTAATTAATGAAAAAGGGGTTAGAATTGTTTTAATGGGGAGAATTAAATAACGAATTAATCACAGCTGTTCATCCCCCATTCTATGGTATGTTGTAAATTTGCTTCTTTATATAGACCTTACCTCCTTTCTTTCCAAATAACCCCGTTTGAAATGTCTCTGACTCCTCTGTCTTCTTCCTGGTTCCTGCATTTGCTCCTCAACCTGACGAAACCCTTGTCAAGCATCAGTCGATTTTTCTTCACTTCTTCTAAAGAAAGGTAGGATCTTTGACATTGCTGAACTCATTTCACATCTCCTCTATCATTTCCCTCTGACCTTTTCCCGTGTATTTGTCTAGATGGCCTCCTCTAGGCCACTGGATGGTTCCTTCTTCACCCCAAAGCAATTCAACCATCTCATCTCTGCCAAAACTTCGATTTGAACAGGGAAGATAGTAGATTTCTCTCAGTTGACAGGCAAACAAAGTTAGTCCAGTCAGAAGCAGTAACATCAGAACCAGTCAGAGCAGAAACTACTAGTCCCAGAGAGGAAGAACTAGCAGGACCTTCCCTTAAGCAAGATCTCCTTGAGGACACCATAAATCAAGTTCTTAGAGATCTGAAGGGTAAAACAGTGGCTCATGAAGAAGAAGTTCCTACTCCTACACCATTTGAGCCAGTTATTGAAGAAGAGTTTCACCATGTCTCTCCACCTCCCGTTGAGACCCAACCAAGATCTCAGGGGGAGACTAGCAGGACAATAGATGATGTACCAAATTTGGTCCTGAAGCAACAAGATATGCTTGGTGTACATCAGATGCAGATACACTAACTAGATGGCAAATTTAATTTTCTATCAGAAGAGGTTCAGCAGATGAAGGATTTGCTCCTTCAGTTAGATTGCCAACGGGGCAAGGGTAGCTCTCCAGCACCTACTTCATCCCCTCAACTAGAAGAGCAACAACCCAATCAGTCTGAGCTACAGCCAGAACAACAGTTAAGTTAGTCAGTTGTGGAGTCAGAGAAGCAGTAAGATCAACCTGTTGAACAACAACAGTAGTAGCAAGAATCACAGCCAGTGCAACCTTCCGAGCAGAAAGAACAGAAAATGGTTGAACCAGAAGTGCAGCCAGTAGAGGTATCTTCTCAGGCAGTAGAAGATCAGCCCAGGGTTTAGACTTTCAAGAGAAGAGTCAGGAGAAAGCTTGTCAAATCTAGGTCTGTAGTTTTTCCTTCCTCAAACCCTCACCCCTACCTCCAACTCCTTCTGAACCAATAGTTTTTTCTGATCCCCCATCTACTTCTCAGTCAGAGGAACAACCTCCTTCTCCACCAATCAATTCCTTTGCCTCCCTCCCTATGGTGTACACTTACCCTCCACATACTGTAAATACACCTACCCTTTACAACTTACCTCCTCTTTTCTTCTCATCCCTTCCAAGATCATCTACACCCTCTTCTGCTCTCTCTACACACCCTCTTGCTCAGATTGTGCCTAGTATGGTACTTCCATCTCAAGTTGGGCAGAAAGGGAAAACTAAACCTAACAAATTATTTCCTCCTTTTTGGTATGCTTTCATTTATCACTCTGAGCGCAATTTGCACTTTTTCAAGAATTTCTGCATATCAAAGTCTTTCTTGAAGTCCATGGGTTGCCAAACTACAAATTTGAAAGCTGGCTCCCTCTTTTGATCAAAACTCAAGAAGTCCCTCTAGCTAATCTAAATCTCATCACTCAGAAAAGCCATAGTCTTTCTCCTGAAGATTTTCTGTCACTCTATCCTAGCGAAGCAGTCAAGTTTAAGCAAGCTGTTGATAGGAGCAATGGTTTATTAAACCTCTCATCTCACTTGAATCTTAAATTTTTTGATCTTTTTGGAAACTTAATAAAAGAGCAGCAAACTTGTTTTAGCAGGATGAAACACTTCAATGAAGAAAGATTCAGGTTAAATCTTCCTGATGTTAGTAGAGGGCAATGGGAAATGTTACTGAAAGGGCAGAGATCTATCACTCCATCCATGACTATTGGATTATTCTCAGAACTCTACCCCAGCCTGATAGGTGCTGTGTCTTCTAGAAAAACTTTTGCTCAAGTAGTCTTCAACAAGCACATCAAGTTATCAGTCAAATTCAAGATCAAGTACAATATCAAGCTATCTTTTCATCATTTTGCCCTGATGCATGCCCCCAAGAATTCTACATTTCTCAAAGATTTTCAGCATAGTTTTGCCAAGTTTGAGAGACTTACAACAGAGCAGTGGGCAGTTTGCTGTCCTAAAGAGGCCAAAGAATGCAGAAAGCAGAAAGTGTCTCCCTTTTCATACCTTTACAAGAGCTATGATACCCTTTGGAAGACTGTATCTCTGAAATGGACAGAGAGATACATCATTTATTACAAGGCCAAGACAGCAACCCAATCTCAGGGTCTACAGTGGAACATAACAGTTCATGAGTTTTTGCATAAGGCTGCCAGTAGGACTTTCATTCCCCTTTGGCAAATCTTACTTGGTGATGCCTATAATAGAAAGATTTCTTGGTTATCATCGACGTCATCTTAATTCCTATAGGAAAATTTTCTCTATAGGATCCTCCTATGATATGGACAGTTTTGAATTTGCTTATGTATTCCCAAAAAATGAGAAGAAGTCGTGGGATCTTCTTCAACCTTTCTTTGATTAGTTCCCACCTTCTCTCTATCTCCCCAAGTAATCTTGAAGTCTGTACAACGGTCCCTCAGTTATGAATACATACTTGTTCCATCCCTATGCATCTCTCTCTCTATCTCAATCCAATATCCTTTCTGTTAATGCCACAAAGGGGGAGAAGACAAAAGATATATAGAACAGATAGGAGAATAACAAACAAAATCGAAATGATTAATTAAAAGTTGTTTACACTGTCTATATAAAAGATTGTTTTTGTCATTAACAAAAAGGGGGAGAATTGTTGAGCAACTATCTTTTACAAATGGTTGATTTATGTTTTAAAGAATTGTTGTGCATTTATATTTTTACAAATGCTTGATCATTGCGTTTTTCCTTATGACAAAATCTTTTAATAATCTCCTAAACAAATTTATAGAATTATACCACACTCTATTTTATATGAAAATTAATGTGTTTTAGTAAAGACATACATGTATTATATCATATAATCCTTTACAGTCTATTAGTGTCGACACACTGTCAACTTTCATTAAGAAAATTTTATAAGTACACATGTATACTTACATATCATACTGACTCCGACTCCTAAGAAGTCGAAGTGTTGTACGACTCCTGAGAAGTCGAAGTGAGCTATAGTTTGTTGAACTAGCGTTACTTCGACTCGTAAGAAGTTGAAGTTCAATAGCCTCACTCCGACTATCAAGAAGTTGAAGTCAGATACCGTCTGTTGAAGAAACTGACTCACTCCGACTCTTGATAAGTTGAAGTCTGATAATCGTTTGATGTTGACTCTACTCCGACTTCTCTACAGTCAAAGTCTACAGTCAAAGTCTCATACAGTTTATTAGAAGTACTCCGACTCTTTGAAAGTCGAAGTATGACCTTGTTGGACTATTGTAGAACTCCCACTCCTTGAAAGTCGAAGTATGACCTTGTTGGACTATTGTAGAACTCCCACTCCTTGAAAGTCGAAGTATAACATCAAATTCCTTGATCATCTATACTTAGATATTTTTAAGTATCTGTTATTATTTTGCAGAAATAGTAATGCTTTCTCAGTGCGATTAATGTTTTAATTCTTATGAATTATTCAAAGAACTAAATGAACACATGATATGCACTATGTTATGTTATGTGTGTTTTCTGAATACTAATAGTTAAACAAACTCTATACTTCTCTATTATTGTGTTTAATGCTTCATGTCATTTCTAAATACCAGTTCCATAGTTTATCTTTTCTGAACACTACGTGTAATATCCGATACATTCGGATCGAGGTTTATCGGGTTTGGAGGCCAATGTATGGCCCATTGGTAGACCATGTAGGTCTACATATGTTTTTACAGGTTTATGGTGCAGGTGGGAGGCTGGAGGGCTAGGCATCTCAGCCCAAAACAGGCCTCTGTCGGTTCCACTAAGAACGCGTCTAACACAGACGACGCGTCTCTTAGTGGAATGCGTCCACCCTAACCGACGCGACTTTGAGAATAAAGCGTCAACCTGCATGGACGCGACTTTCGACCGCCGTTATTGTTGGGTTGAGTGTGTTTTGGAATTTCCTAAAGTTGTATTTTAATGATGACCAATGAACATCACTCATACTTTGATTTTGATGATGACATATTGTGATTTTGATGATGATATGTTGAACATGTTATACATTTTATACATATCACAATAATTATTAAACAACATGTTTTTGATGTTTAATATCTCATATTTTAATGATAATATCTTGTACTAATGATTTATGTGTTAAATTTGCAGGTGTATACAACTCTTGTCATTGATGGTGTCGACACATCCATTGATGGTGTCGACACTGGGTCACTATTCCTGGAGCTTTTTCATGAAGATAGGGTTCAGTGTATCGACACAGCCCCTGGTAGTGTCGAAACTAGACCCAGTTCCCAGGAGACCCAGTTTCCTGACTGGGACAGGGTGTCGACACAGTCCCTGGTAGTGTCGACACTAGACCCAGCTTCTAGAAGACCCTTTTTGGACAATTGGGACAGTGTGTCGACACACTCAGTGGTAGTGTCGACACACTCGGGCTTTCCACTTTTCCACTTTCTAGACACGTGGCCGACACGGATCAAGGCCGGTTGGGGATCAAGGAATCTGCCTAGCTTTTTATGCCCACGTACCCTAAGGCTCCTTATGGACATATGGCGCTATAAATACCCATGTTTTTGGTACTCCAAAGCATCCCACGCAAGAAAAAGCCAAGAGCATTCTGGAAGAAGGCAAGAAGAGCGGGAAAAAGGAATCTTCATCCAGAGGAGCAGAGCAGTGCCGCCAAGGGAAGAAAAGAGAAAAGAAAGGAAAAGGAGAGAAGAAGGAGAAGAAGAGAAGGAGCTCGTGATTGCAGCAGTGCTTGTCCCGAAGGAGATCCAGCCGAGTCTGTATTTGGTCCGAGTGTTAATTCTCTGGGGAATCTGTGTATTGTTTCTACATAGATCTCCCAATTCTATTTGTCTGTACTGAGATAGATCGTGCTAGAGGATCTATTCTCTAAGTGTGCTTGTTCTAGCAGAACTTGGATCTATTGTGATCCAGAGGTTTGAGTACTTGTACTCTGTTTTGGAGCCGTTGTGCTGGTGCTTGAGACGTAGTGTTCAAGGGCTTGTGAATTTGCTGAATTCGCAAGTGGTCTGTGGAGTAGGTTGTCATGCCTATCTCCTGGGTTTCTTTGAGTTGTAGATCTCAAAGAGGCCGGAGTCTTCGTGCTCCAGTTTGTACTGCACTTGTGCTAGTGGTCCTCCGTTGTGAGGAGGTGGACGTAGGAGACACAAGTTGTGTTCTCTAAACCACCTTAAAAATCTTCAGTGCACTGGGTTTGATGTGTGGTTTGCTATTCTTATTCACTATACTCACACCACACTTGTATCTGATCAAATGTGTGTTTCACTTATTTAATTCCGCTGCTATACCATAATTTCTTAGTTCTTTTGTCAAAGTCACCTATCCGATCCCCTACAACTGTATCAGAGCAGGTCAGAGTCAAATCTATACTCTGAGGTGCTTTGGTGAATTTTCTGTATTTCAGATTTTGATCACTTGCTTAATTGCTGTGTGTTTTGGTTTGATTGTCTTATCATGGACTCTAGAGGTTTTGTTGTTGAAGGTCATCAATCAATAGGCCTCCATTTTTTGATGGTACTGACTATCCTTATGGAAGAATAGGATGATGATTTTCTTAGAGCACAGAACTATGAAGTATGGAGAATTGTTGAAAAAGGACCAATTGAAGTCACTGGAGATGAAGATCAATGGACCAGGGAGCAGATCAGAAGGGTCACCCTGAACTACAGCGCCATGAGCATGCTGCAATGTGCCATCCATACAAAGGAGTATTCCAGAATCTCATGTGTAAGTCTGCCAAGGAGATGTGGGATAAATTAGAATTGCTTTATGAGGGCACATCTCAGGTCAGGGAGAGAAACTATATCTGAGATGTTTGCTAGGTTCATGGTTATTATAAATGGACTTCGAGCCTTGGGTAAGGAATACTCAAATGAAGAATTGGTAAGAAAATCTTGCGTCCTTATCTCCTGTATGGCACACTAAAGCAACTGTCATTGAAGATTCAAAGGATTTATCCAAAATCACATTGGATGAACTCATTGGATCATTAATGACATATGAGTTAAACCTTAAGAGATCAGAAGAACACATGCTAAAAACAAAAACCATTGCTCTTAAAGCTTCATCAAGTAATAAAGGAAAATCTAAAGAAAATTCTGAATCTGAGAAATCTGAATCTGATAATGATAATCTTGCTTTCATCACTAGACAATTTAAGGCATTTCTGAAATCAAACAAGAATTTTGGTAATAAGCAAAATGCCATGTCTAGTAAAAAGAACACTTTCTCCCATGTTGATCATAAGAAAACTGATGAAATTCCTGTGTGTTACAGGTGCAATAAATCTGGACATATGAAGGCTGATTGTCCAGAGGTAAAAAGGACAAGCACAAACCCACAAGAAGGAGTTTCACAAAAGAAGAACAAGGCCATGGTTGCTACATGGTCAGATGATGAAAGCTCAGACTGCAATGAAGAATCCTCAACTTCAGATGAAAATGAAGTTTGCTTCATGGCTGGAAGCAGCGAAGAACAGGTAGATATATCCTTTGAACTATTTACCATTGAAGATTGGCAAGAAGCATATGGTAACTTGTTGAAAGTATTCTGATGTTAGAAAAGAAAATAAATACTTGAAAAGAAAATTGAAAGCATTCTTCATGATACTTCATCATCTGTAAAGATTTCTGAATTGGAAGCTCAAATTTCAGACCAAATCAAAAAAATGATGAACTGTTGATTTTTGTTGATGATCTGAAATTGAAAATTCAAAAATTGAACAAAGAACTCATCAATTCTATCAAGAAATTTGAAGAAAAAGAAAGGAAATCATGAAAATTTGAATCAAATTGAAAAACTCAATCTTTGCATTAAAGAAAAGAAGATATCATCAAGAACTTCACTCAAGGGAAAGACAATCTGAATGCTCTACTTGGAGTTAAGATGAATTCAAACAATTTGGTTTAGGTTTTGAACCACAAAATTTAAAGAAAACTGAATCATCTTCAAAGCAAACAAAATCATTAAAAATTCTTTAATAAAATTGTCAAGGCAAGTTCATCTGAAAACAAAAAAAGAACTGTGAGGTCGACACACACTCTGCACAGGTCGACTATCCCAGTCAGAGGTTGACACAACCATGCATAAGCGACTCACCCTTCTTATAAAAATCACAAAAACTTCAAACCAATCACTAATCATCTTTCTCATGGCAATTGGAATGTTTTCTCATCTTACAATTCAAGATGGAATAAGTCTTGGAACCAAAGGTACAATGGTACCCAATGGTTCAATCCTTATTTCTATCATTCATCTTTTCCTGCATATCAACAGCAATACATGCCAAGTTTTTCACAGTGGAACAAATCAACTAAGAGGTATAATGTTCAGAAAATTGAAAAAAAAAGTTGAATCTTTTGTTTCAAAAACACTGTGAAGAAAAATACACAAATTTGGGTTAGAAAGGATTTGTTATCTCTTCTCACTCAGGATGTTGGTACCAATCTCATGTGGGTACCAAAAACTTTTCTTGTCTAATTTGTTATGTGCAGGAAAGCCGTGCATCCAATTCCAACAACATCTGGATTCTTGACAGTGGATGCTCACGGCACATGACAGGAGACAGAAATAAATTTTCATGCTTGATTGAAAAGGAAGGTGGATCAGTCACCTTTGGAGGTAAGAATAAAGGAAAAATAATTGGCAAAGGAAAAATTGGTAAGTCTTGCATTACCTTAAGTGATGATGTTTGTTTAGTTGAGGGTTTGAATTACAACTTGCTTAGCATTAGTCAATTGTGTGACAATGGTCACAAGATTCTTTTTGAACATGATTCATGCAAAATAATTGACTCCTCTTCTGAGAAAATTAAATTGATTGGAAAAAGAGAAAATAATGTCTACATGATTGATTTGTGTGATAATTCCTCTTTAAATGTTTGCTTGATTGCAAATAAAAATGACACTGCTTGGTTGTGGCACAAAAGGTTGGGTCATGCAAGTTTCACAACCATTAGTAAACTCATAAGAATGAATCTTGTAAAAGGTCTCCTGAATCTTTCCCAGTCATTGACAATCCTGTTTGTGGGATATGTGCTCAAGGAAAACAAACAAGAAAATCTTTTAAAGTGTTCAATGAAGTACTTACATCTAAACCACTTGAGTTGCTTCATATGGATCTTTTTGGTCCAACCAGAACTCAAAGTCTCAGTGGTAATAGATATGGCTTTGTGATCATTGATGACTTTACAAGATATACTTGGGTCTTATTCTTATCCCATAAAAGTGATGCATGTTCAGAATTCAGGAGATTTTACAATTCTGCCTTAGTGGGTTTATCTTTCAAACTGAATTCCATTTTGACAGATCATGGGGGTGAATTTGAAAATAAATCATTTTCTGATCTCTGTACTGAACTGAAAATTCTCCATAAGTTTTCTTCCCCTAGAACTCCAGAACAAAATGGAGTTGTAGAAAGAAAAAATAGAACTCTTGTGGAAATGGCCAGAACTATGCTCATTGAAAGTAAACTGTCTAAATCTTTTTGGGCAGAAGCTGTAAATACAGCTAATTTCATTTTGAATAGAGCATTGGTAAGACCAAAGATCAGAAAAACCCCTTATGAGTTGTTCAAAATAAAAAGCCAAGTGTGTCATATTTCAAAATTTTTGGTTGCAAATGTTTTGTTCACAATAACAACAAAGAAAATCTTGATAAATTTGATGCAAAAAGTTTTGAATCAATCTTCTTAGGTTATTCTGAAACTTCAAGAGCTTACAGAGTTTATATTTTAAAAATAAGACTGTGGAAGAATCTCCACATGTCATTTTTGATGAAAACTTCCAAAAGATTGACATTCCTACTTTGTGCAGAACTCCATTATGTGATGATGAGGATGATTTTCTTGAACATCCATCTACAAATCTTGAAGAGCAAGAAGTACCAAATGCACATGAGGTTCTTGAATTGCCAACTTCAAGTGATTCAGGTAATCATGTTCCTGAAAATCATGCAAACCCTGAGGTAATTTCTGAACCCAGATTTTTAAGAGACATCCACTTGAAAGCATTGTTGGTAATTTGCAAGATGGAATAAGAACCAGATCATCTTTTCATTCTGTCATAGTTGAAGATTCTTTGGCACTACTTTCCCAAATTGAACCCAAAAATGTTGATGAAGCTTTATCTTGTGAAAACTGGATAAATGCTATGCATGAAGAGCTTCATCAATTTGAAAGAAATCAAGTTTGGGATTTAGTACCAAAACCTTCAGATTTAACTTCTGTCATTGGAACTAGATGGATTTTCAGAAATAAATTGAATGAATCTGGTCAAATTGTTAGAAATAAAGCTAGACTTGTTGCTCAAGGGTATAACCAAGAACTTGGTATTGATTTTGAAGAGTCTTATGCCCCTGTAGCAAGACTTGAAGCTGTTCGAATATTCCTTGCATTTGCTGCTTCTTTGAAATTCAAAGTCTTTCAAATGGATGTCAAGAGTGCATTTTTAAATGGATACATAAAAGAAAATGTTTTTGTCAAACAACCCCCTGGTTTTGAAAATGAAAAATTTCCAATCATGTTTTTAAACTTAATAAGGCTCTTTATGGTCTTAAACAAGCTCCAAGAGCTTGGTATGACCGGTTGAGCTCCTTTCTTGTAAATAAAGGTTACATAAGAGGAAACATTGATCAAACCTTGTTTACAAAAACTGCAAAAAATCATTTCATTGCTGTTCAAGTTTATGTTGATGATATCATTTTTGGATCAACAGATAATACTTTGTGCAATGAGTTTGCCCATCTTATGCAATCTGAATTTGAAATGAGTCTCATGGGTGAACTTACATTCTTTTTAGGTCTGCAAGTACATCAAACTGCTGAAGGAATTTTTCTGAGTCAAACAAAATATGTCAAGGAGTTGCTCAAGAGGTTTGACTTCCAAAACATCAAGCCATCCAACACACCAATGGCCACAAGTGTAAGACTTGAGAGTGATACTTCTGGTAAGCCTGTTAATGCTACACTTTACAGAGGTATGATTGGATCTCTTCTTTATTTAACTACCTCTAGGCCAGATATTCAATTCAGTGTCTGCATGTGCGCAAGATTTCAAGCAAATCCTAAAGATAGTCACATGTCTGCCGTTAAAAGAATTTTCAAATATCTTCTTTCTTCATGTGATTTGGGTCTTTGGTATCCTGCTGGATGTAAATTGGACTTGATTGCATATAGTGATGCTGATTATGCCGGGTGCAAACTTGATAGAAAAAGCACTAGTGGGTTGTGTTTATATCTAGGAGGGTGTCTTATTTCTTGGGCTTCCAAAAAGCAACATTCTGTAGCTCTTTCAACTGCAGAAGCTGAGTATGTTGCCGCTGGTAGCTGTGGTACCCAAGTCCTTTGGGTCAAACATCAACTTCTAGATTATAATCACACATTAGGTTGCATTCCCATTCTTTGTGACAACACAAGTGCTATAAATCTGTCCAAAAATCCTATTCAGCATTCCCGCACAAAACACATTGACATTCGGCATCATTTCCTTCGAGATGAAGTCTCAAAGAATTCTTTTGAACTCCACTTCATTGACACAGAAAAACAAATTGCAGACATTTTCACTAAGCCTCTTGCAGAACCTAGATTCACTTCTCTTAGAAGGGAACTTGGTTTATGCAAGTTTTCACATGTCTGAAATCTTCATCTCATTTCTTTGTGCAAATAAAAGCCATTCTTTCTTGCAAATAAATTCCTACTTCTCAGTTGTATTGAAATTCTTGGTATATCAAATAGTGATTTGAAGAAAGGCAAGTTAGGCTTGTCTGGACACTTTCACTATGCGTGAGTATATGTCTCCGCCAAGTATCAAGAGCCTCGTATGCAATTGTTGAGGGGGAGTCCTTGTCTTTCAATAAAACATTCTTGTTCATTCTGCTTTCACTTCATTCCTATTTCTCCAATAATCTTCATGTTCACCTTGTGAGGGGGAGATACATGAAAGGGGGAATCATTGTCATATTTCTTGAACTTACTTGTCTATTTTGAACCCCAAAGTCATCAGAATTTTTGAGTCCTTGTGCTATTTTCTTATGAGAGAATTAAAACATTGTAACTAAACTCATTGTGCATTTAGTTTAATTTCAAAGATTCATTATCATTTCAAGGTTAAGCAATCTTAATACTGAATGTTTTTAAAATGATTTGCAAAACACTATTATAGGCACATGAGTGGCTTTAATATTTCACATGTGTATGTTTAAGCTTCATTTTTACCACATGTTAAGAATAATTTTTCTAAATTCGTAGTCATGACTTTTCTGGTCAAAGCAAACATATTCCTGCAAAACATCAAAAGAAAATGATCAACAATCTGGAAAGATACAAACAGAGCAATGCAAATTCTTGAACCACTGAGTAACCGGGCCATTTCACCTAAAAAGTGATTTGTTTCGCGTCAAAAAGTGGAAATCAAAGTTTTCAACTCTGTATAAGATAATGAAAGTTAAACCACTGAGTAATCAGGAGATCTTGCATCTAATCAATGTGATCTCTTGCACTGAAAAGTGAGATTTAACTAATTTATTCTTGTATTCTTTCCCAGTTAAAAATGAAAGAAAATCAAATTGACAGGATGGAAAAGCTTAAGACCTTCATAAAGTTCATGTATACTGAGTTTAGACATATTATTTTACATTGTGTTAAACTTAAAGCTCCTAACATCCTTGTTAAATATTTCTGCTCATTCATATAGGTCACTTTTTCTCACATTTGCATCATTATTTTAACTACATTCAGATCATTATATTTTGCTATACTTTGTGTTGAGTGTGTCTTTGTGATTAAACTTTATTGCACAATACAAAGAACACAATAATTTCTCTCATATGTAAATATCACTTTGCCTCATTTATTTTGATCATTTCTGACCATTCATTTCCTACATTTCATTTCTTGATCTCTTACAATCTTTGTTTCTCTCTCTTATCTATCTTTTTGATGCTGTCAAAAAGGGGGAGAAAGTTCCTTAAAGGAGGAGAAAGTAAAAGTTTCTAGGGGGAGAAAGTTCTTTATGGGGAGAAAGTTCAAAGGGTGTATATGGTCAAGGGGAGTTATTGCAGTCAAGGGAGTCAAGCTATTGGGAGATTGTGCATATGTTTTGTCATCATCAAAAAGGGGGAGATTGTTGGGTTGAGTGTGTTTTGGAATTTCCTAAAGTTGTATTTTAATGATGACCAATGAACATCACTCATACTTTGATTTTGATGATGACATATTGTGATTTTGATGATGATATGTTGAACATGTTATACATTTTATACATATCACAATAATGCTTAAACAACATGTTTTTGATGTTTAATATCTCATATTTTAATGATAATATCTTGTACTAATGATTTATGTGTTAAATTTGCAGGTGTATACAGCTCTTGTCATTGATGGTGTCGACACATCCATTGATGGTGTCGACACTGGGTCACTATTCCTGGAGCTTTTTCATGAAGACAGGGTTCAGTGTGTCGACACAGCCCCTGGTAGTGTCGACACTAGACCCAGTTCCCAGGAGACCCAGTTGCCTGACTGGGACAGGGTGTCGACACAGTCCCTGGTAGTGTCGACACTAGACCCAGCTTCCAGAAGACCCTTTTTGGACAATTGGGACAGTGTGTCGACACACTCAGTGGTAGTGTCGACACACTCCGGCTGAAATTTCAACTTATGATTTTTCTGGACACGTGGCCGCTTGGGGATCAAGGGAATCTGCCTAGGTTTTTGTGCCCACGTACCCTAAGGCTCCTTATGGACATATGGGGCTATAAATACCCATGTTTTTGGTACTCCAAAGCATCCCACGCAAGAAAAAGCCAAGAGCATTCTGGAAGAAGGCAAGAAGAGCGGGAAAAAGGAATCTGCATCCAGAGGAGCAGAGCAGCGCCGCCAAGGGAAGAAGAAGGAGAAGAAGAAGAAGAAGAAGAGAAGGAGCTCGTGATTGCAGCAGTGCTGGTCCAGAAGGAGATCCAGCCGAGTCTGTATTTGGTCAGAGTGTTAAATTCTCTGGGAATCTGTGTATGTGTTCTACACAGATCTCCCAATTCTATTTGTCTCTACCATTTCTATTGTACTGAGATAGATCGTGCTAGAGGATCTATTCTCTAAGTGTGCTTGTTCTAGCAGAACTTGGATCTATTGTGATCCAGAGGTTTGAGTACTTTGTACTCTGGTTTGGAGCCGTTGTGCTCTGGTGCTTGAGACGTAGTGCTCAAGGGCTTGTGAATTTGCTGAATTCACAAGTGGTCTGTGGAGTAGGTTGTCGTGCCTATCTCCTGGGTTTCTTTGAGTTAGATCTCAAAGAGTCAGAGTCGTCGTGCTCCAGTTTGTACTGCACTTGTGCTAGTGGTTCCTCCGTTGTGAGGAGGGGACGTAGGAGACACAAGTTGTGTTCTCCGAACCACCTTAAAATCTTCAGTGCACTGTGGTTTGATGTGTGGTTTGCTGTTCTTATTCACTATACTCACACACCACACTTGTATCTGATCAAATTGTGTGTTTCACTTATTTTAATTCCGCTGTATACACACAATTTCTTAGTTCTTTTGTCAAAGTCACCTATCCAATCCCCTACAGTTGTTTTGGCGCCACTGCATGCGTGCCGCGTGGCACATGTAGGGACGTCAGGGTTTAAAGGTGTCGCCGATGTCGGATGCGTTTATAAACTCGGTGGGAAGACATGACGCGATTAAACCCTGTGTGTTTTGAGCTCCAGCCCTTGGCCAAACAGTGCAAGTCACACTGTTCAGCTGGGAGAAACTCTGTGGAGACTTTCTGCGGGATATTCAGGAGATTTCATGGTTTTGGCTATTCGATCGACGTGATTCCGACGTGAGGAGGAGCTTCAAAGTGCGAGGAACGTCGGGATATTATCAGATTTGCATTTCATTTACAAGTAGGGGAACCTTGCCCTGTTTTCTCTTCCATGGTTTGAATGGGTTAGGGTTTATAGTTTGGGAATTGGAAATCATATAAGGAGGGTAGAGATCATGTTTAGGGTTTCATTTACATGCTTACTACCTACTATACTTGCATGCATGGGAATTTATGATGATTTTTGGAATGGATTTTTGGGTCTGAGTTCTGCCACCAGAAAGGCGACGGAATCAGACAACGTGATTCAGTCTTGAAGGTGTCAGGTAAGTCCGACGCGATTCAGCCACCTAAAAACGTCCACTGTGTTGGACGCATTTTGAAATGTGGCCACCCGAGCACAGATGTTCTGTGGCCAATCTGTCTGGTTCCTATCCCACACTGCTTGGGCTATGTTGGCAAGGCAATGTAGGACACGTGTAGGTTGTGTTGACTCGTATCGTGGTTGATAACGAGAGGTTTTGTGTGGAAATGTGTGCATAGCAAGTCGGGTGATAATGCCTTCCGAGGTTACCTCTCTAGTCGGGTCCCCAGCATCGGGTGCTCGGGATTTGTAGCACCTTGGAAAATTTAGTAAATAAAAAATTCAAATAAATGGAAATAAATGATTTTCATAATATCAGAGTATTTAAAACATACGTACCATTATTGTATGTGCTAAAACACATAGGCAAATTCCGTAAAAATTATAAATCAACCCCACACATTATTTCTAAGTGTTCCACAAAGAAATTCGTACAACAAAAAATCCTTGATCAAGTGTACATCACATGATGACCGATTATCCAAATGATGAAACAAGTCAGAAAACCGTTAACACGGAAATACGCCACGATCATTAATAAAACAAAAATGTGGAGAGACTTCCAACATTATATATTGATGACCCATTATCATAATTGGGTCAATGGACAAAATTTGGCCAAAAAAAAATCAAATGAAGCATGAAAATGCATGGAAATTCGTAACCCTAAATAAGCTGAAATTAGAAAGAGGCAATTAGAGTAGAATTGGGATGCAATCATGCACTCTTGGCAACCCAAATTCGTGCCTAGCCACCCATGGAGGTTGCTTGATGGCCAAGACTCTCCAATGGAGGGAGAGATCTTCAAAATAGGGAAAGAAACAAGCCAAAACTGCAACTTCCTATCCTTGTTGCATTATGACTTCCAAAAGTTATAGATGCTTAAATACTCTCCACCAAACCCTAGGGACAAGTTTTACAACTTGCTGGGGTCGTGTGGAGGAGTTCTTGGCGGCTGGGGAGCTGTGAAACGACCACAACAAGCTCATCTTCTTCCCCATCGCGTCTGCTTCGACCTGTGCAAACCGTCCACTTGGAGTCGACCAAAGGTAGGTCAAACCTAAATCCCATTGTGCAAGGCTTATACCCCTGAAAATAGGGTCAAGTCTACTTCCTAACCCAATTGGAATGCACAATTTTCATGCAGTATTCGGGGAGTATTAGGCATTCTTCAACTAGTGGTCTGAACAAGGGATTTCTGAAGAATGAAACTGCCTCAACCCAGAAGGTAGGTTTTCTCGGACCAAACTTTAACAAATCTTATACCAATGTGTAGAGCATCAAGTGTAGTTTCATTTCCAATTGGTTTTGTCGAATTCCAATGAGTACATCTTGAGTTATAGTCGTTTTGCCATAGTCGCGCATGATACGGACTTTTTACGTTCACGTTGATTGATCGTGCATCCCAAGGTCGTTTTAAATTATTTAAAAATCATAGTTCTATTCTACTCCATATTCCCTACAAATTTTATGTTGAGACTTTTGTCCCAAGAGCCCTAGTTTAGAAGATATAAGTGTTGCATGGACCGAGCACCAGTTTCCTACATGTTTTGGCATTTTCGGTCTGATCATTGAACCGCGTTCGGTTCAGATGATGCGTTTCAAGCCTCTGGTATCGTGTCGCTCGTGGCCGACATGATTCAGTGAATTGTGACTGTCTGGTACGATGTAATTCTCGCGCTGACCAGTCAACAACGCGTGTGAGTCTTCGCGCCGCCTGGGAGTCTGCGCCTGTCTGAACCGCGGCGGTATACCCTGACGCGTTTCAGGCGGTTTTCCCACCCATTGCCATATTTAACACTTTCTTCTGAATGCGTCGAGATCCCCCGACGTGATTCAATGTTGAAGGCGTCCAGCTAGGCCGCCGCGATTTTGAGTCTTCACTGTTTCGACTGTTTTCACTGTGCACTGTGTTTTGAAGTGCGTCCACTATGTAGGATGCGTATTTCAAGGCTTACCCGAGGTCTGATTAACATGGTATCCAATGTGTAATTTGCTTATCTTGGGTCTGATCATTAAATGATGTTTGTTTAATGGCTTAAAATTTATTAACCCATTTAAAAGCTATAATTACACGAATGATATTCTAATTGCTTTCTTAATGATGTGACCATTCATGTAACTTGTGATTCACTCTTCTTACTGTTCTATCATGTTAAAATGATAATTGTTATCTTAAAATCTTGCAAACCATGATTAGTTAAAGTGCATAGTTCAATCTTCTGATATCTTGTTAAGTGCTTTCCGCAAGTTTGAAACCGGTGGATTGTGGATTGAGATGCGTACATCACTACACACTTGCACATCTAGGCAGCCATTTCTTGGGGATTTGGGAGCTCTCTATCGGCCATTCCATATGGGTAGACTAGCAACCTTTTCTCTAAGACCTCCGTAAATCTCCGTACTCCGTGGATTCCCTCATGGAGACCGAGTTGGATATACCGTTGAAGTTCCTTGTAGATAGCGTACACTTACTTTCTCATCTTGTTCTCGTGAGTGTGATTTACAATCTAGACTCAAGCCATTAATGTAAAGATTGAACTAAAGTATAAATTGTGCCGAAATTATCTCTTGACCATTGTTATCATGAAATCATGTTCACATTACTTATTACTTGTTCTCATCATCATCATGAACATGACATTACACATGCTTACATTGAAACTCTTATTGGCCATTAATGACTGTGGGCATCTACATTTAAAATTGAAATGAGATGCTGACCGGGCACAGTGAGTGTCCAAGGGCTCCAGTCTAGCCCCAATGACGGTGAGTCATAAATATACTGTTAACCATGGGGTATAATGATTACTGGCATTGCATCTGCGCTGGGAGTACTTGCGTGTTGAATGATAGATACAATAACCACATACACGTGTCCTAGTGTGCATTTCAAGGTGGATCTTTCCATGGTGTGCATTAGTGTCTCATGCCTAATTAGTGTTACATGATCGTGCTCGTGCGTGCTTGCTTGCTTGCGTGATATGGCCATCCTACATTTATTGTAAATATTTAAAGTTATATCTTGCATGCTTGTTACATGCATCTCTATTGATAATATCCTGCTCGTTATATCGTTCTAGATCTTGCTCTATCATGATCACTCTTTCTAGCTTGTTCATGTATCATGTTTTAATGAGTTTTATTCATACTTGCATATCATGACAATCGTGCTTACCTAGTTCTAAATTGCTAATCACTTATATCATTGCCCGCACATTGAGATATAAATTCTACTGGGCTAGCTTGCTCATCCCCAACTTTTAACCATTCTAGGTGATTATGAAATTCAAGAAGAGGAGCAAGTCGAGGATGGAAATGCGTCCGAGTGATGGGCGTTCCAACTATGAGTCTAATTATAGTAGTTTGCTTTGAGTGTTAGATTCATGTAGTAGGAAGTGAGGTATTATGTACTTTTCATTTTATTGAGTCTAGTCCTGTTATCCCATAGTTAAAGAGTTGTATTAGTTACATTTAATACAATGAGATGAATTGAATACAATTTCCATTGAGTTCCATATATGGGCCCTATTATGATATGTGTTGTTATACACTCAGTGCGTGCTAGCTAGAGGCTTATTTGCCGACTGTCCAGGTCTCGGGATATCGACTCGATTTATTCGAATTATTATCCACAGTATAATTCTCGAGACGTGACAGTTTAGTGGTATCAGAGCTTAGGAAAAACCAAATAGGATATATGTCTCAGGATTAAGAGATACCTATGGAGCCTAGGTCATGGAAATTAAATATCGTACATGGCAAGAATGGGTAGAGACTGGGAATATGTTAGAATAAACAAAACACCCCTACCCATGGACTCTCATAATGTATCTAGAGACATTAATTGGTTTCCATCCTTTTCTCAGGAACCCTCATAACTCTTACACTCAACTGCAATGGCTCGCAACCAGTGGCAAGCTATGAAAGAAACTATGGCTGGACTGACCCAGGCATTGCAGAATGTGGTTCAGGTTATAGCTGCAAGGAACGGAGCTGGTGATTTGCACCGTAATTTTAGGAGTTTGAACCCTCCTCGTTTCTCTAGATCCCCTGACCCAGACGAAGCGAAAAATTGGCAGGAGGAGATAGAAAGAATCTTCCAAGTTATGCAATGCACTAACATGGAGAAGGTGGTGCTGGCCACTTTTCAATTTACTAAGGATGCCTGAGCATGGTGGAAGGCCACATCGGCCCATCTACCAAATGTAGCTGAACTAGAGTGGGCAGGATTCCTGGAGATATTCCGGGGAAAATACTTATCTGAAAGAGTTAAGGAAAAGAAGGCGACAGAATTTGCCACACTGAAGCAGAAAGGAATGTCCGTGGGTGAGTATGAGGCTCAGTTCGCGCGTCTGGTTGTGTATGCCCCACATCTGGTGGGCACGGAGAGATTGAAGGCCAACCGATTCATGGATGGGCTCAGGCCCATGTTCATTGAGAAGCTCGGACTTCACAACATCCAAACTTACACTGAGATGGTCCAAAGAGCCCAACTGGTGGAAGACACCGTGGCAAATGTAGAAGGTATGAGGGGCAAGGACAACTCAAGACCGGTCTTTGTCAAGAAGGGAGCACCTAATATTGCTCCAACTTTCCGTAACAACAACAACAACAATAACAACAACAAGAGGCCGAATGCTGGAAGAGACAATGCTGTAGACAAGAAGGTCAAGGTAGAAGGAAGGCAGTTAGCTGAGAACTGCAAGTTCTGCGATAAACCAGGGCACCGAGCTGAAGAATGCTGGAAGAAGCTCGGGGCATTCTTAAGATGTGGTGGTCGTGACCACCGTATTCCTGACTGTCCAATGCTGAAGGACCAGCCAGGCAAGACCCAGAATGCACCACGGCATCAGGGATGCCTTAATGCCGTTGTTGAAGCTGACCTGCCCGAGGAAGGGGGTATGGTGGAAGGTACCATTTCCATACATTCTCAACCTGCTTTTGTAGTTATTGATACTGGAACTGCATATTCATTTATTTCCACCACATTTGCTACAACTCTACCTGTCAAACTTGTACCTCCAACATCCAAGATCATTGTAGCCTCTCCACTTGGCTCAGAATCTAAACTTACCCACTACCTGCCAAAATGTGAAACTTTAATTGGAGGACACAATCTCCCTGTTGACCTCATTTGTTCGGACATGAAGGGCTATGTGCCATACTGGGTGTTGATTGGCTAATTGAATATGATGCCGATGTAAATTGTCGCCATAGAAGGGTCACCTTTAAAAGACCAAACCTTCCAACTCTATCACTACTTGGCACCCGTTATCACAAACACCCTATCTTGATATCCTCTCTAAAGGCTTCCAAGCTGATCAACCAGGGTTGTGATGCTTTTCTAGTTTCAGTCTTGGCAACTGAAAAGAAGAAACCAACCCTAGAAGACATCCACATAGCCAGAGATTATCCTGATGTGTTCCCAGAAGATTTACCTCGTATACCACCTGAGCTGGAGGTAAACTTCACCATCGAGTTACTCCCTGGGGCAGCCCCTATTTCAAAAGCTCCATATCGCATGTCCCCTGTTGAATTGTAGGAGCTAAAGAGGCAGATACAAGAACTACAGATCAAGGTTTCATCAGGCCTAGCACATCCCCGTGGGGAGCACCTGTACTGTTTGTCAGGAAGAAGGACAGATCAATGAGGCTTTGCATTGACTACCGTCAGTTGAACCAGTTGACAATAAAGAACAAGTATCCACTGCCCCGGATCGATGAGCTATTTGATCAGATCTCCAGTGCACAATATTTCTCCAAGATAGATCTAAGATCAGGCTACCATCAACTGAGGATAAAGGAAGAGGATATACACAAGTCTGCATTCCGGAGTAGATATGGTCATTATGAGTTCGTGGTCATGTCGTTTGGGTTGACAAATGCACCAACGGCTTTCATGCAACTTATGAATAATATTTATAGGCCATAGTTAGACCAATTCGTGGTGGTGTTCATTGATGACATCCTTATTTACTCCAAGTCTAAAGAAGAACATGAGGAACACTTGAAGGTTGCTCTACAAGTGCTTAGAGATAACCAACTCTATGCAAAACTTAGTAAGTGTGAGTTCTGAATGGAGGAAGTGTCTTTGCTTGGCCACATCGTATCCAAGGAGGGAATCTCTGTAGATCCATCCAAGGTAGAAGCGGTAAAGAACTGGACAAGGCCAACAACTGTGTCGGAGATCAGGAGCTTTTTGCGTTTAGCTGGGTATTATCGTCGCTTTATTAAAGATTTCTCAAAGATAGCTGTACCATTGACTAGGCTGATCAGGAAGGAGAATCCATTTGCATGGACTGATGAATGTGAAGAAAGTTTCAGGGCATTGAAAGAGCACCTCACCACTTGTACTGACACTGCCAGTTGCTAGGGCTAGTTTTGAAGTATACACTGATGCATCCGGGATCGGCCTAGGCTGTGTGATGATGCAAAATGGGAAAGTCATATGCTATGCATCTAGACAATTGAAGAAGCATGAGGACAATTATCCTGTACATGATCTAGAGCTAGCCGCTGTAGTCTTCGCCTTGAAGATATGGCGTCATTATCTTTATGGTGAGAAGTTCATTGTGTTTTCTGACCATAAAAGCTTGAAGTATCTGTTTTCTCAGCAGGACATGAACATGAGACAACGAAGGTGGTCAGAGTATCTCAAAGACTTCGACTTCACTATCCAATATCACCTAGGTAAAGCAAATGTTGTGGCATATGCCCTAAGTAGAAAGCCAATGATTACATTGTCAAGCCTAATGGTGGGCGAATGGAAGTTGTTAGAAGACTTTGCCAAGTTAAATATTGATGCTGACATCATGGAGAAGGGATGCCTTATTGCTAGTGGTAGGGATCAACCTACACTATTGGAGGACATTATAGCACTCCAAGACAATGACCCTGTGCTTGTAGAGATTGAGGCTAATCTAGATCATAGGCCGGATTTCTCTTTAACTGAAGATGGAAGACTATTATTATGGGATCGAGTCTGTGTACCCGACCATGCGGAGACAAAAAAGATGATTATGGATGAGGCTCACAAGACCAGGTATACCATCCATCCTGGAACTACCAAAATGTATTAGGACCTGAAAAGAAGTTTTTGGTGGCCAAATATGAAGAGGGAGGTGGCGGAATATGTCTCTCGATGCCTAACATGTCAAAAGATCAAGGTGAAACACTTGCGACCTGCAGGTAAACTTAAGCCCCTAGAAATCCCGACTTGGAAATGGGAAGGTATAGGGATGGACTTTATTTTTGGACTACCTAAATCTAGAGGCGGATTCGATGGTATCTGGGTTATAGTCGACCGCTTAACTAAGTCGGCTCACTTTTTGCCAGTGAAGAATAAGTGGTCAGTAGATGTTCTGGCTGCATTGTATGTGAAGGAAATAGTCAGATAACATGGAGTACCGGTGTCTAATAGAGACCCTATATTTACATCCCACTTTTGGAAAGGACTGCACTATTCCTTGGGATCTAAACTAAACTTTAGCATGGCTTTCCATCTACAGACTGATGGTCAGACGAAAAAAACCAATCAGGTGATTAAAGATATTCTTAGAGCCTGTGTCCTAGACTTTGGAGGTAGTTGTCATGAACACTTATCTGTGTTGAACCACTCTTATATTTTACACTTACATTTTGGTGATAACAAAATTTATAATTAATTAAATATATTCAATATTATATTTTTCTTAACAATTATAAATTTATGTGATTAATTAATTTAATACCATGATTTTCTAATAATAAATTAAATATCATGTTTTTCTAATAAATATAAATTTATGGAATTATTGCTGTGTGATTTGCACTAAAAAGCTAAATCGATGTTCATTCAATATACATCGATTTCAGTTCACAAAGTGCCACATTGATTTGCTTGAAAACATGGATTTCACTGCAATATCGATTTGCTTGAAAACATGGATTTGCCTTTCATATCAATTTGATAAGTAAAACATCGATTTGCTTCTCATATCGATTTGATAAGTGCGACATCGATTTGCTTCAAACATCGATTTGGTAAGTGAAACATCGATTTGTCTCTCACATCGATTTGATAAGTGAAACATCGATTTGCTTCAAACATCGATTTGGTAAGTGAAACATCGATTCGCCTCTCATGTCGATTTGATAAGTGAAACATCGATTTGGTTCTCATATCGATTTGATAAGTGAAACATCGATTTGCCTCTCACATCGATTTGATAAGTGAAACATGGATTTGCTCACGCATCGATTTGCTCTCATAAGGATTTGATAAGTGAAACATGGATTTGCTTTCACATGGATTTGCTCTCACATCGATTTGCTCTCATAAGGATTTGATAAGTGAAACATGGATTTACTTTCACATGGATTTGATCACCTAAACATAGATTCCCTTTATATTTCAAAGTATCTTTTGGCATCTAGTGAAAATGTCATATATTATTGATTTGCGTAATCTTCTATCTTTTTAACAGGAGATCTTTTTGCTTATCTTTCTAGATCTCTTCTTTCCTACCAACAAAAAGGGGGTTACTTACTACTTCTGGGTGACAACAGGAAACATAGAGGTATGAACCTTTTTGACAGAAACACTCTTTTAACTAAACACTTTCTTCTATGCTCGCAGACCTCATGGACCACAAAATATCAGAAGAAAGAGAAGATGAGCAACAACTAGAACTCTAACGGATTTATTCAAATTGCTCATATAAAAGATGAAGCATGGCTGAAGAACACAATAAGAGCCTTCCTGAAGATCATTCAAGGAGTATACATCTAGTGAAGAACCAAAAACTCCACATACACTCAAAGGAAAAGAGAGAAACAGCCCGAGCCCAAGAAGAAGAAGTGTTCATGCATCTGAAGCCTTCCAACTTCAAGCTCCTTCTCCTCTCTTCTCTCTCTCTGTGTGCATCTTTGTAATCTGGGGAGAGAGACTTTTTGTTGAGAGTTTCTTTTAGTTGGTGTTCATCTGTTCCAACTCTCAGCCGTGTTCTTTCTTTTCTAAAGAAAGATTTTTGTCCAGCTGTAGGACTGTATACAGTGTAGTACCTAGCTAGGGATTTGTGTCTAGCAGAACCACACTGGGGTTTGTACCAGGAGGTTGGCTTCTTGACCTCTAAAAGAAGTGGGCTGCCTTCTTGCCAGGGAAAGAGAAGAAGACCAACTGGGGTGCTGGGTGTTGTATTGTCCTTAAGGGGGACTGTACCCTTGGTTAGTAAAATCCCAAGGTTGCTTGGGGACTGGACGCAGGACTTCCATATGGGAAGGGCCGAACCAAGATAAATCTCTTGTGTTATTTGTGTGATTGTTTATTTGCTTCCGCACTGCTACTCTTTATCACACTAAACTAGCCAAACTTTCAAGTGATAATTTTCTGTGTTTAAGTTTCTGTTTCAGATTTCAGAAAAACCTATTCACCCCCCTTCTAGGTTAGCTTGTTTCTATACCAAAAGGGCCAACAAGTGGTATCAGAGCAAGGTTCTCTGATTAATCAAGAAGATCCAACGATCTTAGGGAAGATCCATGGCAGCTCAAGGATTTGCTGAAGGTCAATCAGTCATCAGACCTCCACTCTTCGACGGAGAAGATTACTAATACTGGAAAATGAGAATGGAATGCTTCATTCGAGGTATATACTTTGATCTGTGGCAGGTAATAGAGGTAGGTGATTTTGTTGTTGTTTCTACTGCAGGTACTACTGCTATTACAGCAGCTAATAAGAATAAACTATCTTTAAACTTTAAGGCTAAAAACTACTTATGTTGTGCCTTATCTAAAAAGGAATTTAGTAGAGTATCCACTTGTAAATCTACTAAAGAAATGTGGGATAAACTGCAGATAACTTATGAAGAAACAGATAAAGTAAAACAAACTAGGATAGATATTCTTGTTTCACAATACGAACAATTTAAAATGCTTCCAAACGAAAACATGACTACTATGTATAATAGATCTTCAAGTATAGTAGTAGGTCTAAATTCTATTGGTAAAACTCTTTCTAATGAGGAAACCGTTAGAAAGATACTTAGGTCTTTAACTCTTTCATGGACACCTAAAGTAAGTGCTATTGAAGAAGCCCATGACTTAACCAAACTTTCTATTGATAACTTAATAGGTTCTCTCATGGCACATGAAATTAATATGGAGCGACTATCTGAAAGCTCATCAAAGAAAAAATGTACTAATGCTTTTAAAGATGCAACTACTCCTTCCACCTCTTCCTCTTCTTCTAGTTCAAAAAATGCAGGATCTGAGGACAATGATGTAGATGAAGTATTGTCCAAGCTTTAGAAAATTCTTAAGAAGAAGAAGAATGGATCAAGAAGGATCCAAAGAAAGAGAAAAAGGAGAAAGAACCAGTCTGCTATGAATGCAGAAAACCTAGACATCTAAGACCAGATTGTCCTAGATCAAAGAAGACTGGTCAACCAGAAAAGTCTAAGAAGCAGCACAAGAAATTCAAAAGAAAAGCCATGGCAGCTGCTTGGGAAAATGAAGAAGCCACAACTTCAGAATCATCAAGCTCAGATTCCGAAAAAGAGCAGGAAAGTCTAGCCCTCATGGTAGGACTAGATGAGGTACATTCTTACTCATTTTTTGATTCATGCACTGATTCAGGATCAGAATCTTAAGATCTAGAAGAAGTCTTTAATGAACTTTATGAAAAACATAAAGGTGTTCTGAAAGAATTAAAAATTTGAAAAATAACATCACTTGCTTAGATAACACCAATTCTAATCTTAAATTCAAAATAGAACAATTAGAAAAATAATTAAAGGAAAATAAAAATAGTAATTATCTCTTAAATGAAGAATTAAAAAGCAAAAACAATGAAAAATTAGAGTTAGAAGAAAAATTAAAAACTCTAATTAAAGAAAATCTTTATTTAAAAGAATCAGTTAGTAACTTAACTAAATGGAAAACATCTCTAGTCCTATGCTTAAAAGGATCAAAATTTGGAAATAACAAACAAGGGCTTAGTTACATACCTCGGTAAAAGGAAAACAAGCCATAATTCCTGAAAAATATCCATTACCAAATTTGTAAAAGAAACCAAGTTGCCTCAGAAAAAAACCCCTGCAAAAGAAAAAGTTTTCAAAACTGTGTTCTAAACAGACATCATAAAAATAATAAGAACTATAAAATAGATTATATTCATTGTTGTTCTCATTGCAATAAATCAGGACACACAGTAAACACCTGCACAACAAGACAGTTGGTTTGGATTCCTAAAGGATATTTTATTCATCTTACCATCAAGGACCCAAAAAGATTTGGGTACCTACTTCTGAGTAGTTTATTTGCGTCAGAGTCAGAGTCAGTTGAGTCAGAGTCAGCGTCCAACGATGTGGACGTTGAGATTGAACTCAACAACATGGGATCTGGACGTCAGTCTGTAGGCGGTTCAGTAGGCGACCAGTGATGTTGACGTCGACTGGTCGGGCCTGTTGAAATAAGGCAGCCCGAGAGCAGAACCCATCTTTCTCCTTTCCTCTCCTTCCCTCCACCTTTGCTTTTCTTGATTTCCGCAGCTTCTGTGGTTGATCTGAGCTCGTGGGAAGCCCCTGGATCGTGTGGCGTTGCTTGATCGGGCGGGAAACACGAGATTTGGTGTGATTCGCGCGGAGTCTTCGGGGGAATCCGGTGCGATTAGTGGCTGTTTGGGGATTTTTAAGGCTTTCTGAGGTAGGGACTTAACTCCTACAACCTTCCTCATCAAACCAGCATGCTCAATTAAGTGAATTGGTGTGCAAATCATGGTTTAGGGTTGGGTTGTATCATGTCGGGATTTTGGGTAAATTGGACAATCTAGGCGTTAGACTGTTTAATTTCGTTGTGCTGGTAGTTTAGATTGATGAGAGGAAGTGTTTCCCTCCATCAGTCGAGGTTCTGTTGGGTGGTTCTGCCCATTGGAACTGATTTGGTTCAGTTCTGGGTTTAGGGGACTGAAGATATCAACGTCCACATCTGTTGACGTTGAGATCTTCAGGGGTGATTTAAACGACAAGGTCGATTGCCGTTTAATCAGGATAAATGACATGTTGAGTGCCGTTTACCTCATATTGGCGGCAATCGATGTGGCCGTTAATCTCCTGTCTCCCAGCAGACTTGAGTTGTGTGTTTAGAGGCGATTGACATGTGATGTCCGCCCTAATAGCACAAGTGGGACAGGCTTAGAGTGTGACTCTGCCTGTGCATTTAAATAGTTGTTTGTGGCACGAGGTGTTTACTTACTGTACGGGGTTTCAGACGTTGAGTGTGTTCCGTCTGTTGTACGCGCATTGCGTTACCGTGTACCCGTTTCTGTTGTGTTACCTAGGCGTGGGTGCGACTCCGTCTAGACGACTAGTGTGTGGTTATCCTCCGCTAGTGAGCCAGGACGTCGAGTGTGACTCTGTCCTATGCGTACTCCTTGTGGTGGTTTTGAGCGGTCTTCGTGGAGCCCCTTCTCTACCGCTAGGGTCAATCGTAGGGGAAAAACCGGTCGTAGACCAGATGCGAGAGAGAGCGTCTGTAGTGTGCACACGTGGCTGGGGTTGAGAGCCTCTGTGGTGACGGGACGCCGAGCCACAGACCCTAGCTGAGTCCTACTTGTTGTGTGTGTGTGTGTTACTGAGCCGCATGGTTTACAGTTTTCTGTTGTGGTGCGACGTATACTTACTTTCAGTTTTTACTTTCCGCACTTTAGTTTAGTTGCCGGTGGGGTTACTTTTCCCTACTGGGTCTCTTTTCTTGAGACTCACTCCCTTCCCTTTCAGGTGGTCTTCATCGACTCCCGTTCCAGCGAGTCTAGCCACTCCGGTGTTGGTGCTCCCTAGTTGCAGTGAGTAGTACCTTTTTGTTGTACTTCTGTACTCTGTACTTTGCTCAGTCTCTGAGTTGTATATGATATGTTCATATAGTGGAATTTTATAGCTTTACATGGTGTGTATCTTCTTACATATAGTCTCCTCGGACTTTCACTTCCTACCCTTCTGAGCTTGTCTCATGGGTTAGCGGGTTAGAATTCGGGTTACTGGTTGTTACTGGTAATGCGGATTCTGGGTCGTTACGGTGAGCAACGGCTAGAACTCTAACGGATTTATTCAAATTGCTCATATAAAAGATGAAGCATGGATGAAGAACACAATGAGAGCCTTCCTGAAGATCATTCAAGGAGTATACATCTAGTGAAGAACCAAAACTCCACATACACTCAAAGGAAAAGAGAGAAACAGCCCGAGCCCAAGAAGAAGAAGTGTTCATGCATCTGAAGCCTTCCAACTTCAAGCTCCTCTCTCTCTCTCTCTCTGTGTGCATCTTTGTAATCTGGGGAGAGAGACTTTTTGTTGAGAGTTTCTTTTAGTTGGTGTTCATCTGTTCCAACTCTCACCGTGTTCTTTCTTTTCTAAAGAAAGATTTTTGTCCAGCTGTAGGACTGTATACAGTGTAGTACCTAGCTAGGGATTTGTGTCTAGCAGAACCACACTGGGGTTTGTACCAGGAGGTTGGCTTCTTGACCTCTAAAAGAAGTGGGCTGCCTTCTTGCCAGGGAAAAGAAAGAAGACCAACTGGGGTGCTGGGTGTTGTATTGTCCTTAAGGGGGACTGTACCCTTGGTTAGTAAAATCCCAAGGTTGCTTGGGGACTGGACGCAGGACTTCCATATGGGAAGGGCCGAACAAGATAATCTCTTGTGTTATTTGTGTGATTGTTTTATTTGCTTCCGCACTGCTACTCTTTATCACACTAAACTAACCAAACTTTCTAGTGATAATTTCTGTGTTTAAGTTTTTGTTTCAGATTTCAGAAAAACCTATTCACCCCCCTCTAGGTTAGCTTGCTGCCGTACCAAAAGGGCCAACAATCTCTTGTGGAGTTCGCTTACAATAATAGTTACCAAGCTAGTATTCAAATGGCACCATTCGAAGCACTTTATGGCAGGAGTTACCGATCTCCAATATGTTGGTATGAAGTTGGTGAAAAACAAATGCTAGGACCAGAGATGATCAGGGAAACTACAGAAAAAGTAATGCTTATCATGGAAAGAATGGCAGTGGCGCAACAAAGAGAAAAGGCATATGCAGATAATAGAAGAAGAGACTTGGAGTTTCATGTTGGTGATCATGTATTCTTGAAAGTGTCACCAGGCCGTGGGATCAGGCGGTTTGGCATTAAAGGCAAGTTATCACCAAGGTTCATCGAGCCTTTCGAAATCCTTGAAAGAGTCGGCGAGGTTGCATATCATCTGGCGTTACCACCACAAATGGATAGAATATACAATGTGTTCCACATATCCATGTTGAAGAAGTATGTACGAGATCCATACCATGTCATAGAATATGAACTACTGGAGTTCAACAAAGATGGAACATACCAAGAGAGACCAATTGAGATCGTGGACCGAGAACTGTGCCAACTAAGGAACAAGGTCATCCCACTGGTAAGAGTTAGATGGAATCAACGCATGGATGAAGACTACACGTGGGAGACTGAGGAAGCAATGCCCAAAAGATATCCAGAGCTATTCACAAGTAAGTACCCCTCGCTTGTACAATAAATTTCTATCCATGAATTTGGGGACCAAAGTCTCTTAAGTGGGGGAGGGTGTAGCACCCCGTAAAATTTAGTAAATAAAAAATTCAAATAAATGGAAATAAATGATTTTCATAATACCAGAGTATTTAAAACATACGTACCATTATCGTATGTGCTAAAAAACAACAACAAATTCCTTAAAAATTATAAATCAACCCCACACATTATTCCTAAGTGTTCCACGAAGAAATTCGTGCAACAAAAAATCCGATTGACCAAGTTTACATCACACGGTATCCGATTATCCAAATAAGGAAACAAGTCGGAAAACCGTTAACACATAAATACGACACGATCATTAATTAAACAAAAATGTGGAGAGACTTCCAACATTATATATTGATGACCCATTATCATAATTGGGCCAATGGACATAAGTTGCCCCAAAAAAAAATCAAATGAAGCAAGAAAATGCATGGACATTTGAAACCCTAAATAAGCTGAAATTAGAAAGAGGCAATTAGGGTAGAATTGGGATACAATCAAGCACTCTTGGCAACCCAAATTCATGCCTAGCCACCCATGGAGGTTACTTGATGGCCAAGACTCTCCAATGGAGGGAGAGATCTTCAAAATAGGGAAAGAAACAAGCCAAAACCGCAAGTTTCTTTCCTTGTTGCATTATGACTTCCAAAAGCCATAGATGCTTAAATACTCTCCACCAAACCCTAGGGATGAGTTTTATAACTTGCTGGGGTCGTGTGGAGGAGTTCTTGGCTGCTGGGGAGCTGTGGAACGAACATAACAAGCTCATCTCCTTCCCTATCGCGCCTGCTTCGATCTGTGCAAACCGTCCACTTAGAGTCGACCAAAGGTAGGTCAAATCTAAATCCCATCGTGCAAGGATTATACCCCTAGAAAGAGGGTCAAGTATACTTCCTAACCCAACTGGAATGCACAATTTTCATGTAGTATTCAGGGAGTATTAGGCAATCTTCAACCAATGGTCTGAACATGGGATTTCTAAAGAATGAAACTTCCTCAAACTAGAAGGTAGGTTTTCTTGGGCCAAACATTAACAAATATATACCAATGTGTGGAGCATGAAGTCTAGTTTCATTTCCAATTGGTTTCGTCGAATTCCAATGAGTACATCTTGAGTTATAGTCATTTTACCATAGTCGCGCATGATAGGGACTTTTTACGTTCATGTTAATTTATCATGCATCCTGAGGTCATTTTAAATTATTTAAAAATCATAGTTCTCTTCTAATCCATGTGCCCTACAAATTTCATGTTGAGACTTTTGTCCCAAGAGCCCTAGTTTAGAAGATATAAGTGTTGCATGGACCGAGCACCAGTTTCCTACATGTTTCGGCATTTTCGGTCTGATCTTTGAACCGCGTCCGGTTCAGACGACGCATTGCAAGCCTCTGGTATTGTGTTGTTCATGGCCGACATGATTCAGTGAATCGCGACCATCTGGTACGATGCAATTCTCGCGCTGACCAGTCAACGACGCGCGTGAGTCTTCGCGCCGCCTGGGAGTCTGGGCCTGTTTGAACCTCGGCGGTATACCCCGACGCGTTTCAGGCGGTTTTCCCGCCCATTGCCATATTTAACACTTTCTCCTGAATGTGTCAGGATCCCTCGCCGTGATTCAATGTTGAAGACGTCCAGCTAGGCCGCTGCGATTTTGAGTCTTCACTGTTTTGACTGTTTTCACTGTGCACTGTGTTTTGAAGTGCGTCCACTGTGTAGGATGCGTATTTCAAGGCTTACCCAAGGTCTGTTTAACATGGTATCCAGTGTGTAATTTTCTTATCTTCGGTATGATCATTACATGATGTCTGTTTAATGGCCTAAAATTTATTAACCCATTTAAAAGCTATAATTATACAAATGATATTCTAATTATTTTCTTAATGATGTGACCATTCATTTAACTTGTGATTCACTCTTCTTACTGTTCTATCATGTTAAAATGAGAATTGTTATCTTAAAATCTTGCAAACCATGATTAGTTAAACTGCATAGTTCCATCTCATGATATCTTGTTAAGTGCTTTCCGCAAGTTTGAAACCGGTGGATTGTGGATTGAGATGCGTACATCACTACACACTTGCACATCTAGGCAGCCCTTTCTTGGGGATTTGGAAGCTCTCTATCGGTCATTCTGTATCGGTAGACTAGTGACCTTTTTTCTAAGACCTCCATAAATTTCCGTACTCCGTAGATTCCCTCATGGAGACCGAGTTGGTTGTACGTTGAAGTTCCTTGGAGATAGCGTGCATTTCCTTTCTCATCTTGTTCTCGTGAGTGTGATTTACAATCTAAACTCAAGCCATTAATGTAAAGATTGAACTAAAGTATAAATTATGCCGAAATTATCTCTTGACCATTGTTATCATGGAATCATGTTCACATTACTTATTACTTGTTCTCATCATCATCATGAACATGACATTACACATGCTTACATTGAAACTCTTATTGGCCATTAATGACTGTGGGTATCTACATTTAAAATTGAAATGAGATGCTGACCGGGCACGGCGAGTGTCCAAGGGCTCCAATCTAGCCCCAATGACGAAGAGTCATAAATATACTGTTGACCTTGGGGTATATTGATTACTAGCGTTGCATCTGCACTAGGAGTACTTGAGTGTTGAATGATAGATACAATAACCACATACACGTGTCCTAGTGGGCATTTTAAGGTGGATCTTTCCTTGGTGTGCATTAGTGTCTCGTGCCTGATTAGTTACATGATCGTGCTCGTGTGTGCTTGCTTGCTTGCATGATAAGGCCATTCTACATTTATTGCAAATATTTAAAGTGATATCTTGCGTGCTTGTTACATGCATCTCTATTGATAATATCTAGCTTGTTATATCGTTCTAGATTTTGCTCTATCATGATCACTCTATCTAAATTGTTCATGTATGATGTTTTAATGAGTTTTATTCGTACATGCATATCATGACAATCGTGCTTACCTAATTCTAAATTGCTAATCACTTATATCATTGTCCGCACATTGAGATATAAATCCTACTGGGCTAGTTTGCTCATCCCCTACTTTTAACCATTATAGGTGATTATGAAATTCAAGAAGAGGAGCAAGTCGAGGATGGGAATGTGTCCGAGTGATGAGCGTTCCAACTATGAGTCTAATTATAGTAGTTTACTTTGAGTGTTAGATTCATGTAGTAGGAAGTGAGGTATTATGTACTTTTCATTTTATTGAGTCTAGTCCTGTTATCCCATAGTTAAAGAGTTGTATTAGTTACATTTAATACAATGAGATGAACTGAATACAATTTCCATTGAGTTCCATGTTTAGGCCCTATTATGATATGTGTTGTTATACACTCAGTGCGTGCTAGCTAGAGGCTTATTTTCCGACTGTCCATGTCTCAGGATATCGACTCGATTTATCTGAATTATTATCTGCTACATAATTCTCAGGACGTGACAGGGTTTGTCCCGGTACAGTGTGTACCGTCGAGGTTTGTGTCGTCTTCCTAGACACCCTCACTCCTTAGTTTGAGTTCTACATCCGGCTAAGGGAAAGATGACAATGGGTAGCGACGTGTGTTTGTGGGTGTGCGGTCACTTGTAGTGCACTCGTTGTTGGGGGACGGACACCAGTAGACATACTGATCCTTAGCTAGTCCTATTTCCAGTGCCTCACTTTAGGGTTCTCGACCAGAGTCTCTAAAGGTGTCAGGCTTGGGCCTGCATCTGTGTAGCCTGTAGGTGTGGTGTTAGTTTGTCTCCACAATTCTTGTCTTGTTGAGGTGGAGCGGCAGTTGGATGTTTCGTCCATGGCTGCGAGATTGAGCGGTGGACTTGTGTTGTTTGTCCGGGTCTATGGCTGGTGTCGCGAGCCAGTCTTCGTGACTCGCGTGTGGCGTACCCTTCTGTAGCTTGTACACTTGTGGTGATTTGTCGTTTACTTACTTACAGCTGTAGAAACATGTATAGGCGTTATTATATGTTAAATGCTTATAGCTTGTTATTTATATCTGTTGTTTATTGTGTTTATCAGCTTTGGGGGAGTTGCTCTACTGAGCCAGTGACTTGTGAGACTCACCGCTTCTTCTTCCAGGTGAAGGAGAGTAGGAGGGCTCCCGTCCCTCTTCTAGTTCGGGACCGCACCATAGTGGAGTCGGGCCTACACCACCAGCAGTGTAATGTTTTTATTTGTGTAGCCTTGGGGGTTTGTCCCAGGATGTTGTACTTATTAAAGACTTTTGTATGGAACTAAGTATGTACACTCATGTGGATATATGTGAGATGCAGTATCCTACGTGTGTTCAATATGTTTCTTTATATTTCCACGGACATGTGTGAATGATATCCCTTGTGAGGCTTCGGCCCGATCGTGAGAGGCGGATCATGTCGGACACGTTATTGGGTTAACGGGTCCGTACGGCGAGGACCATCACAGTTGGTATCATAGCGAGGTCTGTGTAAATATGAGGAAACGGGAAATGTACATAGTATGTTCCTTACTATAGTCTACTGTTGGTAGTTGGCCCTATTTTTGTAATGATATGCTTGTGTGCTATGTGGATGGAATGTTGTGTGTGCATATTTATAAATGGCTGATAGAAGAGATTGGGGAGGTGGTGGTGATGATCTAGAGGTGACAACACACCAGATGATAGAGAGGTTGTGGGATAGCATCACTCAGATTTGGACACGGCTTGATCAGCAGCCACCGGTTCAGCCAGCGGGTGTACCACCGATTCAGGAGGAGGTAGTGTCGGCACCTGTGGCACCACCATATGGAGTAGAGGTACCACCTGTAGTACTTGTGCCTCCAGTTGCACCAGCGAGGTTAGCCAGTGTGGAGGAGTCCATGATGTTAGTAGAGAGGTTCTTGCGGTTGCAGCCATCTACGTACTCAGGAGGTCCGAATCCAGATACAACAGAGCATTGGGTGCATGAAATAGAGAGGGTATTTGCTACTATGAGGTGTCCAAAGATGGATAGAGTTCTTATGGCTACCTATCAGTTGAGAGGTTTTGCACAAGAGTGGTGGAGACTCAGGATGTAGACCGTGTTCACAGGACGAGCGGAAGATACCATCACATGGGCTGAGTTCCTTGAAGCATTAAATAATACTTTCTTTCAGGTGCAAATTCAGCAAGCAAAAAGGGACCAATTCAAGACACTTCAGCAAGGGAATTTTTCGGTGTTGGAGTACTAAATGAGGTTCATGGCCTTGAGTAGGTATGCACCTTATGTGGTAACCAACAATGCAATGATGGTGGAGTACTTCATCCGGGGGTTGAGGCCGGAGTCGCAAGATGCAGTGATACCTTTGATGTGTGGTACAGTAGAAGAGGCAGCCCAAAGAGCAGCAATACTTGAAAGAACCGTGCAAGCCAGGCAGTCCAATGGATCAAGATCGAGCGGAGGTAGTTTTCGACTCCCACAACAATCACCGGGTGTTAGCAAAGGAAAGGCACCTTCGGGAGGAGCTTCTTCATCGGGCTTTGGTAAGTGGGGCAACAAGTTGAAGAAGATATTTAGAGGTCGAGGAGGTGGTAAGCAGCAAGGATTTCAGTAAGGTAGAGGTTATAAGCTGGAGGTGGAAGAGTCCCAGCAAAGCACAACAAGGCAGCCCGCAGAATTCAAGTGTTACAATTGTGATCAACTGGGGCATTTGACAAGGAATTGTCCTTATTCGAGAAGAGCTAGCTATGGTAGAGGGGTACTGCAGCAGCAGCAACCACAACAACAGTTTTTAGCTGAGCGAGTTAGAGGCACACTGTACCAAAGAGGAGGTGGAGGAGGAGGACGTGTGATGGCGATTACAAGGGCTCAAGCGGAGGCATCAAATCTGATAGAAGGTATTATACCTCTTCTTGAATTTTCAGCTAGAACATTAATTAATCCGGGTGCATCCCATTCCTTTATTTCCGAAGACTTTATCGATAGTATGGTGCATCCCTTTGAGGAAAGGTAGTGTGAGCTTGTAGTAGAGGTCCCTTCCGGGGATTTCATGCTTACTACATGTTATTTGGATGAGGTTCCCATTATGATTCAAGGAAATTAATTGCCAGCTAAATTGTATGCACTGCAGTTGAAGGAGTATGATGTGATACTAGGCATGGATTGGTTGGAAGCATATGTGGTAGTTGTTGATTGCAGAAAGAAGAGAGTGAGGTTCAGCCATCCAGGAGGGGATATATTTGAGTTTCAAGGTATGCCATTCTGTACCCATAAATTTATCATTTTTGCCCTTAAGGCTAGGAAATTGATTAATGCAGGGTGTGTAGCCTATTTGGCATCTGTTAGTTTGGTTGAGGCAGGTAAGACAGTGGATATGGTACTAGTGGTGAGGGAGTTTGCAGATGTGTTCCCAAAGGAGTTACCGGGCTTGGCACCACACAGAGAGGTGGATTTCACTGTAGAGTTATAGCCGGGCAGTATGCCCATTTCCAAGGCACCTTACAGGATGGCACCTACAGAATTGAAAGAGTTAAAGAAGCAATTGCAAGAGCTACTTGAAAAAGGTTTCACAGAAGGACTTGAATTTGAGGCAGCGTAGGTGGATGGAATATCTCAAAGATTATGATTTTAGTTTGGCATATCACCCAGGCAAGGCAAATGTGGTAGCGGATGCTTTGAGTAGGAAGGCGGTTATGAGTCACATGATGATGGGGGAGTGGAGATTATATGAAGATGTGGCAGAAAACTCCTTGATTGGTCTAAGTAGTCAGCGAAGGGCTGTGTTAGCTAGTAGCACCATAGAGCCGTCTTTGTATTGGCAGATTATAGAAGCACAAAAGGTAGATGAGCACTTGGCCGATATTGTAAAAATGGAAGATGTCACCATAGATGATGATTGTGTGGTCCGGTTTAGGCACAGGTTGTATGTTCCAAGTGAAGCTGGTGTGAAACAGAAAGTATTAGAGGAAGCACATCGGTCCAGGTACACCATACACCCCGGGAGCACTAAGATGTATCATGATTTGAAGAAATATTTCTGGTGGCCAAATATGAAGAGGGAAATAGCAGAATTCATAGCAAGGTGTGCAGTATGTCAATGAGTTAAAGCTGAACATCAAAGGCTGGGAGGTTTATTGCAGCCATTACCAATACCGCAGTGGAAGTGGGATGATATCTCAATGGATTTTGTTGCAGGTTTGCCCAGGACAGTGTCAGGACATAATGGCATTTGGGTTTTTATTGACAGATTGACAAAGGTGTGCAGATTATTAGTAGTGAGCATGTCATGGGCAGTGGACCGTTTGGCAAGATTGTATGTTGAGAGAATTGTACCATTGCATGGAGTACCGGTCACTATAGTTTTAGACAGAGATCCCATATTCACATCCGGTTTTTGGAGGAGTTTGCAGACGCTTGTGGGCACACAATTGAAGTATAGTTCAGCATACCATCCCCAAACCGATGGGCAGACAGAGAGGACAATCCAGACTATTGAGGATATACTTTGGGCATGTTGTTTGGTTTGGGGAGGCGGATGGGAGCAACATCTTAGTATGGTTGAGTTTGCTTACAACAATAGCTATCATACGAGCATCAGCATGGCACCATATGAGGCACTTTATGGAAGACCTTGCAGAACACCACTGAATTGGCATGAAGTGGGTGAAAGGTAGGTGATAGGACCGGAATTGGTGCAGCAATGTGCAGAAATGGTTAAGTTTATTAAGGAGAAGCTTCAAATGGCACAGAGCAGGCAAAAGAGTTATGTGGATACACGGCACAGGCCTCTACAGTTTGAGGTTGGTGACTATGTGTTTTTGAGGGTTTCTCCAACCAAAGGTGTGATGAGGTTTAGCGAGAAGGGCAAGTTGTGTCCCAGGTACGTGGGTCCGTTTCAGATTGTGGAAAGAATTGGAGAGATGACATACAGGTTAGAGATTCCAGTAGACTTCATGGATGCACACGACGTGTTTCACGTCTCAATGTTAAGAAGGTACATTCGTGATCCTACACAGGTAGTCAGCTATGAAAGAGATGATTTGAAGCCGGATATGTCCATGTCGGAGTATCCCGTGATGATTACAGGCCGCCGCACATAGAAATTAAGAAATAAGGATATTGAGCTGGTAAAGATTAGATGGGAGAACATGCAGGGTGGTGAAGATACTTGGGAGTTGGCCGATGAAATGTGCAAGATGTATCCATACTTGTTTGATTAAGTGTTACTTTATTTTTAGGTGATAGTTGCATAAATGTTGAACTGTGTTTATGCTTATTCCTTTAATTTCGAGGACGAAATTATTTTTAAGTGATAGTAGTGTAATATCTGGTACGTTCGGATCGAGGGTTACTGGGTTTGGAGGCCAATGTATGGCCCATTGGTAGACCATGTAGGTCTACATATGTTTTTATAGGTTTATGGTGTAGGTGGGAGGCTGGAGGGCTGGGCATCTTAGCCCAAAACAGGCCTCTACCGGTTCCACTAAGAATGCGTCTAACACATATGATGCATCTCTTAGTGGAACGCGTCCACCCTAACCAACGTGACTTTGAGAATAAAGCGTCAACCTACATGGACGTGACTTCCGACCGTCGTTGTTTTGGTGCCGCTGCATGCACGCTGCGTGGTGCATGCAGGGACGTCAGGGTTTAAAGGTGTTGCCGATGTCGGACGCATTTATAAACGTGGTGGGAAGACACAACACGATTAAACCCTGTGTGTTTTGAGCTCCAGCCCTTGGCCGAACAGTGCAAGTCGCACTGTTCAGTTGGGAGGAACTCTGTGGAGACTTGCTGTAGGATTTTGAGGAGATTTCATGGTTTTGGCTGTTCGATCGGTGTGATTCCGGTGAGAAGAGGAGCTTCGGAGTGCGAGGAACGTCGGGATATTATCGGATTTGCGTTTCATTTCCAAGTAGGGGAACCTTGCCCTATTTTCTCTTCCATGGTTTGAATGGGTTAGGGTTTATAGTTTGGGAAGTAGAAATCATGTAAGGAGGGTAGAGATCATGTTTAGGGTTTCATTTACATGCTTACTACCTGCTATACTTGCATGCATGGGAATTTAGGATGATTTCCAGAATGGGTTTTTGGGTCTGAGTTCTGCCACCTGAAAGGCGACGGAATCAGACGATGCGATTCAGTCTTGAAGGCGTCAGGTAAGTCCGACGCGATTCAGCCATCTAAAAATGTCCACTATGTTGGACGCATTTTGAAATGTGGCCACTCGAGCACAGATGTTCTGTGGCCAGTCTGTCTGGTTCCTGTCCCACACTGCTTGGGCTGTGTTGGCAAGGCAATGTAGGACACGTGTAGGTTGTGTTGACTCGTATCGTGGTTGATAATGAGAGGTTTTGTGTGGAAATGTGTGCATAGCAAGTCAGGTCATAATGCCTTCCAAGGTTACCTTTCTAGTCGGGTCCCTAGCACCGGGTGCTCAAGGTTTGTCTCAGTACAGTGCGTACCGTCGAGGTTTGTGTCGTCTTCCTAGACACCCTTACTCCTTAGTTTGAGTTGTATGTCCGGCTGAGGGAAAGACGACAATGGGCAACGGCGCGTGTTTGTGGGTGTGTGGTCGCTTGTAGCACGCTTGTGGTTGGGGGACGGACACTAGTAGACGTACTGGTCCCCAGCTAGTCCCGTTTCTAGTGCCTCACTTTAGGGTTCTTGGTCGGAGTCTCTAAAGGTGTCAGGTTTGGGCAGGCAGCTGTGTAGCCTGCAGGTGTGGTGTTAGTTTGTCTTCACAATTGTTGTCTTGTTGAGGTGGATCGACAGATGGACCTTTCGTCCGTGGCTGCGAGACTGAGAGGTAGACTTGTGTTGTTCGTCCGGGTCTATGGCTTGTGTCACGAGCTAGTCTTCGTGACTCGTGTGTGGCGTACCCTTCTGTAGCTTGTACACGTGTGGTGATTTTCCATTTACTTACTTACAGCTGTAGCAACATGTATAGGCGTTATTATATGTTAAATGCTTACAACTTGTTATTTATATCTGTTGTTTATTGTGTTTATCGGCTTTGGGGGAGTTGCTCTACTGAGCCAGTGACTTGTGAGGCTCACCCATTCTTCTTCCAGGTGAAGGAGAGCAGGAGGGTTCCCGTCCCTCTTCTAGTTTGGGACCGCACCATAGTGGAGTCGGGCCTACACCACCAGTAGAGTAATGTTTTTATTTGTGTAGCCTTGGGGGTTTGTCCCGGGCTGTTGTACTTATTAATGACTTTTGTATGGATCTGAGTATGTACATTCATGTGGATATATGTGAGATGCAATATCCTACGTGTGTTAAATATGTTTCTTTATATTTCCACAGACATGTGTGAATGATATCCCTTGCAAGGCTTCAGCCCAATCGCAGGAGGCGGAGTCGTGTCGGGCACGTTATTGGGTTAACAGGTCCATAAGGCGAGGACCATCACACTACGTGTCTCTCAAAGACATATGTTAGCGTACTTCAGAATATCCAGTTTCTAGATTTTCAGGAAAAAGTTCTATTTGCAACAGTACTGCACGCTAAGAAGCTGTCCATTCCTCTTGAATGCACACCTATCGTTGTACTGTTCAAAGGATAGACTGTCTGTTTGAAACTGATAGATATCTTTTAAACAACTACCTGTCCCTTACCTTCTAATATTATTTTATATGACTCTCAAAACTAACCCCCCCCCCAAAAAAGGAAAAGGCTTGGTATGATGTTTGCAGAAATTCAAGAGAAGATATTTGAAGAAGAGCCATGCAGGTATCAGTATAGCCTGAAGTCGTTTAGACTCAAAAAATAGAAGACTTGCTTTGTGAAGATCACATCTCAGCTGTCTCAAGTCTCAAGATCCAACGTTCAAATTCAAACGACTATTTTCTAACAACCACTTCTCAAACGGGAATTTTTGAAGACTATATATAAAGCTAAAGTTTGAAAGTGAACAATACAAGAACAAGCAATGCACACAGTAAAGACAAGACCACTTTCAACACTTAGCAAGAAAAGAGAGAAGCTCACAAGATCTCAAGAGAGACAACTGTTCAAGCTTTGACTTCTTACTCTCTTGCTTTCAGAAGCTCTTGGGTGGCATCCTTTATTCTAGAGCTTCTCAGTCCACCCTCTTAGAATCAAAAAGAGTTAGAGCAGTCATTCTTATTTGTAATCTCTTTCTGATTTTCTATGTCTGTTCATTCTTCTGAGCAGACACACTCTTTACTTATTTCTGTGTAAGAAACTAGTATGTGGTGTTTGTTTCATGTAGTACCCCTCTGTGAAGAGAAGACTTGCTTGGGAGCAAGTGGTTGTAATACCTCTTAGGTTGAGAGAAGGCCAAGTGTTCTTGGAAGTTAGTGAAAATCCCAAGAGGTTCTTGGGGACTGGATGTAGGACTCCTGATTGATAGGAGATCCGAACCAGGATAAATCCCTGTGCACTTTGTGTGATTGATTCCGCCAAGCTTTTCACTTGTTTCGTACACACTACACTAGTACTAACATTACTATCTAGTGTTATCTATTCTTAGATAAATTTTAAAAGTGTAAAATGTCCTATTCACCCCCCTCTAGGACATTCAAAGCTCCATCCCGATCCAACATCCACCCCCTCAGCCTACGCCGCCCCACATCCTCGAGAGCCTCGCTCACATCCTTGAGAGCCTCGCTCACATGCCTGTTAATTATCATAGATTTATTTATAAGGTTACATATTGTGGAATGTTTCTGATGTATGTATACTAATATTATATAGTAGCATCCTTTAACAAGAAACACCTAGTAGTGACACAAGAGAAGATCATAAATCCACCATAGAGGAGTCCAGAAAAGTTCCTTTTTATGGGTCCTATCGAACTAGAATTGATCAGATTGTTTGAAGGGGATGGCGATTAGTCTGGCCCATTAAAATCTAAAAAGGCCTTCTTTATCTGTAGGTACCCTTGGTTGTGTGTTCGCATCTCAGGTAACTTATACCTAAAAAGGCCTTCTTTATATGTTGTGCTTTGTATTTGACAAGTTGATGATGGTCTTTGGAGCCAAGAGACAATTTTTAGCTAGATGTTTCACAATACATATACATGTCTAACTGTCTATTTGCAAGTTTTACAAACACGTGTATTTATTTCTGCTCAACCATACAAGGCTAAAACAAAAACGCCCTTGGAAGTTGGACACAACCAGGCTACAATCGCTATACAGGCTACGCAATGGGCCATGCCTGGAAAACACAGAGTAAGAAAACACTGTCACAATAATAGCAACCATGGCATCACCACTGGTAGTCAGAAAGGGCACATTGGCCACTCACCGCTCGCCAGTTGGCTCCTTCCTAAAACCTCCTTAGAAGAGTGAGGCCAATGAGCCACCCTAAGAACACCTAAAAAACACAATACACTTCTCATCATTTTATTACTTGTTCTTCATACTCTCATATAAAATTGATTTTGTTGTTGGAAATACTTTATTTAAATGTTCTTTAAATTATGTGTTGTTCTATGTGAGCTGAGGTTCGTGGGTGCACCTATCACTGCACACACCTCATGAGAGCATGTTAAGCCCATGTCAATGAACCTTCTCATTCAAGACTTTGGGATTGATTTGCACGAGTCTCATTTTTGATGATGAGAATGTGCATATCTAACTCAAAGTCTTGAATTGTCTCGTTTTTGACAGTTTGTAAATGTTTGATCGCACTAAGGTGGTCATTTACTATACATGCATTTGTATAGTATGTTGAAAATTTTGGTTGCATCTTCTCACTCCTCTCTGGTATATCTTTATTTATTTTCAATATTTTCTTAACCACTTATAAATAAATGTTTAAGAAAATATCTTAATTAATCAAAATTTTTGATATATCGGGGAGGTGTGCGGAGATATTGCCGAATTTTTTAGCAAATTGTATAAACACATAGTAAATGGCCATCTGAGTGCGATCAAATATTCATGGATAGATAAAAATTGATAATCTAAATAGTATGTCCTACCTATTCATTTTGACTATGTCAAACGATGTGAGGGTGGGTCGGGTTTTAACTCAACAAATGGCCAACCAAAGATTTTATGGTGATTCTTTTAAGTTGTTATATAATTTCTAAATTTTAAGTGATGCTTGTGAGATGACATTTAATCTGTGCAGGAAAAATGTCGTTTGAGAATCAGTTATGGATGTACAATGGAATAGTTAATGGGGTTGTGACAGAGGAGTTTAAAGATGGAATTTATCGGTAGCATTTGATATGATGGGTAACATCTGATGTCTCTATTGTTGGATCGAAGATGCGGTGATATGGAAAATATAGAAGGGGGGGTTGAATAGATTTGTAGCAGGAACCTTATGCAATTAAAAATATGTCAAATTAAAAACTCCATTCAAACAAGTACCCATTGATTTGATTAACTTATATGAATCTAAAGCACATTAGATAGTCTAAGTGTGTGAGTGCTTAGCTGGTGATCAAAATCCTATGCAAGCATTTTAGTAGAGAAACAACACAACAGACCACTCCACATGATACTTTTAAGGTGGTTCAGCTCCCAGACAGAGACCTATGTCCACCCCTCACTTGAACTAAGTGAGGCTTCACTAAAACACTGATTCACAGCTTCAAACAACTGTTGACTAACAACTTGAGTTCTGCTACCTCACAGCTTGATCTGTTGACACATAGCTTAACTGCTGATTCACAGCTTCTCTGTTGACTCACAGCCTGACTGCCAGATCCACACACATACACAGTGTGGGATCAACACTCCTAACCCCAATAGGAGCACACAAAGTGTTCATGATAAAGTTAAAAGTGAAAAAAAAAATCACATGTAGATCAGAGTTAAGGGAGACAAATCACTCAAACACCAGTCCTTTGGCTTCGCCCAATTTCCTCTGTACTATTTGAATTGAACTTTGAATCTTCAGATTTTGAGAGTTGAAGTCGTGCTTTAGATCTTCTTGCATGAACACATCACTTGGATGTGCTCCTTAGCCAATCTGACTTGAACTCCCTCAAATCAACATTAATTCACGATAAACTGTTTCAGATCAGATTTGCAGAGAAATTTCGATCTGAGTTGATACTTTTGAGTTCTTCCACAGATGCTAAGCTTCGTGCTTCTTTTCTTTCACTAGCTTTCTCTTCCACCTTCCTTTAGATCTGCTTCTTCTTCTCAGCTTTGCTGCTTCTCTTTTGCACGACTACTCCTTCTTCCTCTACTTCTCTTTTCCTTGATCTGCTACTCTTTCAGCACTCTAACTCTCTCTCTCTCTCTCTCTCTCTCTCTCTATGCTTGACCTTGCACCCCACGTCCTCTATGATGGATGCCTCTTTCAGATGAGACAAGAGGCATTTTATAGCCTCAGTGCACTCCCTTGTATTTGGGAGACATGTGCATAGAAACCTAGGGTTCACCCAAGGTTGCCACGTGTCCAAAAGTCCTTCTCCTTATTACTACTTGGATCAAAGAGTATTTTGGTAATAGGAGAATCTCCCAAAAGTCTCCAGAGATAAATCACACCCTTTGGAAATCATACCCTTTACGGTTCTGAGTTTTCACACAATGTGTGTCGACGCAAGTTTGCATGTGTGTTGACGTAACTGACTAAGTATCAGTTTCAGCTTACTGGGAGGAAACATATGTTGACCTGATTAACAACTAGTGTCGACCTCTTGTGTTTTTCTTCAGACCTAACTCACTAGATGGACTATGTGTGTCGACCTGACTTGCAATGTGTGTCGACGCAACTGTGACTTTGTTCTTTAGGAGCTTACTGGGCAGACTATGTGTGTTGACCTGATTTTAAACTTGTGTCGATGCAACTATGACCAAGTTATCTAAACCTGTATATATGAATTGTGAACCATCAAAACATGTCATAATCAACAAAATATGAAGTATGAAGTATCAAGCACATGTTGTTTAGTCATCATTATAACATGTACAATTTGTCATCATCAAAATCAAAGTATGAGTGTTTAGACATCATCAACATGTGAATAATATGTCATCATGAAAACACACAACTCAACAATCTCCCACTTTTTGATGATGACAAAACATGACAACATTATTTCATAGAATATAAAATTTCTCCCCCTTTTTGACAACATCAAAAAGAGTGGAACATGAACTTTCCCCCTTAATCAGTGACATGTATATTGACCCTTTTTCAGAATACTCTCCCCTGTGATGATACCAATTGAGTCTTTGATTTCAAATAAAGTAGACTGCGCAAGAGGGGTGAGAATTAATTAATCCAATTGATGAAGTAGGAAACTGAAAGCACAAGGTTGTGATACCAATGGATATCAATTGTTGGAGACCAAATGAATAAGTAAGAAGGGTGAGAGCACAATGATACCAAAAGAAATGATTACATTAACTGTTGGTCCAAGGGTATGAGCAAGAATGTGGTTTGAGAAATGAGACTAGTTCCTCCCCCTGAAAACAAAAATTGAAACTCAAGTAGCAGAAAGATTCTAAAAGGCAGAGATCTGCATTTGACATGAAAAGTATGAACATGAATGATTTTTGGTTAAGAAAAAGTCGCATGATGGGTTAGTTAGAGGAATATCAAGGTACACTATGATATTAATATATGAGAGTAAATGATAATTGTACCTTTCATAATGTGCACTAAGGGTTAAAAATGAAGATGATTTTTGATAGAGTTTATATGTCAGATCTTTATCACCAAAAATCACTTTAGAAATTTTATTTACAAATGTGACATGATTTTTTGACCTAAATTGAGTTGTCAAGAGTGTATATCATTAGAAAAATGAAGTTTTGATCTTAACACAATGTAGAATAACATTTTAACATTCTTAAGCAACATGAATTCTATTTTAGGTTAGCTGCACTCTATACACCTTTGTCTTTTTCTTTCCATTTCATTCATTTTAGATATTTTAGGAGATTTAACAAAGAAGATTTAGTTCATGTTGTTCTGTGCAAGCACACACACTTACCCAGTGCAAGAGTGCCTGACTACTAGGCATGTTAATCATTTGTTTGCTTCTTTTCGAACAAAAATAACTTAACAACACCTTTTGACTTAAGTACAACCACGTCTCAGGTGGAATAACCTGGTTACTCAGTGTACTAATCATTGCTCTACAATTTTCCATAAAATGCTCTTTGTCCTGAAATCTTTTCTTTCAGTTTTTCAAGATTTTTCTTTTGAGTGTCAGGTAGCTTTTTACCATAATAGATCATGGTCTTGAGTTGTTAAAATTATAATCTTAGCATTTGTTAAAAATAAAACTTCAGTATTTCTTTTGATATAAAACTCAAGACTACTAATGTGTGTAATTAAAGTGTTTTATAATAAAAGTCTAAAATAACATTCCAGGATAAAGATAGACACATGACTATGATCTTATTTTTCATCTTCATGTTTAATCCAATGACATAAAAATTTTCAGGTAATTAATCTTTATTTCTCATATAAAGTTATAAATGGAATCTTGATTGGATTTATGGAGCATGAAGAAGTCAACTTATAAGCCAAGAGATTTGTTGATGATAAGGATTCGAGAGAGTGAAAATGATTGATTTGCATCAACAAAACACCACAATAGATTCAGACATGTGAATTCTTCAAATGACAAGTCAAAGAGAGTTATCATGATAATTTGAATCAGGAAATGAATGGAAATTGATTTTCAAGCATGAATTTTAGTGGATATTATCATGATGATTCAAGAAAGAATTAGCTCCCCTTGAAGATGAATAGTTCCAAAAATTTAGGTGATGATGTGTCGACACTAGATCCTTAGTGTGCCGACACATGAACAAGAATTTTTAAGCACAGAGGAGCAATGAGCAACTGGGGTCGACACATGAGCAAATGTGTGTCGACCTGATTATGATCAAAAATAATATTTTTGAAAATTTTGAGTTTTAACAAGTTTTGACTTTTATTGGCAGCTATTCAAAGAACTTTTTATTATTATTTTTTTTAAATTTACTCCCCCTTAGCATGTGCACGATATGAAAAAGTTTGCAAGCAATTCAAACATGATTATGTACAGAATTTGCTTTCTACAAAACATGACTTTTGGTACTTGGCAGAGTATTTTATGATGAACAGTCTATCCCCATGTAATTTAATTTAAATTACTTTTATATTTTGATGATTCACAAACCCTTGATAAAGGTCACTAACCTACTTTCTACAAGTATTGAGCACAAGAAGTAAAACCAAAGGAAAATAAGCCAAACTGGTAAGCATTAATCACGATATTGAAATTGCATCATATCATTGATTTGTACTAAGCCATAACGATTTCCTTTGTTTATAACGATTCCTTAATCATCGTAACGACTTGCTCTCGTAATGATTCCTTTAGTCATCGTAACGACTTGCTTTCGTAACGATTCCTTTAGTCATCGTAACGACTTGCTCTCGTAACAATTCCTTTAGTCATCGTAACGACTTGCTCTCGTAACGATTCCTTTAGTCATCGTAACGACTTGCTCTCGTAATGATTCCTTTAGTCATCGTAACGACTTGCTCTCGTAACGATTCCTTTAGTCATCGTAACGACTTGCTATCGTAACGATTCCTTTAGTGATCATAATGATTTGCTATCGTAACGATTCCTTTAGTGATCGTAAAGATTTGCTATCGTAACGATTCCTTTAGTGACCATAACGATTTGCTATAGAGTGATCATAACGACTTGCCTGTCATAAGGATTTCTTAAGTAACGATTCGTTCTCATAACGATTTCTTAAGTCATCATAATGATTCGTTCTCGTAACGATTTCTTTAGTGATTCGTAACGATTGGTTATAGAATCATAACGATTCACTTATTAATACTCAACGATTTCTTAAGACAAATATAACGCTTGATATTTGACTCCTTTTGACTGCGTTGAAAAGTCAAAAGGTTTCTCGCACATCCTTCTAACCTCTGTGCATTTATTACTCTCAACATATCTCTGTATTCATGCAGATGATATTTTATATTATTGTATCTTTTCTGAAAACATTTTTTGGAACAACAAAATGACATTACTATTTTGATGAACATTCATTCTGATGTTGACAGACAACAAGAGACAGCCTAGCTGTCTACTGTTTAGCATTTAATGTATGCAGGTCTCTGACATCATTCATCATACAACGTTAGATAAAATGAAAGGATAAAGGACTGTTGAGTGGAAGCTTCCAAGTGTCAAGCAGTCTAACGTACACTTATGCATAGAGACAACGGGCACTTCAACGTTCGAATTTGAAAAGGATGATATAAAAGGAGATTGAAGATTCAAAAGAAGATATAAACAGAGAACCAAGGAATACCAAGTGAAATCGTCTTCAACCTCTCTGAAAGCCAAGCAAACACTTCTATTAGTTTTAGCTCTAGCTCTCTATGCTTAGTGTAGATCTGTGAGAGAGCTTCTTGTTCTGAGAAGAATCCATTATTGTAAATCTTGTTCTTCTCAGTCCTTGCTTCAGATCAAGTGTAATCTATAAGCTTGATCTAGGGGCATCTTCCTCTTGAACATTTTTCAGGTGTTGTTCCTATCAGTTGTGAAGGAAGACCTGGTGTGGTATCCAGGGTGTTGTTCCCTTCGGTTGTGAAGGAAGACCTGGTGTGGTATCCAGGGTGTTTGTATTTCCCTTCGTGTGAAGGAAGACCAGCTGCGGCTGGGTGTAAGGGTCCTTAAGGGGGACAGTACCCTTGGTAGTAAAATCCTGAGATATTGCTCAAGGACTGGATGTAGGACTCCTAAGGAGAGGAGATCTGAACCAGGATAATTCTTATGTTGTGTGATTGCTCTCTGTGTGATTGTTGATTATTCTAACTATAACTAACATCCATCGAAGTGTATTTCTCTGTGAACATTTTTAGTGAACAGGTATTAGCTGATAAATTTTTAAAGACCCATTCACCCCCCCTCTGGGCTACCTAACTAGGCAACATTTTACTCATGCATAATGATAGTTTTTAGACAAGCATAACTTGTCTTTTCACATGTCATCATTTGGTATATTAAGAAGTCAAAACAAATGATATGAATAAGGAATCATGGGCATAGTCAAGCAAGCATGATAACATAAACATGATTCCAATTGTTATGACACAATGTTATTATTGGGAGCAGCATCAAAACACACTCTTCATTATTCAAATAAAACTCTAAGAATTTATTTCAACTCAAGTACAATTCTGAAATGATTTGAGTTTTTAACCTGAATAGTCCTCATTTGGATTTTACCTGTGGTCTCCAATCATTTCTTGCCTTGCATAACCATTGTCTTGATTCAAGATGGAAATGTATGGCTACAAGGCTCATCAGCTTGCTGATCAAGCTGGCTTTGGGACCCATACCTGTTTGGGTCCTGCAATGACATCAATGCTAGAGTTTAAAAATGATTTCTTAATCCAGAATGATTTTATTTTTGGTATAGATGCAATTCTTTTATTAATGGAACTATGAGCTGCATTAGTTCCAGATTTCTTCATTGTCTTGTTCAATGCATCTATATTTTCATGAGATTTTCTATTTTTTAGATTTTTAATATAAATAGCAACATAATGATTTTATGCAGCATTTCTGTGCATATACACATGGAATTTCTGAACTTTTTAAGTATGAACCTGATGTTTATTCCTATGTGTATGAACATATACATTAGAATAGAACTTCAGAGCATGCACAAAACTATCAATTCTATGCCTATAGTCCCTAGAGATGTGACCAAATTTATGACATGTAAAGCATTGGACTGGTTTAGCATGTTTCTAGAAATTTTGATTTTTATTTTAGCAATGCTTGGCGAGATGACCAAGTTTATTGCAATTGAAGCAGGTTTGAGAATTTCTTACTTGGTACATACCTTTGCTTTGGTGCATATGCTGGAACATCTGAAATCCTCTAAAGTACCTTTGATTGTTCTTGGGTTGAGAAGGAAATGGTACTCTATGGTAGCTCTTGACATGATGTGGGAGTCGAGGTTGCCTTGAAGCTCTTTGAGTTGAAGAAGAAAGTTGAGAACCCTTGTAGAAACCTGTTTGTTTTTTAATTTTATATTTCTAGTTTTTAGCAAACACAAGGTTCCTTTTATTTGTAGTATTTTTCTTCGTTTTCTCCTTTTGTTTCTGAGCATTTTTCTGAACAAGAATTTTTACTAGTTTTTCATTAGGCAAAATGGAGTTCTTGTTAGTAGCAGTTTTGACAAATGAGGTTTTTTTTATTTTCAAAATTCTTTTTATTTATAGGGTTATATCCTAAACCTTCCTTTTGAAAGTTAACCTTCATTCTAAGAAGATTATTCAGATTGTTTGTACCCTGCACAAATGTAGACAAAGTAGATTTTAGACCTTCAACAATCTTGTTTAATTCAATGATTTTCTTTTCAAAATTTTGATTTTTGTTCTCAGCAACTTCAACTTCATTTGTCAAATTTTCTTTTTCAAAATTTAGCTTTTTCATTTATCTTCTTTAGACCGTTGCATTCATTATTCAATGTTCTGTCAGAAAACAAACATTAAATTTTCTTTTTCAAATGATGATTTTCTTCAACCAATTGTTTAAGCTTTTCATTTACTTGTTGATCATGAGCCATGTTGGCAATTTTTTTTATTTAACTGTTCAATTTCAGATTTGAGATTTCCTTTTTCTTTTGAAATGGTTTGTGAACTTTCCAACATGGTTTCATTTGAGTGAATTTCTAGTTTTAGAAGCTTATTTTTAGATTTTATTTTCGAATTGGTTCTTTTACCCAAATGTGTGAGACTCACACACAATAGTTGATTTACAACTTTATACAATCGCTGATACACAGCTTGATCACTGTTGTCACACAACTTTGCCATTGATTCATAGCTTCAAGATCTTAACAATCTCACAATCCTCACACTTAGAAGTGTAGAATCTATTCTCCTTACTCCAAACGAGGCAAACAACAGAATAATTTGTGATATGAAGTTGCAGTAGTGAAATCAATAAGAGAGAGAGAGAGAGAGAGAGAGAGAGAGAGAGAGAGAGAGAGAGAGAGAGAGAGATTTCATCAAACACTCTTGCTGCAGGTTGGAGTTCTCTCGAGATTTGTTCAATTCATCACTTGAGACTCAAGTTGCTTCTACTTCAGACTTGAATTTATCACCATTTGCATTTGGTAACATCTTGAAGGTTGTATGCCTTAAATCAAACTAGATTTCTGATGCTCTGTATTATCTGGACAGCAACGAGACTTCAACAATGACTTGGCATCGATGCAGCAACTTCTCCTCCCACAGGAAATCCTATTCGAGGACGTCTTCTTCACAGCTCTATATCTCTGCTTCTCTTCTTCTCTCTCTTTCTATAGGTTCTTTATTGAGAAGGACACCCTTCGCCTTTTTCATTAGTATCGTGAATCTTCAGGTAGACCCCATCAGAATCCCCAATCCGTTAGGGAAATTTTTGCCACCAAAAGGTTCTCTTCCAGAATCTTGTAGAGTGTGCCAAGTAATCCAATGATTGGGCCTCGGATCATGTGCCCAAATTAAACATGTTGGCACCTTGTGCACTAGAAGAAAGGATTGTATAGTCTGTCGATTCACCTTGTGCACTGCGTTGACCCACAATGTTGTTAGTTAGATCCTAATGGAGTTCTTCAGCTGTGTCGACCTCATGACTTCTTTCATTGACTTTCTTCATTGGATTTCTAAATGAGCTCACTGGACATACTCCTTGTGTTGACCTGATTTCTGTCTTATGTCGACCTCTTGAGTAAATAGAGTCGACCTGATCTTCAGTATGTGTCGACCTCTTGTGCTCTTTTCATCTAGTGCTTACTGGAGGAATAACTTACGTCGATCTGATCTTTAGCTAGTGTCGACACATTATGTTCTTTTCAATGTAGTGCTAATTGGAAATCCACTTGTGTCGACCTGATCTTTAACTTATGTCGACACAATTTGTTTATCACACAAATATGGTTTACTGGATGAGCTATATGTGTCGACCTCCTGAGTAAACTGTGTTGACACACATGTGACCTTTTGACTTTGTGATGATGACTGAGTTAGGGCATATTTAAGTATTCATGTAAAAATATCTATCATAGTTAGACATGGTCTATGACATCATCAAAACAGGGTACACAACAATCTCCCCCTTTTTGATGATGGCAACTATGATTCATAGATACTTTGACTATAACTCAACTTCGTCACAATTTATCTTGACACAAGCAGTACACACACGATGGGAGTTCAAAGTGCATTTCATTTCATATGAGAATTTGTACAAGAGAATGCATGTATGACAACCAAACAATACAGACAAGAAAAAAAACCAAAGACAAAGGATTTCTATGATGATATCTCCCCCTTTGACATTATCAAAAACAAGTTAAGTCTTAGGTGGAACTGGAGGCTAGGTTGTGTTTACAATGAGCCTTTGCTCAATTCTAGCAAGTCTAGCTTCCAAGTGATCACAGTTATCATTCAAGTAAATTTAAACTGTAGGAAGTCTTGTATTCAGAATATTTGACATTTCCTTCAAACTGTCATTCACATGAACTGACACCAAATCCATTCCATGAGGCATTGGTGGTGGTGCTGTAGAGGAAGTTGCATGAGCGCTCTCAGCTGTCTCTGTATCACCTTAAAGCTTCTAGACTTGGTCAAAATCTTTCTTCATTGCTTAGAGATGCCCAGCCATTACAATATGATAGTCTCGTAGCATATTCAAACTTGCAGCCATTTGAGAATATGACATCTTTATTGCTGGCCATGAGACAACATTTCTTCAACTATTTGCAATTTGTCAAAGATTTGTGCTTGAGTATATGCATCATGATTGAACACTTCACCTATTTTCTCGATAAGGTTGTTAGATCTGACAATTGCAAAACTAGCAGTTTGCATTTGTTTCTCAATATTGTCACTTAGATGTTTCTCAATGGTCTCCATTCTTTCCTCAAATTTAACTGATTGCTCTTCAATTTTAGTAGTCAGTTTGCCAACAGAATCATGAACTCTAGCAAATTGATCTTGGAGAATTTGCAATAACTGTGAGGGAATGACAAACTCAGTTGAAGAGTTAGATGTTTGGGTATGCTGAGCAGCTGGCATTGCTTCTTGATGGAAGTCTTCTGCTCTTTCGTAAGATGCTGCCACATTCAGATCATTATATTGGGGAATAGGACTATAGGATGTAGGCGCATAGAATGGTGTTGGTGAACGCTGCCCCATTGACATCTGATGTACCCGTTCTCCATTGTCTTCTCCTTGCTGCTCTACATGTGGCTGTTCCACATGCAATTCTTCAAGCAGTGTTTCTTTAGAAGGAGCTGGTCCTCTCACTGACTTATCTCTTTCCAACTTGAATTTCATGAAAATTATGATGTTTGCCAAGCAATAAATGTTGTATTTTGGAATTGATTTGGACTTTACATTTCCAAGAGGAATCTTGGCTTTGAGGAAAATGCCAGTTAACTAGGCTGCATAAGGTAGGCTTCTTCTATGTTCTGTTCTAGTGGTCTCATGAAGAATTTGAAAAAAACACTTTAGCTAAATTGTCCTTTTCCTTTTTAAGTAGATAGTAGAGCAGGAATCGTTGAACTCCTGTGACTCTACTTTTATCTCCTCCTTGAGGTGTCAATATAGTGTTGCAAATCTGATGTAGTATCTGATTCAGAGGAGGGAATTTGTTTGCATTTAAGCAAGAAACCCTAGTTTGTACTACATTCTGCTTATCATGGTCAAGTCCAGTCATTAAAGAGTAGGCTTCATGTTGGCAAAAATTGTACACAGAAGTGTATTGTCCATTATTTGGAATACCAAATGCTTCTTCTACAAAATTTGTTGTCAGTTTGATGGGGATTCCTTGGATTGTGGTTTCTAGAACTTGTTTCTTACTTACTGATTGTTATAGAATTCTTGGACTAGGGTTGGGTAATATACTTTATGTTCACTGATAAAACCAGTCAAGCCTTGAAAATTAAACATTTCAAAAAGTTCTGGAAAAGCAGCTTTCATACCTTCATCTTGAATGTCCATTGCTCTAGGTTTCAAAATATGTCTATTCTCATTTGTGCTATTTGCTTCTTCTGGTTCCTTAAAACTTTCTATACCTTCATTTTCTACCTAGTTTTTGGACTCTGAAGCTTGTTCAGTGCTGTCAGCATCAACATTAGCTTCATCTGCCCTGCCAAAATTGTAGCACCCCGAAAATTTTAATTACATAAAAATTCAAAATAAATAGAAATAAATAATTTCCATAATATCGGAGTATTTAAACATACATATCATTATCGTATGAGCTAAAACACATCGAAAAAATCTGTAAAAAATATAAATCAACCCCAAACATTTTTACTAAAAGTTTCACAAAGAAATTTAGGCCAAAACAAATCTGATTAGCCATGTTTAAAGTGTTTCACGATTTATTATCGTAATTTATGAATAAGTCGGAAAACCATTATCACACGTACTTGGATGAGTCAGAAAATTAAATAAAAATCATATATGGGCTTCAAATAATATCTTCTAATGACCCATCAAGAAATTTGGGTCAATAAAAATCATTTGGACTAGGTTTAAGAGTTATTGTGACCAATTATCCAAATTAGGAAACAAGTCGGTAAACCGTTAACACGAAAATACGATGCAACCAAAAATTTAATAAAAGTGTTGAAGAGACTCCCGACATTATATATTAATGACCCAATATCTTAATTGGGCCAATGGACCACATATGACCCAAAAATCAAATGAAGCTAGGAAATGCATGCAAATTCGTAGCTTAAATTAGCTGAAATTAAAAAGAGGCAATTAGAGTTGAATTGTGAAGAGATCTTACACTCTTGGCAACCCAAATTCGCGCCTACCCACCCATAGAGGCTGCTTGATGGCCAAGACTCTCTAATGGAGGGAGAGATCTTCAAATTTTGGAAAGACACAAGCCAATCCCGCAACCCTTCTTTCCTAGTTACAATAGGACTCCTAAATACCTTGGTTACTTAAATACTCTTCACCCAAACCCTAGGGACGAGTTTACAACTTGCTGGGGTCTTGTGGAGGAACTCTTGGGGGCTGGGGAGCTGTGGATCGACCACAAGAAGGACATCTTCTTCCCCCGTTCATCTTCTGCAACCTGCACAAACTGTCCACTTGAAGCTGACCAAAGGTAGGCCAAACCTAAACCAAACCTTGCAAGGCTTATACCCCTGGAAAGAGGGTCAAGTCTACATCCTAACCCAAGTAAAATGCCTAAATTCCATGCAGTATACACAAAGTATTAAGCGTTCTCCTGCGAGTGGTCTGAACACGGGTTTTCTCAAAGAATGGGACTTCTTCAACCCAAAAGGTAGGTTTGCTTGGGCAAAACCTTAACATATCCTATACCAATGTGTATAGCATCAAGTTAACTTTCATTTCCTACTGGTTTCATCGAACTCCATCGAGTAGATTTTGAGTTATAAGCGTTTTTCCCAAGTCGCGCACTGTTAGAGCTTTTTTTGTTCTTTATATGTTGCATGTGATTCAAGACCGAATTAGAGAAAATCCACAACATGAACGTTTTTTGTACTAGTTGTCCTCGTCATGTTTTGTGTTGAACGTTTTGTCTAAATATCATTAGTTAGAGAGTTATAAGCGTGGAAAGAGGGTTGCTGCATGAAACTATGTTTTTTAGGTTACACTTGGTGTTACGTTGTGTTTGACTTGATTAAAGCCTATCGAAACCCTCATGGTGTTCTAATTCTGATTTATTGGAAGCACCCTCACATGTCTAGATTAGTTTAAAACTAGTTTCGTTATTTTTCATACACTGTACAATTTGTTCTCTATTTTTGAAGCACCCTGTGTCAATATAAGGCTGTTCTGGACCGCAATCCAATAACATGTCCTTTCTCTGCCAGATTCAGGCGCAGACCCTGTGAATGCGACGGCCCGATAGACTGCGTTATATGGTCTTGTTGCAACAGCATACCACGTCATGTTCTGAACGCGACGAAGCGCTCCGTCGCTACCTTGCTGCCTGATCTGACTGCCCCATCGCGTTCTTCATATCCCAGTGTCGCGTTCTGTTCCTGACCCGTCGCGAGCCTTACAGGGATCCGTCGCGACCTGACCTTCAGGTCTGACCGCCCTGTCACCTTCTTCATATGCACCCGTCGCGATCTCAGGATTTTGCATTAAATTCCCACTTATTTTCTTGCAAATCTAACCGCTATACCCGAGGTCTGGCTAACATGATATTTAGTGTGTAATTCACATGTTTTGGGTCTGATCATTGCATGGTGGTTATTTTAGTGGCTTAAAAGTGATTAACACATTTAAAAGCTTTAATTACATGAATGCTATTCTAATTGCTCCTTAAATGTTATGGTCCATTCATGCAACTCATTATTTAATCTCTCCATTATTCTACCATGTTTTAAATGATAATTATCATTCTTAAATCTTGCAAGCCCATGTGTAGTTAAATGCATTGTTCAATTCGTGCCATCATGTTAAGTGCTTTTTCCGCGAGTTTGAAACTGATGGTTTGAGAATTGAGACACGCGTACATCACTACACACTTACACGTCTAGGCAGCCCTTTCTTGGGGATTTGGAAGCTCTCTACTGGTCATTCCGAATCGGTAGACTAGTGACCTTTTCTCTAGGGCCTCCGTAAATCTCCTCTGACCATGAATTCCCACATGGTCGACGAGTTGGTTGTACCATTGAAGTTCTCTGGAGATAGCGTGCACTTCCTCTCTCGTCTTGTTCTCATGAGTGTGAATTACAATCTAGACTAAAGCCGTTAATGTAAAGATTGAACTAAATTATAAATCGTACCGTTATGCTGCCGAATTTATCTCTTGACCATTGTTATCATGAAATCATGTTCAATTACTTATTACTAGTTCTCATCATCATCATGAACATGACATTACACATGCTTACTTATTGAAACTCTCATTGACCATTATAAATGACTGTGGGTATCTACATTTAAAATTTAAGTGAGATGCTGACCGGGCACGGCGAGTGTCCAAGGGCTCCAGTCTAGCCCCAATGACGGAGAGTCATAAATATACTGTTAACCATGGGGTATAATGATTACTGGCGTTGCATTTGCGCTGGGAGTCGTGCGTGTCGTGTTGAATGATAGATACAATAACCACATACACGTGTCCTGGTGTACATTCTTGATGGATCTTTTCTTGGTGTACATTAGTGTCTAAGTGCCTGATTAGTGTTACATGATCGTGCTCGTGCGTGCTTGCTTGCTTGCGTGATATGGCCATCCTGCATTTAATGCAATTAGTGATACCTTGCATTCTTGACATCAAGTGAATTCTTGCGTGCTTGTACAAAGTGATCTATTGCTAGTTCTATCTTGTCATCCTGTTCAAAATCGTGTTCTATCATGATCACTCTATCTAGCTTGTTCATGTATCATGTTTTAACGAGTTTTATTCGTACTCGCATATCATTCATCGTGCTTACCTAGTTCTAAATTGCTAATCACTTATATTATTGCCCACACATTGAGGTATAAATCCTACTGGGCTAGTTTGCTCATCCCCTACTTTTACCCAATCTAGGTGACTATGACATTCAAGAGGAAGAGCAAGATGAGGATGGGAATGCGTCCGAGTGAAGAGCGTCCCAACTATGAGTCTAGTTATAGTAGTTTGCTTTGAGTGATAGATTCATGTAGTAGGAAGTGAGGAATAAAATGTACTTTTTCTTTTTATTGAGTCTTAGTCCTGTAATAGTTCCCTATTTGGAATACAATGAGTTGAGATTTGAATAAAAGATTAGTTGAGTTCAATATTTGGGCCCTATGATGATGTATGTTGTTATACATTTAGTGCGTGCTAGCTAGAGGCTTATTTGCCAGCTATTCACGTCTCGGGGTGTCATCTCGAATTGTTTCTGAATTATTATTAATATCCACTGTGTAATTCTCGGGACGTGACAAAAATCATCTTTCTCTGCTTCTTTGTTATCATTCTCTGACCTTGTATCATCAAGTCTGGGATTTTGATCTATGGAAACACTTTGATCATCAGAGTTGCTATTTCATGATTCCTCAGAAGTTGCTTCTTCTTGATCAAAAGAACCCTTACTTTCTGATGTCTGAGTGGAGCCTTTAGCTTTAGGGTTTTCTCCCTCTATGTGCGCTTCATTGGATGATTGATCTTCTTCTTCGCCGAAACTGCCTAGATCAACAAATTCACTTTTCTACTTTCCCATTGATAAAGTCTTCTCCTTTGCGGTTCGTGGATGTGTGAATCTGTGGCTTGAGAAGGTAGTAGCTATAGCCTTTCTCTTTTGCGGTGGAACTCTCTGTTCACCATCATTTCGAGCCTTGGTTCTGCGCTCAGTGGATGCGGGATCTGCATCCTTTTATTTTCCACCCTGTCAAGCAGTATGCTTGGGCACCATGATGATGATGAGAGAAGAAGCTTCTTGCTTGAAGAGAATGGGAGTTTTCTGGAAGCAAGGGAGAGAGAGAAAGAGAGTGAAACCTATAGAGAATGATCGCAAATGGATATGTGTATTGAGACTATTTGGGGAATTGGAAGAGTCATGCGTCGACCTACCCTAGAAGGTGCATTGGTCATGCGAAACAACTGAGTTTAACTGATTCCACAGAAGGAGATCAAAAGTTGTGTTGACACAGAGACCAAGTGTGTCGACCCAGTTAAGAGAAGGATCAGTTAACAATTCCAGATGGATTAAGAGAAGAGCGTTTAACCATGAGAAATATGACCTTATTAGGTTTTTCAGGAAATTTGAAAAAAAAAATAAAGAAGTTGCTCTCTTTTTTCATTATATACCCCTTTTTGTGAAATTAATGGTTTGAGAGTTATAGCTTTAGTTTAACCATTAAAAAAACTAAAGGACCAAGAGGCATAGTTAACAGAATTAAAACACTTCTTCAAGATAAAATTGCATTCTTCTTAATTCTTACTTATCAGTTGCATAAAAGAAACTCTAGGAGGAAAAGAAAATTTTAAAAGTATTGAGATTAAATTATCTTGAGAATTTTTCATAGGCATGAATTTTCAATTAAGAATATTTATTCCTCTTCTTGACATTTTTTGAAGAACATTCAGATGTACCATATCTTTTTCATACAAGAGCTCATGTTTTTCATACACTAGAGCTTCTGATTACTTAAGTGAGGTAATCATCTTATCACAAGGGTTATGTGCAGCTTTTCATGTGAGGATACACGTTGGTTAGACGTTGGTATCCCCAGTTGCTCAGTAAGCACAAGCATGTTATAATTTTCATCAACCCTTGAATGGACAAAATTAACTAGCTCTTCATGACATGCATTTGTTTCTTCTATTTTCATGAGGATATGTTGTTTCTCAGAGACTAGTCATTGTTCTGCAAAATGAATTTTCATAAGTTGTTAATCTTTGGCGAACTTCAAACTCGAAGAAAGTTTAAGAACAATACTTATTTGATGGTTTTTATTTTTCAACTAGAGAGACCTAAATACTCATGAATTTCAGAAATAAGTGAGATACAATTTTTCTTTTTTAAATGTTTAAAACTATTATTTAACCTCTTTTAGGTATTTTTCAAAAATTTCAAGGTCAAACTCAGTAGTTTATAATTGACAAACCATTCCTTTTACTTTTAGGATTAATGAAAATTCATCCACATTCTCATTTGAATTTGAACTTTCCTAATGTAGACCATTTTTCTTATTGCTTTCCAAGAAATGTTCATCATCTTCTTTCCTACAGATATTGTCATGAAACTCATCAAATGTTATGCGAGGAGATTCATCAACACACTGATCTTTAACATTAAACACCCTATAAGCTTTAGAGTGACTTGAATATTAAAAAAAAAACCCAATTCACCCTTTGGTTCAAATTTGTCCAAATCCTTTTTATTGTTGTTTAAAATGAAGCATTTTGTTTCAAAGACTTTAAAATGTACAATGGAAGGCTTCTTACCTTTCAACAATTCGTAAGGAGTTTTCTTGCTAAATGACCTTAACAGTGCACGATTTATTATATAGCAAGAAGCATTTATTGCCTCTGCCCAAAATCTTCTTGGCAGTCCACTTTCTACCAACGTAGTCCTTGCCATTTCATCCAAAGTTTTGTTCCTTCTTTCAAGAACCCCATTCTGTTCTGGAGTCCTTGGAGATGAAAACTTGTGAGTTATTCCTCCACTGCTGCATAAATTTTCAAACTGAGAATTCTCAAATTCCCCACCATGATCAGACATTATAGAGACAATTTTAAATTTTCCTTTTTTTCATGATTTTCTTAAAGAATTATAGAAATTCTATGAAAGCATCATTTTTGTGAGCAAGAAACAATACCCAAGTAAATCTTAAAAAATCATCAACAATAACATAGCAAAACCTTTTCCCATTAAGACTAGAAGTCCTAGTGGGTCCAAATAAATCCATGTGAATAAGTTTAAGAGGTTTAGAAGACTTATTTTCAGATCTACTTTTAAAAGGTTTTTTTTCTTATTTACCCTGAGTGCATGCTTCACAAATTCTGTTGTTTTGCTTAAAAGAAATTTTTGGTAGCCCTTTAACCATGTTGAATTTTACAAGTTTGTGCAACATACTGTAGCTAGCATGTCCTAGTTTACGATGCCTAAGATATGCAAGATCATCCCTGTTGGCAGCAAGACATAAATTATCATTTTTAGAATCATTTAAGTCAACTATGTACACATTGTTAACTCTCTTACCAAAGAATTTAACAGAATCCGAATTAGGTTAAACAATAGTACAAGCAAGAGAGTCAAATGTTACCTTATGTCGTTTTTCACAAAGTTGACTTATGCTCAAGAGATTGTATTCCAATCCTTCCACCAAAAGAACATCATCAATAGAGTTGGAAAGATTCTTACCAATTTTCCTTGATCCAACTATCTTGCCTTCGTTGTTGCCTCTAAATGTCACATGACCAGCTTGGTTCTCAATCAATAAGCAAAATTTACTTCTGT